>JAWWEY010000036.1:6066540-6121911 GCA_035582745.1 Loriotus luctuosus | reverse complement strand
GTTGGCACTGGTGCCGGCTTGGGCCTGGGAGGCATCCTGCGCGGCGCGGAATTTCAGGAGCCAGCCGGCCACTCCCGTCAGCTGGCCTCCAAACACAAACCCCCGCCCTTTTTCCTTACGATGAAAACTCACCTGCACTGGTTCTTGATGGCAGATTCCAGGAAACTCTTGGCAGTATGAAAGCAGCCTGGGTTGCTATGGGGGTTAGCTTGCGTCTGGGAAGCACCCTGCATATAGCGGAATTTCTGGAGCCAGCCGGCCACTCCCTGCCACTGGCCCCCAAACCCAAACCTCAGCCCTTTTCCCTGGAAAGAAAAGTCACCTGCCCCGATTGTTGATGTTATATTGCAGGAGCTACTTGGCACTGTCCAACCTGCGCTAGTTTCCACTATTGCCAGCTTGGGTGTGGGAAGCATCCTGCGTATCACACAATTTCAGGAGCCAGGTAAGTCTTTCTCACTGAAACCAGTACAGACTTGGAATTTAGTTACATGTTTTCTTCCTCCCATGATCCTTTTTCTGATATGGGATATTGACTTGTGCTGTCCCCTAAGGCCGAACAGAAATGTGCTGTCACACAAGTGGGTAATCCTGCAGGAGTCAGATTGCCACAGTTGTGAAAGGAAATATTTTTCAAGAAAACAGATCTCTCACAAAATCTCCCTCTTCCTCAAAGGAAGAAAAGCAAAGAAACCCAAAACTAAAACAAACTGATGCCTGACCAATTAAAACACTAAAAACATTACCCCCAAAAAACCAAACAACAACCCCACCCTCCCAAACTACAATATACTCAGTTTTTGGATATAGAAAACATGTTATTTTGTGGATGTGTCAAGTTCTTCTGTATGTTTAGCAGGAATCTTAGCCTGATGTTTCCCTGACCTCACTCCTAAAATCAGACAGTAATTTTCCAGATTTGTTCTATGTGGGTGTTCTCAAAATCTTATTCTTTGCCTTCTGTATGTTTGTACAGCGCCTGGTGCAGTAAAATGATAATTTCAGATGGGCATTTGGGTTGTTATACGAACCTGACTGAAAACGGTGCGGTGTTTTCTTGTTTTATTTTTTAGAGTTTGTATGAAGCAGCACCATTTGTCCTGTCACTGAAAGGAGAAAACAGAGCCACTTGGTGGAACTATAAGGAATTGTATATTAACCATGGAGGACAAACAGGGAAGAGGAAGAGTAGGGTGCCCTGGCAGCTGTGTTGATTACCCAAGAATACCTGTTTTGGCAGATAAGCTGCAAGTAGAGTATCCAAGGTAGTATGAGTCATGACAAGCATCATTAGACAGTTCTCTCCAAGGTTTTGGCTAGGTCACTGACTAACTGTGAATCTGGGTCAAGGACCTGACTGGGTAAAGTAGGCTCATTTATCAGCTGCCACAGCTGAGATAACAGTCATCAGTCCATTTGACTAGCTGAGGAGGGAACAACTTATTTTGGTTTAGTAATGATTTGAGAGCCTCATCAATAAAATCACCAATACTCCTCAGTGCTGTGATCTGTCCATGTCTCAGTGGCCAGCATGATTTCTTGGCAGCAGAGAGACGGGAGAACCAAGTGGACAAGCTGGTTTCCTCTCATTTCCTCTGAGATTCCACCTTGGAATCTCATGACTAATTCACCAAGGTTATCCAAGATGGGATCCTCTTATTCTACAAAGCAGTTCTGTCTTGTTGCATAGGAATAGTTGAAACCTATATAAGGCTGGAATATTCTCTGATTTTGTGCAGAAATTGTTCCTAGAAAATGTTCCTGGAGCGCTGATTGTGCTCTTCCTCCTTGTTTTGGTTAAATATAACAAAATAACTCCCTTTGAACTATTCCCAGCTCACAATGACAGAGGCAAACATTTATGTAGCCAGATCAGCAGGGCAGGGTGCTCTGTTAACACAGTTGTGGAACACTCAAACCAGGTAACATCTGACCAGCTAGGGTCAGTCTTCTCCTGGTTCCTGCAGCACCCTTCTCTTGAGCAGCAGCCTTCTTCTGGCTCTTCTGGCAGTCTTCAGGCTCTTCTTCTGATCTTCTCTTCTGATCTTCTCCTGGTCTTCTTCTCTTCTGATCTTCTGGCTCTTGGGGTCACTCCACCCATATATGCTTCTAACACTTAATTGGTTACCAATGTTAACACAGCTGCATCTCATTGGGAGGATAAGATTACACACTGCACCCCTTTACAATTCTCCCTACATTCCTATGTCTGTCTTAACACATATAAGGTCTTCCTAACATAGTTTTAAGTGACTAAAGGGACTGAAGATTAAATGTCATTAATAAAATTTTGAATTTAAACTACTATTTAATTTAATTAAATAAAATACTTTTTCTTGTTTAGCACTGGAGAAAGGGAGGTTTTCTAAACTCTAGTAGGTCAAACACAAAAATTATTTATTACCAAAGAAATTTTCTTCCTAAACTCCTGCTTGTTAGCTGTGTTGCATTCATCTGAAAAGAATGCTGCAAGAGTGTTTGCTTGTACCAAGTGAAGGAGCCTGGGCTGCCTTGGAGCAAGCAGGTACTCACTGTATCCTCTTCTCCCTTGGTTAACTTGATATTAGAAGAGCTTGGAATGCAGCTGTAGGAGTGCAGAAACACACACTCTCAAGTTATTTTATTTTTGTCTGGGTCTTTTTCATGTGGATTATGTCTGTTGATGTCAATACAAGCTTGATTACAATATTTGGTACTTGAGAGTTGTCTTGCAGTCAGCACTAGTGGAACAAGGATTCTTTTCCCAAGGCACCTTTGAATGTCCTTCCTTGAGGGTTCATAACATTTTTGCAGTGCAAGTGTTCCAAGTCATCATTGTAGCATATACCCTAAGGTTTGGGCTATATAAAACAGAAGGGATTTTTTTAGCTATGAAAACAAATACTGAAATAGTTAAAAAAATTAAGTAAAATTACTTGGTAAGGTCTGGTAACATGCACAAAGCTACATTTTGTGCTCTGTATTTATGATGGAAAGTGTTTCTATGCCTTGATCTCTGCTTTTTCCATATAGTGGTATTTTTTGGGGGTTGAGGGGGAGGGCAGGGAAAGTTTGTGAGTACATGGGAGTAAATGTTGCCTTTGTGCAGATAAGCCCCTTTTCCTGGTAAAAGCTGAATTTTTTAAGGAAAAGTTCTAAAACTCTGCTTAAAATCCATGATCTGAAGTTTCAAATTTGGACCCGAAAAATTGCTTTCAGTGAAAACTCTCTGTCAGAAAAGCAAAACCATTTGTCATGTGATCTGTTTCACACATTCCTTTATAACAAGGAAGAAGAAAAGAAAAAGCTTTCTCTCCCTTTTCTTCAAATACTTCCATGGAAAATAAAAATATTTTGAAGTCTCACGAGAGCTGAAATTTTGTTGATTCACATCTCTCTTCTGCTAACTGCTTTTCCCACGTTGCAAATATTTAAACACCTTGTGCATTGTGGGAGAAATAGTCTGTACATTTTTATTTGTAGGCTAAATATTTCGCTTCTTCCCTATTTATCCACTTCCAAAAAGGATGAAAATGCCCAGAATATTAATTCTCCATTGTCTACTGCTGCTTTTTCTCTTCTGTCTCTGATCTCCAAACAGTTCAACATTTATGGGTAGTACACTTCCTTAGTCTTTTCAATTTCATTGTATCTGGAAAACAGTTTTCTTATTTCTTTCACTTTTTGCATTTGACAGCATTCAGTGCAAAGGCAGTACAGCCATTTATTTCTCCTTTATGTCAGTGAGTTCTCTGTAAGTTTCTCTATGTACCTTTGATGTGCTGGCTTGGGATACAGAAATATTTAGAAAAAATAGAAAACAGTGATTTTGAAAATGAGGAATCCCTGTCAGGAGGACTTAAAGGTGAATGTAATACAGAAAAGTACCTCTAATTCTACTTTAAAAAAAATGAATAAATAAAAAGTGTCCAGCCAACCAAACTCTGGCAAAAATACAAATTATCACTGTCCTTTTAAAGCAAATGTAAACTCTCTCTGAAAGGAGCAAATGGCTTTGTTTTGTATGGAGATTTTTGTTTTCTTACTAGTATGTGCGGCTGTTTCTAAGAAGATGTGATTTCTATTAATGAAGCAGTACTTCAGAGGCAGAGTGAGATGTAGTGCATGTGAAAGTTTGGGAGAATTATTAATTGCAATTTACGTGCCTGTCTGATATTTGCATCCAGATGTGTTTCTCTAAGAAGAGTCTACCTCAAAGTGAATCACAGCTTTTCAGCAACTCCATTGTGCTCTGCCACATCGAGAGGAGAGGGGACAAGAGCAGAGGGGACATTTGTGCTCATTCTGAGAGGATGAGGGAAGCCTGTTGGGTGCTGCAAGGAGGAGTGGAGGTGCCCCAGTGAGCCCTGCTTCATGTGTAACCCTGAAGTGGCAGCACTGATGAGACTCTTCTGGGGTGCTGGTTCAGGAGCAGGATCTGGGCTGTTATTTCTGATGCTCTTTGGCCCTGGGGAAGATGTTTATTTTGCCTTTTGAACATCCAGGATCTGGCTGCCAGTGTTATGCTGGAAGTGAACAACTGTGCTGACAAGTTGGGAGACAACTCAGGTTGGTGTGAGGAAGTTGAGAGTTCCTCTGGACTGGGCTCTGCTGCAGGGCTTTGTTCTTGCAGAGCACGTCACTCCAACTGTCCTGCCCTTGTGACACACACCTGATCACATCTGTGCAGGAATACCTGAAGACTTTCAAACCAGGCAGAAAACTTTGTCCAGATGATAGTAATCTGTTTCTGGGGGTCTTTTTTGGGAAATGCTGTATTGCCTTCTTGTGGTGCTTATGCAACAATCCAGAGAGCCCCAGGCTCAGAGCCCTTCAAGACAAGAGGAAAAAACTACCATTTAGTGTTTATTAAATAAACACTATGAACAGTGTTTATTATGAAATAACCACAAAATATTTCACCTAAATTTGATCTTTTTATGCCTTAGAGGTGGTAATCTCTTTTTTTTTTTTTTTGTTACTGTGGAACAAACATATGTTAATGTGGAACAAACAAGCAAGGCTCTAACAGCATGGGACTGCCTGCTCTGGGGGAGCACTGTCCTGCATTGTGCCTCTGCCCAGTCAATACTCTATTATTGCACGTTAAGTGGTTTGCTACAGTATCCTGTGTGCAGGGTATTGGAAAGGATTTTATCTAATTTCCTAAGCAATAATGGTATGAACAGTGTGCATTTTTTATTATTAAAAAACAAACTGTTGCCTCTGCTGAGTTAATGTTTCTTTTATATACAGTTAGCACCCAGGAGACCGACTCATAAATCAGCAAAATTAAATGGAAAGTGCAAAGTTTTGGAAAATGAGAATTTATTATAGACACAGAGTCTTTGACTCTACCTGCAGATAAACTGCAATGTGCTTAATTCCCATGTCCTGGAAATCGGGATCCTAGAGAGTCCCAGGTTTTTCCAAATCCTGGAATTCCCAAATCCCAAAATTTCCCAATCCCAAAATTCTCAAATATTCCTGGAATTCCCAAATACCTAGAATTCCCAAATCCTAGAATTCCCCAATCCTGTAATTCTGAAATACCGGAATTCCCAAAATTCCCAAATCCCACAATTCCCTGGCCCATATTATCCAAAATCCCGGAATTCCCAAAACCCAAAATTCCCAAATATTCCTGGAACTCCCAAATCCCAGAATTCCCAAAATTCCCATATCCCAGAATTTCCTATCCCAAATATTTCCAAAAATTCTCAAATCCTGTAATTCCCAAATTCTGGAATTCCCGATCCCAAATATTCCCAAAATTCTCAAATCCCAGAATTCCCAAATCCTGGACTTTGCAAATCCTGTAATTCCCGAAATCTGAGCTATGTCTTGGATTTGCATTGAAAAAGCACATTTGTGTTTACAATATGGAAACAATATATGCTGCTAACTTGCAGGTAAAATAATAAAAATTGAGTTTTGATGTGCAGTTTTTGGAACTAAGTAATTATCATGTCAAAAATTCCCTTGGGTAGCTGGTGTAAATCACACCTTCACTTGTCAGAGCAGTAATTTGCTTTGAAAGGATGTGTGGGTCTGCAAGACAAGTGAAGGTAAGCTGCTGAGCTTTATGGGACTCTGTTCTTCTTGGTTTATACGTGGGATGAACAGTTCAATCCAGCTTTTATGTTTTAATAGTAAAAGCAAATAGAAAAAAGGCTAAATACATATGAGAATTAAGGGCTTTTTGGCACCTCAAAGAAATGTCAGTAGAGGCTGCAGAAATGTCATAAATCAAACCTACAAAACAAAGGCTGACCTTAGCTTGGGATATCTTAAGTTGGCATTCTTTTCCTGGAAAAATAAAGAGAACCTGCTATTAAAAGAAGAACTTTTATCATATCTACCTTTATGGCAAAAAGCTTCAGTCCAGTGAAAACCTGGACTCATTTTCTAATAAGTTCCTAGAGGCTAATACTAAAGCCATTGCAGATGAGAAAATGTCATCCTGACAAGGTCCCAGGGAAGGGCTGTCTGTGTGCAGCACCAGAATGTGCAGAGGTTTTCTGTTGGAGCCTTCTGGAACTCCAAATGCATTAGTGTGGGATGCAGAGCCTTGAGCTGCTGGTCCAGTAGTCCCTGCCCAGTGCAGCCTCTCATTCTTAAAACAAAAGAACCCCCAAACCCAAGCAAAACACCCAACCTCAGAAAATTCTGCAAAACTATGGTAAATGTCTTGTTTTAAAACTGCACCAAACCAAAGGTTTCAAACAAGCAGAGCTGTGTTCTGTAGAAAGGCAGGAGCTGCAGCCAGCTGTGTTTATCAGCTCAGGGGTGTGTGGTTAGCATGGCCCACAGGACAGGGTGCAATGCTGTGTGCCATGTTAATCACTTTAGAAAATGCCTCAGCACTTGTCCAACCTGCAGGCCTGGAACAGGGTCTTGGGCAAGCAGGGTCTTCAAGGCAACAGGGCTGAGATTCTAAGGGTGGGTGGCCAGAAGGCAAGTCCTGTGCTCACAGGCCCTTGCTCACTTGAGTGCACAATATGTTAACTACATCTGGATTTAGCATAATCATCCTTGACTAATATGAAGAGAAGGGAGAGGGTTTAAATGCTGAATAAATAAATCACTTAATTTCATGTTATCAGAGAGGAACAGATGGTCAATTTAATGTGTTTTCTGACTGCTTATGTTTTCAGGAGATCAACACTGGTTTTTGCACAGAAGGGTTTCCAGTGTCAATAATTCATATGTGTGTACATCAAGCAACTTTTTGCTCTTATCTTTGAGGTGTCCCTTTTAGGCAACTAAAGGGTCTCAACGCCATTAGAAACGACTATTTTTTTATCTGTTTCCCTTTTCCTTGTATATTTATTGTAGTGCTAGTTCTTACTAAAGGTAAGAAGTGGCTTGGGATGCCACACCAGAAGAGTTGGATGACTGCATCTCCTGTCATATGGGTATTGTACTGTATAAAATATTTCCATATCTCTTCATTTTTGCTCTTTGGAATCATCCTGTAATCTTCTGCCAGCCTCTGAGAAGTGCTTTCCTTGAGAGTTATCTCAGATCCAGAGCTCAGTGCCTGCAGCACTTGTGTTAGTTGGCCTGGCCTGCTGTTGCTGTCACTCTTGCCATCCCACCTTTTTTAACTTATGAGAAATTGTATGTGGAAATTAGGTGTAGAAGTGTTTCAGCTTGCTTTAATGATCGCTGCCTAAATGCAGGGAAGAGGAGCAAACCCCTTCTATAGTGTTTGATTTGTTAAGAGAATATAAACAGCAAAAGGGAAGGTCTCAATTATGAAACCACACTGATAGAAAGCAGGTATGTCACTGTCTTCTCAAGTGGCTATAAATACTTCTCTATCACCTATAATTTCTTAAAAGTAACACCTTTACTACTTCCCTGTGTGTATACAGTAAAAGAAAATGCAGCAACAAATGTTTCAACCCTAATAATAAGGCAGGTCCAAACTCTGAATCCAGGATCCATTTATATATTGAGGTTCATTTCTAAATTTTTGTTTTCTTTCAGTAACCCTTTATTTCTCTGCCTAATTTTGGTTAAAACAAAAATCAAATCCTCTTTTGATGATGTCTTTTGAGCAGTGGGCAGGAATGAGGGCTACTATCACATGGTCAGCCGCTTGTCAGTATCCTTAATTTCCACATTCCTGCACTCTGACTTTGTAATCATGACACTGAGGGTCAGGGTCCTGCTATTCAGGGCTGCTGGCTTTTATGTGAAAGTGATGGTTAGAGGAGATCTCTCTTTTCTGTCATGCCTGGTGTTTGGACACAATAGCAGAAGCAGGAGAATATCAATTTCCGTCATGTAATTGGATTAGTGATCAGTTTACATGACAGAGCAGGCTCTTCATTGAATTAACTTGAAAAAGGATTATACCAATAAATAGCAGGAAGAAGAAGGCCATGTTAGCTACTATTTGTTACAAATATTTCTTCAAACATCTTGTTCAATATCTTTATTCTTTACGAAGGGTCAGACAATTACTGTCCACAATTAAATCAGGTTTGCTATAAGTTTTTATTGTAAGAAGTAGTTGACTTCTGGATTGGATCCAAATAGGAGGAGAGGGGAATGCTGTGGGGGTGTTTGGTTTTCCCCCCTCTAAATCTTCTGTATAACTGGCAGCTTTGAATCTGCTCACTTGCAAAATGGGAAAAAAGCCCCTCAAAACACACAAGCTGCTACTTTGAGTCACACAATGATTTTGAAAGGAGAAAGACAGGTGAGTTGTCTGTGTTTTGATGGGGATGTGTTGGAAGGAACCCTACTGAATAAGAGCTAATCCTCAATGAATCCACAAGGACCTAAAGTGACTGAACATGTCAGTGGAAGATGTCACTCCCATGAAAAGGATAGACCTCTGTGGGCTTTACATTTCTTTCCTGAAGGTAGAAGAATCACAGACGTCAAAAACACAGTTACAAAGCATTTGCAGCATTCTGGACTCTTTCAGGAGTCTCCAAATCTTTTTTTAATAAATTCAATTTTGCCTGAAAATCTGCATGCAATTTGAACGAAACTGACTATGTTTCAGGGCTCAAGCAGCATGTCTTCTATGCAAGGCAAAAGGGAAATGAATTTCAATTAGGTGCACCCATTATAATCTGTCTCCACCTATAGTTTTCATCAAAATTGTTGGGAAGTGTAAGATAATGTATGGTCAGGATTTGCCCACTGGCAGCAGTGTACCCATTATCTTAGTTTCAAAAAAGGTGTGTGAGTGTATGTTGGCTTCTCACAGTGAATGACTTAATTGTGGCAGGTAGTTTGTATGGGATTTGAAAGTAGATCTATATATTTTGTGCACATAATACATACAATGGTTTATGTTCTTTCATTGCCATGATGATTCAGGTCACTAATTAGACTGAATAAAGCTGATGTTTCCAGAGGTATATTGTGATGTTGGCAGAGTAGAGTCAGTAGTTGCTTTAAAATGTGTTTCATAGTGATGTTTTATTCTGAACTTGGTTTTTATGGATTTTTTTTTGTGCCTGCCCACAAGGCAAATGTGAGAGCAGTGGTGTTAATTCAGTCCATCCATGGGTCAGCAGCACGCCCAGCCAGCCCCCTGAAGCTCTCCTGCCTTACTGTAGCTGCTGCAATGCAGGGATGTTGTGAGACCCTGAAATGGAGTTTCCCTCCAGCCCCTTATCACATACCATTCCTGCAACTGGAGTATATCTGCTCTGCACAGCTGATGAAATAGGTTAAATTTAAATGCCCATCTTTCCTCACTGATTCATATGAAGTTGTATCATGCATACATGGTTCTTTTTCTGAAGCAACAACTTAGACTTGTGGTTTAGGCAATACCAATTTCAAAGCCATGTTAAAATTACTTGGTGTCTTGGCTTCTTAGGATGGCAATTTTGTTCTTTTTTTTTTTGTGACAGTACTATGATGTTTAAAAACTTTTAATTAATACTTGGAGTGGTTACTTGTGTGTGTGTCTCTTTCCGGAGAGCAATTTTAGAGGTGTAGCTTACCCTATGAAGTTGGTTTAGGATTATATTGTGCATTAATATCGTTCATCTGCTGCATCATGTGGTCCTGACAGTTTTAGGTGTGTTACTTTGTATTACAAGGGACAGGGCACTTCCACAAGGGAGAAGTGAATTTCTGAGTACTGTGGTGCTGTTGATTGGGCTGGTATATCCAGATCAGCTGTAATGCTAAGGAACAAAGGTGAGTGTAGCTATGGTTTAGTGCTGAAAAGAGGATAAAATATGGAGTTGAGCAGTAAGCATGGGGAGGGAGATGTTTTGATGAGGTTAATGAAGTGTTCCCTGTTCAGAGAGACTTGACAGAGCTCCCTGGAGTTTGGTCATTTGATTTCTGTTTAGAGAGATGGAGAGAATTAACAGGAAGATGCAAATTGTACTTCAAATGAGAATTTGTGTGTCTTTCGAGTGCCATATGAAATTTGTGTCTGAGACTGAACCAAATCACTAATATGTGAGTAAGTGCTTGGCTTTTGGTGTGATTGAGTTTTGATGTGCTGTAAATGTGTGAAGATGGAATTGGTCCTCTGCTGCTGAACATCTCGGCATCTGCTAATTTAAATAATCTTCAGTACATTCATTGTGACTCTCAAGAAAGCTGCACATCCTTGTATTTGATATTGCAGTATGAGTGATAATGTTTGTTCTGAGCTGCTGCTGTGAGGACACCAGCCTTTCCCTTTGCTCCTCCTTGCTCTGATAAACACAGCAGCCCCTCTCATGGGTCACTTCAGTGACAGTCTCTGCTGTCTAGCTGGAGGTGTATGCTGCAGGCTGGAGCTTACTCTGGAGCTCCGGTGTCTCATAGCTTTGCCAGCTTCTGGCACGTGCTCATAATGGACTCCTTGCTAAGCAGCAACTTCAATGGAAAAGGCAGGTGAACTTAGGTAAGCTTGTCTGTCTTAGGCTGCAGTGAATCAAATTCACCTGAGGGCTTGTGGGTGAAATAAGAAGAATTCACATTTCTCTATATGTATGATGAACTCTGAGATGGCAGAAGCCTCACTATCAACAGGCAGGAGCAGATAAGTCATTCCTCTGAACTTTGCCATTTGGAATATAAATGTTAGGTTATATCTTATTCCTGTCTTCATTGAGATAAACGCTGCAAAGGAAACCCAGCCCAAACCAAAGAATCCAAATCAATAATAAGGGAAGATGGTGTGAAGTCAAATGCCCCAGGACAGTACTGTGGCATGTTGTGATTGTTTTGAGCCTCTCTCACCAGGGGAGTGTTGTGTCAGAAGTGTGGAACACAGTGGTCTGAGGAAGACAAAACCGTGCCACAGAAGCAATGAGCAGCAGGATTGACTGGGGCCAAAGGGCAGGACACCAGGGAATGCAGGACACCAGGGAATGCAGGCTGGGCAGGACCATCCAGAGCTACCAGGGCTTATATTGGGAGAGTTAATGGGAAGGGATCACTGTGTCCCTGGGCCTTTGTTAGGGTTTGGTAGGAGAATTCTTCAACTTCACACTGGTAATGCTGGCCTGTGATCAAATGAAAATGTGGGTTTAAGACAACTGCATGTAACTGGATTTGTCAACTTTCATTCTTACCACTAGATTGAACATTTTAGGCTGTAGGGGGACACAGTGTGGGTAAATGAAGGTGGTATAAAATGTAATCTTATCCCCTAAAGAGTTGCAGCTGAACCAATTACTAAAGATTAGGAGCAGGCTTGATGATAACAGGCCACACCTGTAGCCAATAAGAACAGCATTATAAAAGAGTGGATTGGTGGGAACTGGAGTTAGATGGCTACTGCAAGGACAAAGAAGAGTCAGTGCTTAGAGGAGCTGCCTATGAGAAACATTGAGGTGATATGAAACTTTGGTGATATGGAATCCTTGCACTATGATGATAATAGAGCTCTTGATGTATAAGACACCATTAGGCTTTGATGTATGGTACCAATCAATGCATATTTTCTTTTCCCTTGGCAAGTCAGAACAGCAGCTAAGACATCCAGGGAAAATTCTGGTTCTTTCACTTGATTTGTGAATAAATTTTATGGGTAAACATCATGAAGCAGATGCCCTTAAACCAGTAGAAGAGTTGTGAACCCAGTGACAGCAACTAACAGGGAAAAAGTCAAGAAGTACTGGCAACAAAATTGAGACTCATAAACACTAAGAATACTCAGGCAAATATGGGGTTAGACCCAAGTGCTCAAGGTAAAAAGACAGGTCTTGAATTATTTCAAATGAACTAGTAAACCTTAACAGGAACTATTTGTTGAACAATTTCATTGTCTCACAAACTGAAAGCACCCCCCTTAGCCATTAATCACCTGCTACACAGTAGGAGGGAGGGCAGGCTGGTGTTGGGGGCCAGAATTTCTGTGTTGTGGTCTTGCTTTTTTATTTGCTTTTGTTTGGTATTTTATTTATTTTTGTTTTGTTTTGTAAGCACTTGGATCTTGTTAAGGTAGAAATATTATATTTTATTATTGTATTATATTATATTAGCATTTCCTAAAGATCTTATTCTGCCTTGTGTTCACAGGATGGAAACTGTGATGTTTTGTCAGGGTGAAATGCAAAGCAATTAAAAGTAGTGTGCAAAGAGTAGATTGAGATGAATAATAAGTACTAATATCTAATGATAACTTTGAGTTGCCACATCATCTGTCTTTCCAGAAATTATTTCTCAATGAAAACTTCACAGCTGCTGATGTAAAAGAGGTAGTGGACAAGTGTTTTGACAGTTTCTTTTGTTTTCCAAAGTTTCTGCTAGAGATGTTCATGCTGCTTTCAGGTGTACAGAAAGACCTTTTGTGAGGGAGTAAATTACTCTCTTGACAAATGGACAGTCTTAAGTTCTGTTGTAATCAATATCGCTCTTAGCAGCTTGAGAAACATCAATTACCAGTTATGAGTATAATTCTTAATTTATAAAAAAGACACTGGAATTAAGTAGACTCTTATTGAAATCTTCATACCAAGATTTTGTTTAACTTTCTTCCTTTTTATTTTGATGCTGGTAAAAGGAAAACAAATTGTTTAGAGGAAGAAGTCAGACAATAAAACCCACGAACAGAAAGTAATTTTTTCCCCTCACTACTGAAAAGCAAAAGCTACATAGGAGTCATTTCAGCAAGCAAAATTTTAGTTAATGGCTTCTGAGTGAATTTTGAGTAACCACAAGTTCTTAAATAAAACAAACATTTTTATAAAAAAGAAAAAAATCTCAAGCTACATCTTCCTTAGCTGTATTTCAGTCCCCCTGCTACTGCTAAGTCTGATGCATGCAAAAGAAAAACCAAGACTATTTTTTTTTTCTTTAAGTGGTTCAAATAGGCCATTCGTTGGTGCTTTCTGTCCTGCATAGCAAACACAGGCCTGTTTGGAAATTCATGATGGATCCTGGCTCTATATTGCCTCTTCAAGTCCCTAAGTTTTTTCTAAATCCTCTAACCTGAGCTCTTCTACAGAGTTTGTTTTGGTTTGTGGCTGTTTTGAAGCAAGGAGTTTATTTAAACTGGCCAGCTCCAACAGTTAATGCAGCATCTCTGAAACTGCCAGAGAATCTAAATTAGGTTGTCAGAGTCAACACAGCGATCTAGGGAGCCTATTAAAATCTTAATAACTTTTAAAATTGGACTGTGGGTAACAAAACATTGTCCCTGTGCATTAGATTTTCAGTATATAAATCCATTAAACTGCATCTTCTCACCTTCCTTCTCTCTCCATTAGACATAGCCCAAAGAGAAATTTTTAGAAATCCAGTGAGTACCTTTAATGGTGAAACTTTATAGATCAATTATCATTGGGCTTCATTCAGTTCATCCAAATCAATTCTGCTGTGTTGTGAAAATTCTCTGCTTTTCTTTGGGTCTTACTGGTGGTGGAGGAAGTTTTGTTGTTTTAATGAGGCAAAAGCAGAGGGAAGATGACTTTAGTGCTTGTTTGTTGCCTGTTATTTCTTAGCCCATAGTCTCTCCTGATCTTAGCAAAGCAGCTGTCAATTAGATTTAAAATCAGACTTCTGATCTCTCAGCTTCAGTTCTGGGCATGAGAACGTGCTTTCAGTCCAGTAAAGTTCTATTGCTTTCCTCCTCTCCCTTCAGTAAAGTGACAGATTACTAGATGTGGCAATATCTATAAAACATTGCCATAAATTGGAATTTCCTCCTTCACTCTCTTCTCTGAATTGGAAGGAAAATTCTTCTTCTGCCATAATTCTCATGTATCACTTAAGTTCTCCTTCATTAATAGATGTGAGTGGGAGGTCAAAATTGAACTTGTAATGTGAGCAAAGTTGAAGCCTTAATTATGGAGGAAATTGTAGATTACTCATAATAATCAACTGAAGTTTGAATTTTGGGTTTGACTGGCAGAAAAACATCTGTCACTATTATTATTATGTATGAGACCAAATCCATTTGCAGACAAGTAGCAAGTGATTAGACAGAGCTAGGAGAAGTAGATGGACTTTTATGAAAAACTCATTATAATTCTTTTCTTTCAAGAAGGATAATTAGTAGCCTTTTAGAGATTTCAGCTAGTTGTAATGCTCCCTGAAAGCAAATTAAATAAAACCAAGCATGGTCATATATGACAGCAATAACTGAAATGACCCCTTCTGCCCTGCTCTCCTTTAGTCTTTGCATTGTGTAAAGTGCAAAGTGGTTATTAGCAAAAAGGAAGAGGTTTTTTCCCCAGCAATTAGCTAAAGGAGATGTAGAAGATGAGTTATGTATAGCACACATAGCATGGATACTTTTTCACAGTAAACAATATCTTGGAATGCAATTGTCAATTCCACTGTGGTGGTGTCAGAATGTGTGCTCTAAACTTGGAATAAAATCATAAAATGGGAATTGAGGAAAGATGACAAAATAGCTATGCCTGACCTGAAAGAGAGTCATCATCACAGACTGTGAAGTTGATATTAGCAGCTGCAGTCAAAAATGCTGCTAAACCCACTGAGTGATTTACAGTAGATTTTTCTGCCTTAGTGAAAAAGGCTGAAGTTGGCTTCAGGTCTCTTGAGCAAACAGAAGTTTTATCTGCCAAGCAATCCAAATGGCAGCACTTGGTTATCATTAAAGCCTAATTGTCAAGAAATCTCTATCAGAGGATATTAATGGCAGTGTAGTTTGTTATTTAGACAAAAAACTCCATTAGAAACTTGTGTGAAAGAGCAACAAAGTGATAAAGACAATTAACTCTGCTAAGTGTAGTCTGTGGTACCTTATCTATGGATTTTCTCCTTACATGGTTAAATATTTCCTCTGCAATTTATGTTTCATCCAACAAAGAAGATTTGATTTCAGATAATTCTTCTTTTAAAAAAGCAGTTGGTACTTTACTCAGCTATTCATCCATATCCACTTATCTCAGAATAAACACTCATTCATGAAAGAATTCAAAATGTAGCACAACATGCAACTTCTCATTTACAAATAATTGGTAGGTAGTATTTTTTATTCTCAAATACTTCTCTACCTGTGCCTACAGCTCCAAGGAGATGAGTGCTATTGTAAAATATTATGAGTTTCCACTTCTCCAAGGGAAGCATAGTGTAAGGGGATAGAATATAGGAAAATAGTGTAGAAAGTAATCTCACCCCTAAGGTGTTGCAGCTGGGCCAATTATGAGAGATTAGGAGCAGGCCTGACTTTACCAGGCCACAGCTGTAAGCAATGAGAAGAAGATGCTATAAAAGAGTGGGGTGGCTGGGTGAGAGGAGAACTGGAGTTGGTTGCTTTGTGAAGAAAGAGTCAGTGCTTTGAGGAGATGCCCATGAGAAACACCAAGAAGGTGTGAAACTTTTTTGATAAGGAGATGACAGTATGGAACTCCTGCAATCAGATGACCACAGCATAGCTATCCGTGTACAGTTTAAAAAAGGACTGCGTACTAACCTCAGTGGACGCCAGGATTTCATTTTGTTTTTTCTCCTCATTTTTTAAAATGACTAAAAAAGAAGCAATCAGGGCAGCTGTGTCTTTACAGACAGCAGTTCATTATTACCTTGTTCCTTTCAAAGCTCTCTTAAAAAATAGGAATTAGCAGGAACTGTTGTTCCTCAGATTGAGAGTCTGATGTGCTTGGTACAAATATACTATGTGAAGTTCATAATTTGCTCCTAAAGTTTTTATAGTCTAAGCACAAAACTTGTCAATACTGAAATTGGATAAATGGCAGGAGTGGGGGAAGAGGGGAAGGGATAAGGAATGACCCTCAGCATAGCTTCAGTCTTCACTGTCTGGCTTTTAGGAAGGTTGGAGTTAGGGTGGAGGAACCTGTTTGGTCTGGGATGGGAAGTGAACGTGGTGGTGTCTCAGATACCACAAATCTCAGTGAAGCTTGCTTTTAAGCATGAGAGAATTAAATGAGGTGTGAGGAATCTCAAAAAAGTAAACTGTGCAACACTTTGAGAAATACAGGCTGTAAATATTGCACAGCAGTTAGATGAATCAAAAAAAACACTGCAAAAAGGACCCCAAAGCAAACAAAAAAACCTCCCCTTACTGGAGAATCTCCAAGCAGCTTGCAAATATCCATTAATTACCTCTCTGTGGGAAATGATACTAAGATCATTTCTCTTGTTTTGGAATTGGAAATCAGTTGCTGTTAATGTGTAGATCAACATTGCTGCCATCTGTTAAAAGTAAGAAAGAAAGCTGAGCTTATGGACAAAGCATTAATTTGCAGTTGGGATGTTCACACACAGAATGTAACCACCTGACCTTGAACTGAAATTTTAAAAAGCAGGAAAAGACATTTAGTAGTTTTGTGTAGTAGAAATCTTCATAGCTCACATCTTTTATCATCTCTTTTGAAGTGAAGATGGAGCATTGCTTCCTGGAACTCAAAACACCTGATTATGCTGTTAATGTGATCACTTTTCTGACAACCTGTGTGACTGAACGGGGTCAAAAGCTCCAAGAACTTCTCTGGCTGTTTGAATTTCAGAGCTTCTGTTGTTTTTTATATTTCTTAAGTGAAGTCTCACCCCAGCTGCACTCTTGGGCTGTCACCTTTGTGTTAGTGGTATATTACAAACCTACCCATGCTTATTGGGATGCATCAGGTGCAACAAAGACCTGTTTTAACAGGGCTTCACTTTTCAGTTCCTCACTTCTCCAGAACTTGTTTTTCTGTAGATACTGAAATAACTTGTAAATTACTTAACTGGCCTTGTCTGTGATTTTTTTTATAATATGTACCTCCTATTCATATATTTCTAAGGATTTGGTCACAATAGTAATCACATTTTATTTTCCTAGATTTGTGAGCATATTCATTCACTTTTAGGTTTAGTTACCGTTCCCATGAGAATGATTTTTCTATCCTGAGCACATCAGTTAAACCAAGCAAAAGGTGAAATTGCCTTTCACTACTTGAAAAACTGGGCCAAAGTAGCCAACAGATGTTTAACATCAAATACTTTCTTCCATGTGAATGAGCACTTTTGTCAGTTGCCTGGGTAAATAATAGCTCCTATTAGGTGTTAGTACAAATGCATGATGAAAACAATCTCTCATTTTCTATAGAACTAATGCACTGATGCCCTTGAAATAGCTGTAGGGTATTTTATATTGGGAAGAACTGCACAGGAATGGGGGGTGGGGAGATGTCTGTGTTACTTTTTTTTTCGTTTGGGGTTTTTCAAGCTATTATTCACACAACTACTCATCTGTCTTCTGTTCCTTGGGTTTGATTGCAAGTCTGGTGTATTTTGGGGAGAAGAATGAGATGAAGTGTCTGGTTATTATTGCTGAGCAGAGAGGAATATTCTTTTCCTGACATGATCTTTGAAGGCACACAGTATCCTTGGTATGGTCTGTTTTGCGGTTTGGTGTTTTTGGTTGGTTGGTTTTGGTTTGTTTTTTGGTTTGTTTGGGTTTTTTTTGTGCGTTCCTTTGTTTCTGAGGTGTTATGAGAAGTGACAGTATGCAAGACAGTTTAAGAATGGGGGTGGCTTGCATGTCACATATGGTAGAAAGGAGGCAAATACAAAGGTGCTGCTTTTAGAATGTAGCAAGAGGTGCAATGGCTCCAGTGGGGAGGATAGGGTAGCCTTAATTGTGAGAAGTCAGATCAAGATGAACTGTAGCTGGATCTGATTATGAAAATTAGGATTTCTTTGTTCACTTCCTACTTATTACTGACATTTGGATGCTTTTTGTCTAACTAGTAATTGTGAGCTGTACTCGCTTAAGAGTACTCTGTGGCAAGTTCTACCCTTGTTATTTTTTGTGTGTGTGGATTAAGTAGGATTTCTAAAAACCTGGGCTCCCTAGTAAAAGTGAGCTGCCAAACCATCTTATTTTAACTTATGTCAAGTGTGGCTTCTAGTGTGATTAAAAAAAAATTACACATAATAAGACCCAAATTCATCCTCTCGCCACTTGGTGCCACTCTAGCTTTGTGAACTGCAGTCTGACCAAAATAACAGCTTTTTCTTCCTTTAGGTTTGCCAAGTGCTGTCTGAAATACGACTCTGAGACCCATCTTTGAGCTGTGTTGGTCTGAGGCAGAGGACACTGTGACTGATGGACAGCTTTCTGACATTGCTCAGGAGGGGAAGGAGCTGGTGGGATCAATGGTGGGGGTTTTAAACTGAATATGTGGCTAAGATAGCACTGTAGATTTTTGTTTTCCGATGCTGCTGGAAGTTCAAACCTGAAACAGGACAAAACCATTTTAGTGACTACTTCCAGTATAGTTTTCCTGAAGAGGAAGAGAGGCAGCCTTTGAGTGTTCTTGCAGGTATTTCTATAAAAATTAGACAGAACTATAGCATGTGTTACTTGCTCCTTTTATCTAAGTACTTCTTACATACTTAGGCTCTAGGATCTTGCTCTGACAAGTGTTGTGCAGCACATGCCATTCCTCCACAGGCAACCCCATCATCACAGTTTCCTTTCTCAGTATGAGCAGCTGTACCAAAGGAGACATATGGCATTTTCCAAAGGGCAGTGAGGAGTTTTAACCTGAGATACTGAGATCATATCCTCTCCCTGCAAACTTCTGTAAATAATGATGGTAAAACCAGAGATGATTTCTTGCCAGGTAAATGCTCCTATTTGCACGTTGAAAGTCAGGCTTGCACCATCTGAATGCATGAGGGGGCAAACAGGGGCAGTTGATGGGAACTCATGAAGCTGGCTGGACGAAAAGCTTTGTGCCAGTGAATTGGTAGAAGCTGGCAGCTGCTGGTGCACTGGGATAGTCCACCCAAGGAGGTGTAAGGCTTTTGAGAGTCCAGAATTAACCAAGCAGGTGTGTCATGAGCTCAGCCTGCATGGTGAAGTGGAGTGCAATACTGCATGAGGCTGGTGGTCAGGGAGGCCTGCAACTTGGTTAAACATCTGCTCCTCTGGACAGGGCCCTTACTATCCTTTGGAGTCCTCACGTCCTTTTATTAGTTTCTTTTGCCTTTGCAACCTCCTGATCTTAATGCAGGTCTTATCATGGCTGATCCTACAGGTCTCAGTCATATCCTGGTTGATGCTGTTGTACATTGCTGTTGTTGTGCATCTCATGTGCCTCCTCCTGTGCCTCCTCCTGTCTCCTGGGTTTGCTTTCATCTGCTCTTAAACATAATAAAAGCGAAAAGCCAAAGCTACCTAGTATAGAGAGTTTCATGTCTACCCTTCTCTGACACGATAAAGTCAGACAAACCTCTGTCTTGAACCTAAAGTTGGTGTAATTTTGCCAGACACCATTTTGTGCTACCTTTGAATTTCTCCTAGAGAGAATCTGAATATTCCAACATCAGTGTCCTCTGTTTTTTCAGTGGTTCTTACCTTCCTTCTGTGAATACCCCAGTTACTTCCAAAGAAGCTGAACCAACATTCAACATGCCTAAACTTTATTATATTAAAAAATTTTTAGTACTTTCTAAAAGATTGTTTCCCTCCCCGTGTCCTTTAGCTAAAGGGAGTGGAAATAAATCCTTTTCTTCTCAAAAGAAAGCTTCATTTTTTTCTTTACATTTTCAAGGCTTTGAATGTTTTCCTCCCCCCCTCCCCACATCTTTAACAAAAGGTGACAAAGACTTCTAAGGGTAGATGTTGCCATGATACTAAGGAGGCAGAAATCTTTGTGTTGTAGAACCAAGAATCTGGTCTTAGTGTTTAATATTGTATAGTTACAGGGTCATATGGGCATGTTTTGCTTTTTTGGGCATTTTTTGAACAAGGAAATTAATGTAACTGTTCTTGGGAATGGAAGGTGTTGCAGTAAAAGGTAAAATGTGATACATGTACTGGCTCCCTTTATATTTTTTTAGTAGGTTTCAGATATAACCTATGACAGAGACAAGCAAAATGTGTATTTGTATACTGCATCTAAACTAACAGGATTGGCTCAGTACTGGAAGTAATTTTTTTAAGATGTCACTCCAGAAGTCTTTATTATGGGCTAGTTTATCCTTTATTACCATTTTACTATGGCTTAAATGCTTTCCTGCACGAACTGCTTTGCTTTAATCTAATGCAGATTTCTGTGCACTAAATTCAAATTAGATGTATGGACACACCAGAAAATCAGATCCTTCCCTCCTTTTTTGTCTGTGACCTTAAGCACAAAGCAGAGTAAGGGCTGGATGGAGGGTGTGCCTAGGCTGACATTTGTGCAGGTGAGCAGAAGGCTCAGGTTCCAAATTACCTCAATTTATCAGTGTAACTCTGTTGCAGTCATCCCACCCTAGTGCTCTGTGAAATCCTTACTTTAGTTTTAAAAATAAGACTATGATAGTATTTTTCAAACCACTTGTGAAATGGCAGCTCTGAAAATTGCATACTTTCAGGGGAAAAAGTGGCAAATGTTATGCATAGCTATATAAAGCAGCATGTGCTTTTGATGATGAAAGACAAAATTCCAAAGGATCTCATGAAGTCTGACTTCTTAAGGCTGTGGTGATGAGACACATAAAACAGTAGATTTTAACAATTGAAAAATAACCTTAAAATGTTCTCGTAGGTGTAAACAAGAAGACAGAAATCTACTGTTTGAAAAACTTCTGCTACTAAATAGTTATAATCACTTGTCAGCAAAGGTGGATTTGAGAAAATGTGCCTAGATTCAAAAGAAAACTGAGTGATGATCTGTGAAAAAGCAGACTAACACCTAAAGATGCAATTGTTTGTTTATTAGTAAGTTGTGTAATCACAGAAAGTACCAGCTGTTTATATTCCTGGGAACCCTGTTCTGGCAAGCAGAGTGAGATCAACAAGCACTTTAAATTTAGGGCATTTGATGGTGCAGTCTTAGATGAACATCAGTTAATAATATTGAGGTGACTTTTTGTTGGTGTGTTTTTTTTGTTTTGTTTTGGTGGGTTTTGTTTTTGTTTTTTAATCTGAAGGAACTATTGGAACACTGCTTTCCTCATGGGAAACAACTCAATCTGAGCTGCCTGTGCCACCAGCTCCCTCTGCTGCAGCAGCCATGGTGGCAATGGTCAGATCCACGTTCTGAGCTGCTGCAGCACCACTCAACTGAGAGTAAAACAAGTGCCTTCGGAGCAGGCTGGGGGGGAAGACACAAAGCTCAAAATGTGCCATGACTGATCTTGCTGCACTCCTATGCTCTTTGTGAGCATCTGTCTCTGGGTACTGACCTGTACTGGCCCCAGCGCTTGTGGGCAGGTTGTTAAACACATAACCAGGCATTTGCTTTCATTGTAATAAAGGCATCAATGTTTGCTCACCATCAAAAATGTATTAGCTATCTGTTGACTTATTGCCTAATGGAAAATAGGTGGTTTTGAATGTTGAAGCATGGTGCTGCCATATTGACCTGAAGTATCACACCACAAAGGTCAGGAAGGGACGCTATTATGGTACCATATACGGGATAATTCCTCGGGATTTAACTGAGCATGTTCTAGGGGAAGGAAATTGATTTGATAAATGGAAACTAATCAGCCAACATTCCATTTATAGCATGTGCTTTTTCAAGCTACATTGCCTGTAGCTGTCTTAGTGTTGAAAAAGAATTGTTGGACCAATACACATTTTCCTGGACAGGCTGAGTGCTTGGGAGTTTACACTGGGGATTAACAAGGAACAGCAATTGCCATTCTCAAACTAAGATTCATTCTGTTTAGCTCAAGTGCTTAAGGATATGTGTGGATTTGTGGAAGACTGAAACTGTGTTTCTGTCCCAGAAAGTAATTATGTAGGCTGTATTGAAATATCTGGTTTTTCATATGACTTTAAAGCATATTACACTTGTCCAAAGGGAAAGTTAAAATGGTACATGTGGGCTCAAACGGAGTTATTGGGAGAGCATTATTTTGATCACTAATAAAGAAAATGAAACACAGTGGTGAGCAGTAATAAATAATGAGAGTTATTAGTTTCATAGGCCAGAGAAACTCAGAAAAGCTGTAGGGTGAATAGGGACAGGAATAGCTAGTGAAGGAAAAGACTGGAACATCAGTTGTCATGTCTGGGAGAGCATGGTGTTGATTACATTGTAATCAATAAACCTTCACTGAATTGTACCTTGAATTGGTAATAAGTAATCAGCTGTACAGCCCAAGGAGTGTATGAGGAGACAGAAATCCAGGGACAATCTAATGGTGATTATTGCACAAGTGCTTGAAGGAAGTGATCCTTACCCATTCAGGATAATTTCCTTCCCCCCTTTAGATTTTCTGTGGCGTTTGGTGCTGCGTTTGCCTTCCAGACTTCAGTTGGGTTGGCAACTCTGGTGTTGTGAGTTGGATCTTGAACAGCAGGAAGTGAAATGTGCTTCCATAGAGATTGGTTTTCACTGCAAACCCCCGAATCGTTTCCTGACAGGTGCCCATCACTTTCCTCTTGTAAATTTAATAGAAGTCTTGGTATAATTTGCTTTCCTTAAATATACTGTGTTTATTTAGTCAGGATGACCTTCTGGTAACCTGGATTGAAGCTGCACCTAAGTGAACCCAATTTTTTTGTTTGAGGGGGTCTTTCTAGGTCAGTCCTGCAGCAAGTTCCTCTAAGTTCATACTTCTAAGGATATTATTTGTTAGTCTAACCAAGTACAAGTTTTTAGATTGTTTTGGGAACCATATGGAGTTTTGAAGCATCCTCATGTTGTAATATTGAGTCTGTTGAGGGTGCTACATATGAACATAGTTGAGTAGAAATCTCATTTAGCTCCAGCTACCCATTACCTCAAATTGACCAAGATTTGTTTACAGACTTGCACTACATTTCTTTAACTGGTTGTAATTAAGTGTATAGGTAGTAATTAATTATCACCAAGTTAATAGAGAAAATAGACTGTAAAGCCAGGACTTTAACTCAATGGCTCAATGGCTTTTACCTATTGTTTACTCCTGCCCACAGAAGTAGGAGGAACATGCATCAGTGAGAAACAAGCTCCAGTCAAGTGCTGTGCTACAGTTCCCTTTGAGGACGAAACTAACTCTGTATTTTTTGTCCCTCCTTTATGTCTTTGACGTGGAAGACATGTCCTATATAGGCAAGCTATTTATTACTCTTTTTATTGATTTTCTTTGCTCTCTTTACTGTAAACCTCATCAGCCTTGGTCTGTAGCTGTTAGAATAATATGAAGTTGTGTTTCAGGCCTTAGAATATCTGTAGTCTTTGGGTTGAGATCAGCAGCAATTTTTGTTCATTGTTTACTTCCTCTTGAAGATGTGTTTTTAAATAGCATGTGGATACTTAGGCAAGGATTTATTGCATGCAATATAAGTAGCACTCAGAGTAATGACTTGATAATCAATCAAATATCATTGAGCAAGGGCTGAGTCATTTGTTCTGACATCTGTAGGAATGATGTGAACAATAAAGTGATATGTGAAGAAGAATGGAGAGGTTAAAATCTGTGTAGCTCTCACAAGGAAAGTTCTCCATCTCTGCATGTTTGGTAGCAGGGATTTGCCTGGAATTATTTCTTTATCATAGTGACCACACAGTAAGGACTAGTTGCAGTAGTTAGAGAAGGTGCTAGGCTGTCAGGAATTTGTTTTGTTGTTCTAGTGGGGCTTCTCCCTTCTAGAGCAGATGGGTTTTTTACAAGGGGAAAGAGAAGGAGGGAGTTTGGTTTGTGTCCTACCTTAGGTGTGAAACAAGGCTCCCTACAACCAGTGACCTCTTATGGTGAGGGTCAAAACTGTTCACAGTCCTAGTGAGATAGACCAATGTCATCAGTCAGGGAAAGCAAAGACAAGGATTAGGTTTCTGAGTTCTTGAGTTACAGACACAGGTCTAAGACTAAGCCCATGTTTCTCTTAACTGCATCTTGATTTTTTTGGCCCCCAGAAATAGTGTTTTCAGGGTGGTAAAGTAGAAGTGTTAGTATTATGATCTACTTTCCACAAATGGAACAATAGAACTCAAGCAGTGGGAGGGAGATGTAGAAATACACATCTAAAATACCATGAGAAACATGTGCACAGTTACGGTCTCAGTTGCTTCAAAATTATAAATTGTTTTTGTTGATACAAGTCACTGTTTCTCTTGATCTTAATGCCTGCTGAATAGGAATATAATTTTCTTAAGAAACATGTCTGCCGCTTTGTGCTTTCTTTTAGGATTTATGGATGTTGAAAACATTTTTTTAGCTGCTTCAGAGGATTCTTCTGTACTGAGGGATTCATGTTAATGCAAAAATAGATGCTGAAGTTTTCTAGCTTTAAGTGTAGTTCTTAAATGTTTTCAAGGAAGCTGGACCTGATGTGATTAATTCTAGGGCATTTAAAGAATTGGCTGTGTAGGAAAGAAAGTGGTATCTGGGGAAAAGCAAATATAGTACTTCAGGAGGGGATAGGGAAAGGATGAGCTGGTAATTAAAGACCAGTCTGTTTGGCTTAAATCTAGCAAGAAATAATTGGATAGACATCTTATAAGCCCTTGCCAGTTAGTGAGATCTGTTACAAGTAAACAGATTTCTCAAGGGCAAATCGTGACGAACCCATTTAATTTCTTTGTACAGCAGTGTTACAGGTCAGAGGGTGAGGAGAGAAGCATTTGATACAATATACCTTGATTGGCTCAAGTTTCTTGCCCTGTATTCATGTAGTGTTTTCTTGATTTAGATGAAGAAAAGTGGTCTAGAGGTGTCTACTGCCTGGTGGATGTAGAATGGGTCAGAAAAAAAAATAGAATTAGCCAAATGTCAGAACATGATAATATATCAAGGAGAACTTGTCAATATTCTATGTCTCATATTAATCAGTATTTTTATTAATGACCTGGATAGTAGAATGCAGAGCATTTTCTGAGTCTGTGAACCCTGGCAGAGTGGAAGGAACACAGTAGACAGGGAGACAGGTACAGAACTCAAAATAATCTGGGGGACAATATCACTTCAACAGGATGAATTATCTGCATAAATCCCACACAGAAACATTTGGCTAAATGATATTCCTGTGTAAAGTGATTTAGGATCTTTAAAGAATCACAATTAATATTTAAGGGTTGTGACTGTTGAAGACTGATCTATGCTGGAGGGAGAATTTTCTTTGCAGCATTGAATGAAGAATTTTTCAATTACATTTAAACATCCTCATATAATTCCTGGCTCGGGAGATGACTCGTTTTGATTCATCCAGATTGAATCTTAAAATTGTGCAGTAAATATCATCTGTTTCCTTCTGCTCTCTCTTCTTTCTCAAAACCAGCTCCAAAAAAAAACTACATGAAGTCTTGTCTGGTTAATGTTGTAAGCCAGTAAAGGTTAAGTTAAAAAACAACCGATGAGAACTGTAATGACTGAAAGGAGAGAATACCAATTTATTCTTATTTCTATTTACAAACATCCTTTCTCTTTAGCAACTGATCAGCAGTTCCTGGATTGCACCAGAAAGCAAGACTTGTGTGTTTAATGGTAAAAAGTTCTTACACCTTTTGCTGGAAGAAAGTTTTGGAATTTATAAATAAATTCTCCATAAAGACATGTTTTTCTCCCGTTGTTTGTAATAAAAAGCAGGGAACAGGGATACAAATGTGCATTTTGTAGAAAAACAAAATGGTAACATGTACAAAGTTAACCTGGTATATCTTTAGTAAGGCTGCACTGACACATTCATGGTCAGTGAAGATCTAAATTACTGTTCCCTGCCTTCCAGCTGGCAGTCTCTGTCTACCTGCTCTTAGAGAGTAGGAAGATTTATGATGTAAGGTGGATTGGGAAAAATCTATGTGGTTAAAGCTAACCTTTACTCTCCTCCTCAGCCCTCCATCACCTTCAGTTTTGTTCCAGCCAGTTACATCCCTTGTGTCTCACTGCATTGGGCCAGCACTTGCACCAGGACCAGTGAGTGAGTGAGACAGGAATGGAAATGAGATGGATGGAAAAGCAGCAGAATTACCTCATGCAGTGGCACTGCTGGCTCAGACTGTCATGAAGTGCACTTGCAACTTGGCTTTCAATTAAATGCCCAAACTATCAACTTGTGGCAGCTTTGGCTCAGCTCCTCAGACTCCCTGCATCCCTTTTTTTAGTCCGCACAGGTTTTTTAATGTACCTGTAGCTTGCAGAAGTAAAACATGTCTTTTTAGGCTTCCTTGGGCTAAAAGGTTATTTAAGTGAAGAACTAAGACAGGTATTATTAAATATTTAGGGAGTATCTCTTCATGCTTGCAGTGCTGTAGGTTGTGTGTCAGAATGCAGCTCCCACTTTGCCCAGCACACACACCAGATGCTCCTTTGATGTCAGTGGGCTTCTGGCACACGCTGCTGTTCAGTGCAAGGGTTGTGGAAATTGGCCCTAGGATATGGCTGGAAGCTCCAATCAACACAGAGTTCTAATCACTTTGGATTTGACGTCGGGACAGGCTCTCAACTTCTTGTGTTTTTCTTGTAAAAATTCTGAAAATTTAGCTGAGACCACAGACTTGGGATTCTGAAGTTTATATTGGTATTTTATCCTAAAGAATAGAATGCAGAACTGTTAGTTTCTTTTGGAGTATGGACTATTGTTGTTTTTTGTCCCTGGAGGTACTGGCGAGCTATAGATATTGCATAACAAGTAGGGGTTCAGAGTTCATTATTAAAGCAGTTTTAGCCTTGCTAAATTGGTCACTTGATATGCAGCATCCATACAGCAAAGTTATGGTGAAGAGGGTTCACCTAAACATCAACTCTGGAAAATGTATCTATGCATATTTTGTGCCTAAACTGTCAGTTTCTTTTGATGTAATTTCCTTCTTAAGCACAGGAGGAGTGAAAAACCTATGGTGACACAGCCTGAAGAGGGAGAATTCTGTCCTGCTCTGGGCACAGCGGTCAAGCAGGTAAAGCCAAATGCAGGCACTGTGTTGAGTGCATTGTAGGCATTCTTTGCTTTGTCTTTTATTGCTGGTCAGCACCTCTCCTGTTCCAGTGGTGGCTGTGTTTCAGAGAGTTTTTCATACCTACACCTGTTTTACATATGCTTAGAGGAAATTATTTTGTCCCTTAGAATTTCTTCCTTTGTTTTTATTATTTTTGTTTGCTTGTGTGGGTTTTTAGCAGTAGGCTGGAAGGTACAAAGGTAGATTTTTAATAAGTGTATGAGCACAAACAACCTCAGAGTAACAAAGAGGGGAAGTGGATAAAATAAGCTTAATGTTAACTTTTTCCCTTTCATGGTCTTCTACCATAAGCAGATTGGACAGCTGGGGAGATTGGTGTCAGGATGGTACAGTGTGATTTGAAAGAAATGCATGTTCCAGTGCTTGATGAAACAGTGGCCCTTTCAGCCTTGCATTGTCTGTATGATAATAGCTCTTACCACTCAGAGATTAGTCAGAAAAATTTATTCTGCTTTTCCCCTGTCCCCCAAAGTTGAGGTCAAACTAATTAGGATAAAATGCTCATTCCTTGTTATTTAAATCCTCAGTTTAACCATCTCATCTTTTGACAAAGAGGTATAATTAGTTCTCTTGTATAATTTATTAACTTCCATATTAAGTGGTGTACAGATTAGTGAGGCATCAGGCATGCTAGCAAAAAAGCTTCCAATTAGAAGGTGATAGATGGGTTTGTTGTATTTGATAAACAGGCTTTGTCATATTTTCAAATGAAACTGGAAGGAGCTGTTTTTGTTTAAATCCTGTCATATCATGAGTCTGACTGGTATTGAACTAGATTCTGTTTTGTACTTTGCCATGATAGCTTTGCAACAAAAGGAGACGATTTCAAGATAGTAATAGCATATAAAAGAGAATTTTGACATTGCCTGAGAAGGGTATAAAAAAGGGTTAGAACAGAAGCAAAAAGTGAAAATTTCATCCTTGTCTTGCACAGTTTGCTGACATAAGAACTTTTGTCTAACTGTGCACTTGAAAATGCCCCAGAAAGTGTCCTCTGAGGGCATGAACATGATCCAGCCTGTGGCAGGAGCTGTGCTGGGCTGCCTCTCAGGCTTTGCTTGGCACAGGTGGGCACAGAGGTGTTTATTGAAGCAGAGCTGCAGGGATGGCAGCAGGCTCTCTGCCCTCAGAGCACTGCCCTCCTGGGTGAACCCTCCCAGCAGATGGCATGGCTCCTGAAACTTCCATGGAGAACAATTTAGTGAACACTCAAAGGACGTCCACAGGGCAGGGCTTACCCAGGGCACCTCCAGAGGGATGGGTCTGGCTATGGTCAAACATATAACAGGAAATGGAGAATAGTCAGAGTTAAAAAAGCAGGTCCTGGTCCTGTGCCCTAGCTTTGTTTCCTTTGGAGTGCTTTTTTCTCCTTGCAACTTTACATGCAAAATAATACTGCGGGGTATAATGATAAAATGGGACTCACATGAATGTATACTGTTATTTAATAAGTTCCTTGGCAATTTGTGTTTATAATTGTCAATATTGTGTATCATCACAGAGACAGAGATTTCTGGTGTTTATATTCTTCACCATCAGCAAACTCCTGTGCTACTGCTCTTTCTTAAATGAGCTATTTCCTTTCAAACTGATGATAACTGATCCATATACTGCACTCAGCTAAACACCATGAATCCAGATCTATTCCATCAAAAGAAATGCATTTTGATTTTAGAGACTTGACCTAGTGGCTCTCTTCCATCAGTGCTTGTGCAGGTCTTTCGTATTCTCCTCCTTTTTTTGGACATATTTTTTTATTTTTCAAGTGGAATCTTTACCTGCTTTGCCAGCCTGAAATGAACACCTCCAGGGCCCTGTCACAAGCATTATAATTTAAAATGGTTAGAGAATTATTAGTTTTAATTTATAAAGTTGTGGTTTCCTCTAAAGTTGTTTTTGTTTGTCTTCCAGATGGTTTTTTGTTGTTGCTTTGTGTTTTTGGTTTTGAGGCAGAAGGCACAGTTGTGAAGTCAGACTTTCATACATTTTTTTTTTTAAATCTATTAAAACCTGCCATGGTTTTCAATTTTTTTTTTTGTCCTCCAACTGATGTATTGCACATGAGTGAATCTGGCTTCCTGAGATAGTTAATCTTTCTGCTATTTCCCCTGACTCTGTAACTTTGTCATTTCCTTTCAAGGGTTTTATTTACTTTGGAGGTGTTTATACAGTAGGCAACTTTCTTTTTGCTTTATTCGTATCCAGCAGATCAGTTTTCATTGAGCTTACAAGAAGAGGTTTTCCTTTGACCCCAAGGATGAAGGGTTACCATTTCAGCCAGTATTTCTGGTACAGCTTCTTCCCTGAGGAATTTTCTAAAGGAATGACCTTACAATATGACTGCCAACATTAAATATCCAACCTGGAAGTACAGCTTGAAAGTAAAAGACCCTTGGCTTCTGCCTCTCCCTCTCTCTCTTTTTCTTCAAAAAGAGAGGTAATAAAAGTTCTGCCTGTTTGACTATCTGCAGAAAGCTAAAATATCTGGGTGATCTGAGGTGTAAAAACGTGGAGCAACTAATGAGCTGGGCGTGGAGAAGACTTGAGGTGATGCAGGTTGTGATATCTTGGTAAGATTGCCACTGCCTTTTCTCCTGGCAGGTGCTTCATCAGAGCATAGAATGCTGCCTGTAGAACATGCTAGACTTAGAAAAAGCAAAGCTGTAAAAATTAGACCTTAATTTTCCACCTGACATATACTAGAAGAAAATAGGGACTTTACAAGGCATACCTGAATTTTGAACTGGGAGTTAGTGCGACACTAAGATACCAATAGAAGTGAGTTGGTTTTGCTCCTATACAGAATCTACTGGTTTTGCTCTTATACAGAATCTGCTACAGGCCCAAGGAGAGATTTTTGTCAAATGGGATATAGCAATGTCTTTTGAACAGTCTGTCTTGAGAGTTTAGAGTTCCTTTTTCCTTCTCCATTCATAGTGTGTCTTCATTGCCAAACTTGAACATGACTTCCCCGTGCCATGGATGCTCCTGAAGAAGCTGCCCACCAGGCAATGTCATTCCTGTGCTCTGCATGTCATCACCTTGCTCAGATAAGGAACAGGACTGCTTTTCAAGGCTAGCATAGCCCAAACCCTATCTGGGGTTTCTCCTTGTCATGTCTCAGAGGCTCTTTCTAGCACATTTGCTTTCTAGCATATGCTGGTGGGTTGCCATGGTTACAAATATCTATCTGCTAATTGTTCTGTTGCTGTTTTGACTTCTATTTTCTTGTACCTTGCCCATCATCGTGTTCACTCCCCTGAACAGCACAGAACTGATTTATTCCAGCATCAGACCTTCTCTCACAGCACCTGGAGGCTCAGCTTTACTCTGTGTCACAGGATCCAGCCTGGGCTGTTGATCACACAGAAAGAGGAGTCACTAAGTCCTGTCCTTTGTCAACTGGGTTTTGCTTTTTATTAGCAGTTTTCTGATAGATATTTATTCTCCAAATACTTTTTGTGAAATATTGTGTCTTTTTTTCCTCTTAAAGAGACCATGGGTTCAAGGCCTCGATCTCACTGGTTGAAAACTCCTTTGAAGCTTTCTTGTGAGGTGGTCCCAAGCTGAAGGTGGGCATGAGAGCACTGCCCTGTGCTGGAGCTCTAAGATGCTGAGATAATACAGACTTTTTACAGATAATTACAGTTATTTATGCCTAAGTAGCATAAATAACTACCTTGCTACAAATTATGACATGGGGAGTTCCTACAGCAAGGCTTTTGCATAGAGCTATTTGTAGGAATGTAATTTTTTTTTTTGACAGAGCAAAGTATTCAATATTCTTGTGAACAGATGACAGAACTATTTGCCAAAATGGCCAAATATTTTTCAGTTATGAACATAAACCTGCCCAGTTCTTAGAGAGTTTTCATTTGGATAACTTTAACATGGTTTATTAATGATCCTGGAATCTAGTTCCAGTCACTTAATTAACTAACTCATTGCAGCTTCTAAAGGGGAAGGTAATTCAGCTAGAATGAAGCTGGCAGGAGCATGGCTATTGCCTGCTTTATGACAGTACTGGAGTTTCTGAATATTCTTAGCTAAATGTGTTTAGAAGTTGTGTTGCAGATGTTAGAAATTTGCTATATATATAAAGAAATTATACAATTCATATACATAATCCTCAAACACAGATGTTAAAGGGACAGCAAGTGACATCTTTGTCTTCCAAAGCAGCTCAGCCTCTTTGTGGCTGTTAGTGTTCCTGCAGTAGAAGCACATGAAGCACTTGTATGGTGTGCTCTTCCTGCTGCTTGGGGACAATAGTTCAGAATATCCTCTCAGAGCTTTTGATGGTTCTCATTCTAGTGGGGAAATTGTCCTTGCTTTACCATCTTAGTAAGTAGTGCACGCAAAAAAAAGGCAAGGGGGACTTTGTTCTGGTTTTGGAGAACAAAACTAATCAATCTCTTAGTTTAGCAACTGAATTTGGAATAAATGGAAAGGATGTGGATGTGAATTTCTCTACTATTATGTCTGGAATGTTAAGTTTAGAAAACCTTTATATAATCGGATACCCTTACTTCACTGTCATTTGACAGATAAATACTTTAGAGACTATGCAAGTTTCTGTAATGCTGGTGACAACGTAGATGTAAGGATGAATTACAAGACAAAGAAGAGAAGGAAATTACAATGCAAAGAAGACATCCAACCTTCAGTCTACATTTTGGATGTAAAAACATCCTTCACCTGCTCCTAGCAGGAACTGCAGTATCTTTCAAAGATGATTGACTTATGCTTGAGGTTTTTTGTGGGTATTAACAGACTCTTTGGTGTTTTATGTATCAGTGATCTTGGGAAATAAAATATTCAGGCATTGAGATTTTAGCAAAATTTGAATATCCCTTGACTAGGGTGCCAACTACAGCAGTATGACTCCATAGCTTTTTTTTTTTTAATTACTGCTGGTGTTTATTTGGGTTGCTTCCCTATGTATTTATTTATTAATTTAGGTGTGCCTTCTCTTCCACTGCTCCAGGCCAGCCTGACATGCTCTGAATCAGTAACCCTGTGCCCCAGGGAACTCACCCTCATGGCAGCATCTTTGATATTAGGATGGATCCCTTCCGGCCAAAATTTAATTGAGTGGATTGCTAGGGAGAGAGCTGGTTCCCTCAGTGTCTCACTGCTCCAGCATCATTGTCTCAGTAGCTGATTTAGAAACCAAGTTTGAGCTGTAGTGATAGTGGAGGGAGAGCAGGCAGTGAATCAGAGGGTACAGGCTGTGCTTTAAAGCATCAGCTGCTATGTTTCTTGATTTGGGGATATGTTTGCTCTAAGTGTGCACTCTATAAGTATTCAAACCAATTAACACAGCATGAGATGGATGAATACAATTTATAGCACTTGATTATAGATTACAGGGAAACCTGGAATTCTGTCCATGGTTATTCAGGGAGACAATCACTGTAACAATGATGTAATAAGGTGATGTATCTTACCTGAAGCTTGATTTATATGACTGGGGTTATGATTGTTGGCAGGTTCAACTTCTAGGACAAGCTGGAGAAGAAACTGAGGATATTGATGTGTTTTTTTTGTATTAGTCATGGCTGTAGAATTGCTTCTTACACAAGTGGCCCCTCTGGAGTCAATAGATCTGTTGATAGCTGTTTGCTTATTCAGGCACTGCATTGTCAATGAGTCCTTCCAGGATCATCAAAGTTGTTTTTGATAAAATACAGAGCAGTGAGGAGGAGAGCAGTGGTTATGGTTATCCACACACAACTTCCATGGAAACTGGGATGTGTTATCTTTAGTTGGTAGTAACCAAACCCAAGTGCTCCTTCTTTAAATTTTCAGGATTAAGCAAGACTTAAAGAAAAACCCAAGAGACAGAAAGTTCACTGTCAGATTAGTTAAGTCAAGTGCAAAACGAAAGTGAACCCCAGATTCTGCCCTTGTATTTCAGGCTGTTTTCCTGTGTTTAGCTGTGTCACAGCCATAGCTCAGGAAGCCTCTGGGTATCTGACACATTCAGGATTAGTTTTGTAGGTGTTCAGTATTTTCACTGTGTGTATAATGTACAGGAAAAGACTGGTTTTGTAGCAGTATGGAGCCAGTGCTGGTAGGGCTGATAGAAATGGCGTATTGTCTGCACTGCCCTTTTGGGAGAAGTTGTAATTTTTTTGAGATATAAATGGTTCTAGCAGTGTTTTTAGACTTAAAGAGAATATTAAGAAGGACAGCATAACCCAGCAAACCCTTTTCCCTGTGTTTAGATGGATTAGACTCCTTCCTTTCCTATCTAAATCTGGGGTAGTTCTGCTGTTATCTAAGAACAGTTTTCATTAGGGGAAAAAATGTACATCCAAGTAGAATGTGAAGTTGAAAGTCAGAGTTGAGATAGAGCTGGTTGCATCACTTGATCTCTATCTGAATGCTACTGGTGTGATTATCACAGTGCACTGGCTCAGTGGGGAGGGAGGATGTGCAGGCAGGAATTCGTTGGGGGAAAAAGTGAAAAAAATTCACAGCAGTTGCTGTGGGTTTTGATGAGGTTTTGCTGAATGGTGCAAATGGAATTGTACCAACCTTTTTTGGTAGTTTACTTTCAGGGAAAGGAGAATGCATGAAGAAGAGAATATGTGGGGATAAAAATGAGGCAGTAATCTGCAAATTTCCTTGTCAAAACCGTTTGAGTTGTGGGGAAGCATAGAAATACAAAACCGTGTTTCTTGTTATTCCCTGTCTCACAGATTTTGGGAAAGGTGAAAGTAGAATCTCAATCCCATAGTCTCTAATTTTTCATGTTCTGTCACTGGGGTGAGTGGCACACAGTGAGGAAACTGGAGCAGCCAGGGAGCCTTTGTTCTGCAAAGATAAATTCAAGTTAATGAAAGAGCAAACAATAGCAATCAGAGCAACTGTGGGGGATTAAAAGAACAGCAAAAATGCATGAAAGCCCAGAAAAAAACCCAAACCAACAGAAAAATCACCCTCCTACCTATAAGAGTCCATCTGCTTGGAGATGCTGCTGTGTCCAAGGCTCTCACTGTGTGCAGGTTCTGCCTTCCTCTGCCTTTTTTCTGTTTCTCCTTCTGTACCCATTTCTCAAGGACTGACCACATTCCTGCTCTTTGCAATCCTTGCTCTCTCTAGCTGTGCCTTGTCCTGGCAAGGTGAGATGGGCCAGGTGGCACAAGGCAGGAGAGAAGGACTTCAGAACTTGCTGCAAGGGCACTTGCTAGCACTGCAACACAAATAACAAATACAAATTCTCAGCAGCTTGCAGGTGAGAGGGGTAAAACTACTATCTTATTTACTGAGCTCTTCAGAGGAGTCTCTTGGGACAAATGAAGTTCATCAGCCAGCAAAGGTCTTGAATGTTTTCTGAAAAGCCTTCAGATATTTTTCCCAAATAACTCCCATGTCAGGACTTAACTGCTGTGCTGCTTCCCTCCTGGATAACACAACCATATACAGCTCTTGGAGGCTATCACTGTAAGGTCTGCACCCCCAAATTTCCTGGAAGCTCCTAAATTAGAGGTTTCATCCCTGTCATAACTTGTGTCAAAGCCCCATCATTTTACGCTAACTCCCATTTCTTTGCTTCCTTTCTTTTACCACAGCAGCTGTGAGATTTGCAGCAAGAGAGGGTGTCACATACTGCATCAGCTACGTGAGGTATTGAATATTTTATGAATTTAGGTCTTCTCTGCTCATTTCTCTTGCTTTTTTATTTTCATTTAGGAAAACAAATGGTGTCATTCATGTTGCCTAATGTTTTACAGCAGCAACATCTGTTATTTTTTCTCTTTTCTGTTTCTGAGGATATAGACATATCACATGTGGCACTTAAAGCTGCATTTAACATAAATTACAACTGATACACAATTTGTATTTCTCTGCCTGACTTTTTAAATAATTCTTAGAGATTAATCCATGCTCACAGCAATTTTTTTCCTCAGTAGAGTTTCTTTTTGCTCCCTATGCTTATGTTTTGCCTCTGATATGAGGTAAAATCAGCAGCACTTGCCTCAAACAAGAAATGTGACCCATTCAAAATTGGGCAGTATAAGCTTGTATACTCTTTGCTGTTCTTTATCACTAGGACTTTAAACCAGGCTCTCATAAGTTACCATATGGGTTGCTGCAGCATCCTTACAAGCTGCAAGCAAAGCTATATCACCCCCTTCCACTGTGTATGAACATGCTCCATCTCTGAACATCCTGCCTATGATGCTTTCCCCTAAATGAACCCTCTCTTTATGCTTCATTAGATTCTTATTTTGTTTCATCCTGTTTACGTCTTCCGTTACTCAGTTTTTTTCCTTATATAATCTTTTATTGCATTGTTGCACTCTTTCTACTTTATTAATGGTCATAACCCCTTTCTTCAATTTTCTTTCTTTTGTGCCAGTTAACTGTAGTTTTCTGGCATATTACTCTATTTGGAGATTTTCTGTGCAGCATCTCAGTGCTACTTATTCGAAATCCATACTGAGAACCAGTTCTTCAAGGAAATTCTGTAGTGTTAGTTTCAACCAAGATGATAACTCAATAGTGCAAAACATTTAACTTCCCTGGGTAATAATTTAATCTTACTGTGTTCCCAAGAATCTTCCCCTTTGATCTTCTGAAATTGTCGTTGGTTGTTGGCACTTTGAAGCACCTTTGTGATCCTGTTGTGGTTCTGAGCTTGCTGCAGGTTTGAGCTCTGTGTTCATGTGGAGTTAAATTGACACTAATGGCCTTAGTCATGGTTTGCAGGTGTGTCTTTATGGGCTCTTCATAATATGAATTATGCAGCTTTGCATTATGCTCTTCAGCACTGAAACTAATAATAGAACTGAAACTAACAGAGAATATTTGTTTTAATAAAAAGGAAGTTAAACTCATGAGATGGTAATACTTCAGGATCTGAAATGCTTTAATGTAGAAATGTTATTTGCAATTATCTGTTTCCAGGATTCTGATTCTAGATTTTGAGGCATACTGTTGAAATACACAGTTGAAGTTTGTAAGATATGAATGAAATCTGAATTTTCTGTAACACTGGAAAATAACATCAGGAAAGGTTTGTTATTTGCAAAATGGATGGTCTGATTTTGTACCCTCTTGAAGACAGAGCCTGTGAAATTTTCATTGCTGCTCTCCAGGACTGACCCCAGCTGACACTCATCAGTGAACTCTACAGCTGCACAGTGCTGTTCTGGTGGTGCTGCTGCTGAGTTGGAATTCACTGTGATATGAAGGGAGCACGAGAGCTTCCGGCTTATGACATCTTTGAATTCAATAAGTGCCCCTTATGCCATCGGAGGCCATCGCAATATCTGAAGAGGAGAAAAAGAAATATATTCCTGCAGCCCTCTCTTGTTTGTACTTCTTACTATTTTCCTAGAGCCCTACTCTGAATTTAAATTGTGTTCATTGCAAGTGGCACAAATCAGCAGAAAATAAAAGCAGGATTGTTGTGGTTAAACCCTGGCTGATACCAAAGCCCCACACTGCCACTGGCTCCTTCCCCCTCCTAGCCTGAAACAATTCTTCCCCACCAACCAAATGATGCCCAGACAGTCCCAGAGCAGCAGCCCCTGGACAACCTTGCCCCAGTTTATTGCTGAGCGTGATGCCATGGTCTGGAATATCCCTTTGGCCATTTGGGATCAGCTGTCCCAGCTGTGACCCCTCCCAGCTCCTTGTGCACCCCCAGCTTCCTCACTGGTGGGGCAGAGTGAGGAGCAGGCCAGTTCTTGGCTGTACAAGCCCTGCTCAACAGTGACTAAAATAAACCTGTGTTATCAGCCCTGTTCCCAGCCCAAATGGAAAACACAGCCCATACCAGCTACTGTGAAGAAAATTAACTCTACCCAGCCCTAAACAGCACAATTATGAAGAAATAAACATTTATCAGATGGCCTTTTGAGAAGTTGAATAATTTAGCTAGAAACATTCTAACAATAACTAAAGCAAGCATGCTGCTGACTGACAATTTATTTCGTCCCGTTGAAATACAAGGAGTTGTTGCATGCTGAGTGAATATTGATCTGCTCTATACAGATAAATGAAATTCCACTTACAATTCTTTAGTTGCTCACTTGTCACCAATTAAAACTGAAGAGCATGGTCATGCACCAAAAATAATTAATTAGCTTTCTTCAGAGAGCTGCTGGTTATCTGCTGACCCAAGAGGCTGTGAGCTGGCTTGTTGGATCCAGGCCTTCACTCCATGCAAAAGCTCTTCTTTGGCTCACAATCCCCTTTCCATTACCCTTTGCGATGATGATGAATAGTAGGGTGTAGACAGGTGGGGGGAAAAAATAATTATTTGTTCCTTCCTTGGCCTACTTCCTTTCAGTTTTATCTGGTTGTTAGTCATTATCTTTCTGGATATATTCTAGTCACTTTCTTACTACTACCTGTGGAGTCAGTGGCCATAATTTAAAAGCTGTGTCTTCACTGGATATGCAACCATGTAACAAGGTATGAAGTGATGAAAAAAACAGCTGTACTGGAGTAAAAAATTAACTTAAAAGTAAATTATTTGTTCTCTGGATCATGAGGTTTCAGAAAGTCACAGGACCCCAATCAGGAATAGTACTGATTGCCAGCAAGTGGGCCAGTATTACAAGAGGAGGAGAGAACAAATGACAGAGTGGAAGCTGGGACATAAGATCAAAATGAGTTCTGAGTTTGCTGGAGGAGTTTCTGGTCAGCAGAGCAGCTGGAGCTCCTTTGCTGATGTTTCTGCCCATTGCTGCAGCAGAGCTGTAGCACCTGCAGGGAGGTTAGTCAGCCTATCATTAAGCAGCAATAATGGCTCTCCTAATAGGAGTCAGGTCTCTGACTTAACTTTGCTCACAATCAGGGGTTCTAAAAATTCCTTCAGAGAAAAGGCAGGAAACAAATGAGATGATGATGCTGTATTTTGAGCAATTTCTTTTGCAAATCCTGAGTGGTTCTGCTGGCATGTAGTTATACAGCTGTAATGGAGATCATGATCTAGACCTTCATCTGAAAATGACATTTCAGTGTTCAGGCAGCTCTAAAAATATTGGCATTTCTAGTAGTAGGAGAGCATGAAAACATTGTTTCAGCAACAGAATTACTTTGTAAAGAATTGATGGCCGGTTTCTGAATGGAAGCATGTTGCTCCAGGTTCTATAATACATTGCCTTCAAGGAAGGACCAAGGCCATTGAAAACCAAACATTTGTAGGTGAGGAACATTGCTTAAGAAATCAGCTAAGTTGCAGGTTCCTGACTATACATCCCATTGTCACATAACTTGGAAAAAAAGAAATTGTGTTGGGAAAACCAGACTTGCCTTATAGTTTAAGCTATTCTAGGGCAGGGGAAGGGTCCCCAGATTCCTCTTCCTTAGGGAATCATTTAAATAAGCCCACTGGATGGTAAAATATAATAAAATCCACAGCATTTGGAGAAATTAAAATTACAAAATACCACTGGACAGAGCAAGCTTTCTTGTCACTGTCAACATTTACATGAACCTGAGACACACAAAACAGGGCAGAAGCACTTACCAGTATTTACAGTATGTGGGCAATGTAGTTATTTTTTCATTAAGAGAGCAGTAAGGAGAAGAAAAATCAACAAACCTCGAGGAGAAACGTACGTTGTTAGAAATGTTTTCTTCAGAAAGAGCTTATTCAACAACCCCTGCCGTACTCCAGCAAACACTGAAGTAGATGAATGCAGTAGAGGAAGAACAGTTTGGGAGCTGGTGTGCCTTGGAGTCTGTGTGTGTCAGAGTAACAGAGCCAAACCCAGCCTAGCCCTGAAACAGGCAAGTTTATTCCTTTTGTGCTGGTAGCCAAAGAAATGACAGAGAGATGAGGGTGAGGAAGGAATCCCTGTATTGTGCTGTTGGCATGCTGTTGTAACAAGAATTAGGGAGTTAATGTTTGTCATGTTCTCTGTTATTTTGTAGACTTCACTGGATTTACTGTTCAAGTGGGAACACACCCTAAGCATGCTTCTCTCCTGCTCTCTCCATAACCTTTTGCCATTCTGCTCCCATCCTGTCCTCTGGTTCATGTCTGTTTCATCACCAAAGGAAAAAAACAAAACAACCCTACTTTTTGGGGTGGTTTTTTATTTGTGGGTCTAGAAGGATTGCAAGCTTTCTTTTAATTCACAGGAAACAAAAGGGTCCTTCATTTGCACAGAAGAATAAGTTAAAAGGCCAGAGTCTTTGTTCTCATCTGTCTTCCCTGCAACTGGCAATTTCAGAGAAGGGAGAGTGTTCAGGATCATGGTAGTACAATTTTGGTAGGGAATTCACTTCAAAACCCCCTGAAGAGGAGAACTTAGGCCAAGTCTAACACCAACTAATGCCATTGTGTTGGAGCCTTATCAGCAGAGCAGTTGTGTGCATCTATTATTTGAAGCTTGGTATAAGCAAGACTCTGCAGGTTGTTCATCCCAACATGAGCATGGAAAATATCTGCAGTGTGAGGGAAGGGGAACAGACACAGGAGAGTGAGATTCAGCTCCTGTTCCTATGGTAATAGCTAATCCTCCTGGTATGTGGACAACATGATTGCTCCCAAATCAGTAATTTAAAGCTTGATGAACCATCAATGAAACTGCCTTGCAAGCAGCACACAAATCAGAAGCCAAACCAGTGGTTCTAATGAACATTTCTTTCCCTCCTAAAACTTTCTTGTGTTTTAGGGAAAAGACTCTGCTGCTGCTGCTGCATTATTCTACTATTGCCACTGTAGTTGCATAGAGGAATTTACTACTTTTGTTTTATCCCCCGTCTGATTTTAACTTAAAAGCAAAAATGTAATTCAATTTCCTTCAAACCAAGTGCAATGTTTCAACTTCAGTAAGAGAGGTGGTGTAAGTTGAGTTTAAGGGAAATCATCTGGATGGCATCTAAAGCTAAAAAGCTTCCAGTATTGTACCAGTAATCCAGTACTGGGAGTGGGCAGGCAGTGTAGGGGAAGCTGGAGAGCCCCTCCAATGTTTCTTCCACTTCTATCTATCAACAAACTTGTACTTCTTCAGCCCAAACCTGTTAATGCTCTCATGAATAACACATTCCAATTGGGGTTTTGATTGTCCATCTAAGAATATCATGACCACATCAGGCCTTTCAGCTGGAAACCTTGGAAAAAGAAATGCCTGGGAAACTGAAGGAAACTTGGATCCCGAAGGCTGTTCTCCATCAATGGGGCTGCTTTTGGGTTTGCACCCACATAGCTGAGGGGAGGCTCTTGATGCTTTTTCCTGGCCCTAGAATTACGAACCAGACACAGTTAAGGGGTAGAAGGGTTTTTTACCTTGGTGTTTAATAAGGATCCTGCAACAGGCTGTCAAGGTGGAAAATGCCAAAATTCACACGCAGTGTACTGTGTATACAATTATATAGGCCTTACAAAACAGCATGTCTGACAGAGATTTCCCAATGAGAAGCTTAAATGACTGGCTTGACATCTCCCTAAGCTGTTACCCCCAGATGAGGCTTAATCCTGGTCTACAAAACGTGTTCTAGAGACAACTTTGGTTTCTCAGGACAGTGTAAGGCTTTCTGGCCTCCAGCTGTGAGGCCTTCAGAGTGTTTGGTCTTCTTGCCTATCAGAATAGCGAGACTATGCTAAAATATCAGGCTTAAAGAATTAGAAGTATGTACAGTAAGAATACTGAGAATACATAAAAGGGTATATAAAAAGAAGGCAAAAAAATTCATCATGGCATCACTCTAGTCTTGTACCATCTTGGCTTTTGTTGCCTTTGGGATTGGAAACTCAGTGGTCTCTTTTTCTTAAGAGAACTTTGGATACTGGAGTTTGAGTTAAAATTTTACAAAAAGGTAGGAAGAAAAGCTCTTTCAGAAAAAAATAACTGCATTTTCCCCTAGATGCCAAGGAAGTGGGTTCAGAAACATACCATGAAACTGAAATTTCTCAAAGTGCCTCTTAAATCTTTGCTGCGATTACTGTAATTCACAATAATAGATTCAGTGCTATTTTTAAAAGCTTTTGAAAGTTGCAAGTAGCATCCATAAATTGTGGGTTGTGGGCAAGCTATGAAACCATAGGTTTCCAGGGCTTTTATTTAAATGAGAATGAGAGAGAAAGAGGTAATAAAAGTACTTCTGAAAAAACATGAAACTTTGTATTGTGATGAACAGTAGCTAAAAAAAAAGGCAGGGAATGCTTTAGCCTTTGTAAAAGTTGTCTTCAGGTTGGGCATCTTCTTGCAGAGCTGGGAATGAGTCTCTTTTATTCTAAGATTTGCTTTTTTTGAAAAGACTGTTTGAAATGGTAGCTCACTGGACAAGAAACTATAACTGAGACAAGTTTGAGATAATATGAATGTACATCTACAGCAGCCAGAGGAGCCTGTTTAGGCTGCTCTCTATAGGCACAGACTTTGGTATTCAGGTAAGGCAGGTGGATGGATTGTGGGGATGGGAGGAAGGTCAGAGTGGAATATTGGCAAGAAGAGAGGGAAAGAAGGGAAATGGCCACCAAAAGAGAGTGTTAACACTGATGGTATTCACAAATGGCCCAACAATTGTAAAATGGTAAATAACAGCAGGAGCTGCTGATAAGAGAGCTATTTTTTCACTTGAAAAGAAGCGTCTGAGAAAGCCATGTGGTTTTGATATACTTAAATGAAAATTAGTTTTATCTCTAGGGCAGAGAACTGCTCTGGGAAGGATTCAAACTCAGAGTTGAAGGATTTGCCTGAATGTTAGTCTCATCAGCCCATCTCTGGAAGCATAAGAAATTATTGATGTTTCAACAAGGAGAATAGTCCTAGTAATAAAGACTACTTGATGAGAATACAATAGCTATTAAAAAATACACAGTTTAGGAATGGTACTGAATTGTTGGAGGTAGTCCAAAGAACAAAGTCAAATACATTTTATACTGAGGAATTCAGGGTTTGCAGTCCACTGTCTTTATCAAAGAGAACTGGAGAGGAATTTAATCAGTGTGTATATAAGGGCTGAGAAAACAAAAGGCTCATCTATATGGCTCCTGTCTGATGAACCAGCTGCCTGAAAAAGCAGGAAAGTTGGAGTCAGTGGCGAATGTGTGAGAATGGGTTTTGTGAGCTATATGACTGCAACATGTTGTCAAGACAAACCCCAACAAAATGCATCACCCCGAGCTGATAAGAAATCATAGTTGTGTACAGCACTGTGGGACTGTCCACAATTGTTTTTCAAACAGTTCTGTGGCATGTCACTGCTCATTAGTGGGTGCAGGAGGGTGTATCAGTCAGTGTGTGGCCTGCCAAGATGTATTGGAAGGACCTGTGCAGCCGTCAGTGAGGACAACCTGCAGAACAAAAAATACAGAAACCCTGTCCTGACAGCCGACTTCTGAAAGTAGCATCTCTCTATCCACCTGGGCTGATGCATTGTGTGAGGATTTGTCTTGACATGATGCTGCAGTCACACAGCAAGGTACGAAAGGGATGTCATATAACTCAGTTGTTAATGAAGCAGCTTCTCATTGAATGCTACAACTCATCACGTGTCTTCTCTGACAGGGCATGAAAGGGCTTTATTTGAGAAAGGAGGAGTGCCAATGAGAAATGAAAAAGAAAGCAGCTGTTGAGTAAAATGCATATTCCTCAGTGTTACTTGTTCTGCTGTACCAATGCATTGCAGGTAATTAGGTGACTCATTTTAAACAAAACCTCCACCTCCTCAGATAGTTTGGGAGGTGGGTGATTGCTCCCAGGCTTGTAGGTGAATGAATTTCTCATCAGCCGTTTGGCATCCAGGCAGTGATGTACATCTGACAACAAAATCAATTGCATTGCTAAGTTTCACAATCTGATTACTCTATAAAAAGTCTCTAGAGCAGCTCTCTATGTGATTATATAGACTTCTGAAGTGCAGGCTTAGTCCCACATGCTTCACAGGTCTAAACAATTTGTGGTAATTATTTTGATTAGACGTGTACTGAAATGCGACTGCAATAACGAACAAGGCGAGGTGCAAATTATAGACAAGAATATGCATAAAAGCCTTAAAGATAAATAAAATAAGGCTAAATGCAGCTCTGGAATTACTGCATGGAGCTTTCTGAGGTTTATGTTATGTTGTTTTTGACCTCAAATCCCTTTTCAGCTTGGATATCTTTGCAACAAGAGTAGCTTTGCAGATGAGATCTTCTATTTCTCTCATTTCTGATCTGTTTTGAGTGATTAAGTATTAAAAATAATGTACATACATAAGAAATGGTAAATTGGGTTACTGTTAGTGATGAGACTATTAGAGGTAAAAAGCTGTAGACATTTAAACTCACTAAAAAGAAAATATTGACTATATCACAGGCAAGTCATCCAGCCATCTGGATCTATTAGACTGTTTAATATTGTGCTCAATATTAAAGTATGGTTAAAATAAAAGAAATTAGCCAAATTAACTGCAGAGCTTTATGTTAGTAGGAACATATTTTTGGCCTGTGGGTCAGGCTCTGTGTAAAACCATCATTTGTTATTAATAATAAATTTTTTGAATGTCATTTCTGGAGATACTCAAAACTTACCTGAGTAAGATCCTAAGCAACCTGAGGTAATTGGACCTGTTTTGGGCAGGGGAGTGGGTTGGAGAGCTCCAAACTTCCCTTCCAAACTAAACTTGTCATTCTAGGGTTAACTGGTAAGACTTCTTGTGTGACGGGAAGAATGAAAAGCACTTGCCTGCAAGAAAATAAGTTCATTTTAAATAAGTGAGAAAAGATGAATTCAGATGAGTTAATAGTTTGAATATAGTGTTTTGGGTTATATAGTTTTGGGTTTTTTACTTCTTTCTTAGAACCCCTATATAATCTATTCTCTCACTTGATATGTACAGATCTCCCTTTAATGAAAAACTTCACGAACTGATTTAAAGTGTGTCTAACTCTTGTATGGAAAAGTGTCAGCAGAAACGGCAGAAATTAGGGGGAGGAGAATATTTCTTTTGAAAGCCCTCTTTGTTTGAGAAATGGGGTTTAATGACTACTTTTTGTCCAATTCTATTTATTTCCCAGCAAAGATATGGAATTCACAATACCAGAAAATGTGAGCCTTGAAAGTAGGATGAGAAGTGAGACTATGCAGTGTGGGCTTTCCTCTGAATTGAGGGTGGAACGGGTTTTCAGAAACCAGTGGGGGAGCATTAGTTCCTATTTTAGGTGACAACAGTGTTGGATAATTAAGGTCCTATTTTCTCAGCACTGTGGGAGAGTGTGGATATTACAATGCCTGCACATTTTCTGTATCCTTTGCTTGAAGGTTGCACTCAACCTTTATTTTATGTGTAAGAGAATGAGCCTAGTTTGAATTTATGACAAGTTCTTTCTCCATAATAGTCTGGCATAAGGCATAATTTTTGCCTTCTCTGCATAAAATTCTGTGCATAGCTTCTATTTTACTTTTTCTTCGCACTGCTTTGTAAGAAGGAGAGCGACCACTGTTCTTTGTGCAGAGAAAAGTTCAAATACCTTTCATTTTTAAAGGTGACATCAGTGGCAGTGCTAAGTGATTTGAGAGTGAATTAGAGTGATGCAGATTGACTGTCACAGCAAAGATTTGTGAACTGTTTCTTAAAATTCTTTAATTTTCCTGCGGTTTAGGGTGTATTAATTGTATTAATTTTATTTCTTATTTATTTTTAAATTTTAGGTCACACTTCAGGGCCAAACATCCTGTGCTGATAAAGATTGTTCCTGTTGCTCATTGTTAGATAATGACAGCTGTGTTTTCATTGAGTATCCTTTTCACTGAGGATGTATTTACTTCCCTTAAGAAAGAGCTAAACTCTGTTTAGTCCTGGAGCATGGTCTGCATGGAAGCTCTGGAGCTACAGAAATGGCACTTCAGTCCTTCAATATATAATTTTACAGTAGCTCTTTACCACATGGCACATTGCTTTTGGCACTGAGATGTATTAAAACTAGTTTTGGCGACCAAAAAAAAAAAAAAAAATTAACTTTCAAGTAGCAACATGGACATTGTCAGGATGGATCCAGGAAGAGATCATTGGGTCTGGAGCAGCATCCTGTAAGGGTTCATCATCATGTAAAAAAGGAAAAGGAGTCTGATCTGGTTCAAAAAAATGGCAAAAAGATGCATAAAAATGTTTAGATCTAATCAGGTTAGCATTTACCAGTGTTTTTTCACCCTGTTGGTGTTTTTTCAGATAGCTCAACTCCTAAAATATCAGTCCCAGCTCTATATGACTTTTAATTTGACAGCTTCAGGTTCTACAGTGGCGCACTTACCCTCAAATCTCATGGCAGAAATGGGAACATTGAGACAGTCGATGCGAAATGGAGGAATATAAAACAAATACAATTTTTTTATTTCCTTTCTTCCAGTTGGGAGGTCTGTTCACTTTTCGTCCACTTCAACACAGTTGTGCCAGGCAAGGAAGGAGTTAAGGAGCTTGGCAGGGTTTGGAATGGACTGGGCCCTGCACCATTATGTGCCTGTAGAGCATGTTGTACATCCACTAACAAGCCTGCCATTCATTTTTTCAATAAATCCTGCACAGAGGTATTAGGGTCTGTGAACTGACAATTGATTTGCTGCCTGGAAAATTATTCTTTATTGATTTATATTACACAGCAGCAACCACAAATCCATAGCAGCCTTAATCAGAGAGAAAATGCTAAAGTTAGTGTCATTCTTACTTAGTCAGGCAATTACAAGTAGGAGAATTGGTTTAGTACCTCTAGGTGACATCTACATATTATTCAATTATGAATCTCAGTAATCCATGAATTACAATACATAAAAGTGTGTGAGATCTGGTTAATTAATTTTTTGTAATATGAACAGTGCCCTTTGTGCAAGAAGGTGTTTTAAATGTCAACCTAGCATTTAAAGTGAAATTTGGCGCCAGAAACTAAGTATGATTTTTTAATGAAGATGCTTGAGATCTTTACTGTGCCTGGAATTTTTCTCATATTTTGTGTGAACTGGACAAAATCTGAGATATTTACAGAGATTGTATGTATGATATTTTTAAAATTATTAGATATTAAATTTTTTGATTCTGAGCTCAAAATGTATTGTATGTGACAGGATAGAGCCGTCTATAGACATAGGAACTGTGATTCTGGGCTGGATGTTCTTGAATGTCTTGGCAACACACTGAAATCAAACAGCAAAAGCCCAGAGCTCATTCTGGACTGAATTTTCCAGCCTCACCTTCCATTAACTCTGTAATCTGTCTCAGGTCCAGCTGTGTAGACACGGCTGTCATTGCAAACCCTTCAGTTCTGTGGGGTGGAAATTGGGATTGCTGGACACACACACGTGCCAAAGGGATTTGCAGAGGATGGGGCTGGAAACAGAACTGGATGGAAAAACCTCTTGATGATGGGATTGGGATCTCTGGAGTTTGACTGCAAAGGTTTGGGAACACATCTGAGATGTGGAATTTAGCCCTTTCATTTTTCTCAGAAAAGTATGTAAAAATAAATGTACCTCACTCTATTGGTAAAATAGAGCTGGATCTCTATGGGTTTTGAGATGGGTATTTCAAAGAACATTTTCCTTCCCAGGGAACAAAGTCTGGGGATTAGAAAGGGAAAACAGACTGTGTTGTATTATGTATGCCTACAGTCTTTAAAGTTCTTTCTCCTGTAAGAGTAGAATGAAACTTTCTCTCCATGGATTTTGTGTTTCTTTAGTAGGTAAAGGATATTTTTCTGCTTTGCAGGCAGTGCTATCTAGTATGGCCTAAAGTGTTCTGTGGACCTGGTCCTGATTGACATGGTGCCTTAATTGAAATACTTTAGAAAAAAATAAAATACTGGTTTAAGGGAGAGAATTTGCTGTCTCTGTAGCTCATCACAGTGAGATGTTTTTCCAGGCACTGTGAAAGTGCAGCTTCTTCTGGATCTATTTCCATTAAGTATTTAAGACCCTTATAAGTTTGTCTGCTTTGTTACTGACTGACATAATTGGAAATCTTGAAAAAATTCCAGAGCCCAGTAATTTCATCCTGCTGGTCACAGCTCAGCCCCTGACGCAGGAAGCAGAAATGGTGAACCATGAGCCAGGTGTGTGCTGTGTGAGGCTTTGTCAGTAGCCAGGCAGGAGAAGCACAAAGCAATGGAGGGCCCAAGTCTCCTGCACGGCCTGTGCTGCTCTGTTGTGCTGCAGCTTTGGCTGCAAAGCACACAGTGGGCAGTTCCAAGGGATGGCTAATTGTCTATATCTGTGTCCAGACCTCCTTGTACACCACAACATGCCACCCATGGTTTGTTCACTCTCTTGCTTTCTGCCAGCAAACATACTGGCTGTTGAAAACCAGACATTTTGAGGGGGGAGTGGTGATTGTTGCTGTAGATAAGCAGGTCAATGAAGATGTTACTAAAATGCCTTTTCATCGATGAAAACTTGGAAATCAATTGCAAAAGCCATTACCTATCCCAGAGTGGTTTTGTTATGTTTCACCAGAGTGCTTGATAAGCATTAGTTCTTGCTCAGAGCAAAGAGAAAATTTTATTTCTGGCATTGTTTTCCTGTGTTTGGAAAAAGAAAGAACCAGGAGAGCACTTTTACCTGTGGGTCTGATCCCTGTGTTCAGGGCATGGGTGGCTCTCTGCAGCAGGCCCCTGGTTGGCAGCCTACTAGCAAGTAATGTTGATAAAGAAATACCCAAACACCTTTGGAAAGTCCTTAGGCGTCAGGAATTTGTTTCAAAATGCCACGTTTGAAATATTTACTCAGTGTGTTCATTATATCTTTTTCCTACATTTTTGTGAAGTTCAGGGAGATCTTAAGCATTCTTCTAGAGTACAGTACAGGGAAGAAACTGCTTCTAGATGAAAAAGGAGTTGCTCTGAGTCATGTTCATCCCACCCCTGGCAGCATCTCTTTGTATGGAAGTGTTGTGAAAAACAGAGGCTGCTGAATAGCCATTTATAGTTAATCTCTATTGCAAGAGATACAGGTGATTTCAGAGTCAAGGCAAGGACAGGAATAGCGCACACGTGCTCTGATTTATGGCAGAGGTGTAATAGAAGTGCCCTAAGGAAATGCAAGAGAGCTGGTTGTTCTAGAGCACTGGAGTAGTGAATGCTCATCTCTGTTGGACCTCAGGGGGAAAAATTTAGGTACCTCTGGTCCAGCTCTTGTTCATGTTTCAGAACCTGTAAGGTCAGCAGGGCTGTGCTGTCACACAGATATAGCAGCACCAAACCCCTTTTTCCTGCCTTCAATGCCCAACTTCCTACCCTGGCCTGCCCTCTCACCCAGCCCAGGCTGAAATCCCAATCCTTTTGCCATTCTCTTAAGGAAAGAGTGAGCAGAGGTTTGCCCTGGATGTCTCTGGGGTCCCTGTGCTGTTTGTTCTGGTGTTGAGTTCCTGGGGCAGTGACAGGATGTTTCCTTGTCCTTGTCTAGAGGCAGCTCTGAGGGAACAGGCAGCTGTGCTTTTCCTTCTTAGGGAGTAAAATCATTAAAATATAAGCAAATCCAATTATGGCAAGTGTGGCACATTTGCAAAAAAAAAAAACACAAACATTAATTTATTTCCATTTTTGATTTTTTTTTTAATTACTTGTGAAAAAATGACAGTTCAGAGAAATTAATTACTGTATGACCAGAAGGAAGTCCCAGTAGATGACCTTTTTGGGTAAAAATCAGGAAATGTTTCCAACAAGCCATTTATGACTCTGGACTGGAGCTATGGGGTTTTTTGGTGTTTTTTAATTTGTTTATTTGGGGTTTTTTTTGTTGTTTTTTTGGGTTTTTTTTTTTTTGTAGTTTGGGTTTTTGTGGGGCTTTTTGTGTTATGTTTGTGTGGGTTGTTTTATTTCTCAAAATGAAAATTGCATTTCTTTGGCTTTGGGGGATGATTTTTATGATCAAGTTATTGAATATCGTATCACTAGATAAGATAATAATGATTTTGTATAAATATGTTAAGTAGGAAAATACTTTATTCCCACTGTACACTTCTTTCCATTCGGACTTCATTGTAGTAACCCTAGGCAAATACTTAGGAAAATCCTCTTATCCCCCTCTTTCTTGAAACCTAATAATTAATTTACTACTGGACTGTGGATTCAATAAAGGAAAAAATATTAGAGATTTCTCTTGGCATTAAAAAGCAGGCAAGTAATGGCTTTGTCTCATGCTACCTAGCTTAGAATTACATCTCTCAAATATTCAGTTCCTCACACTGAGTGAGGCTGAGCAGGGCTGTGGGGTCCCACTGCCAGCCCTGCTCTGAGCACCCCTGAGTGGGGCTGGGAGGGCTCTGCCCTTGGCTGTGCTGCTCACAGAGCCCCTGCCCCACAAATTAACACCCAGTCACACAACAATGAGGGATGGCCTTTCTCATGACTCATCATTCTCCACAGCTCACTGCTTTCTGAGCAGCAGTACTGTTTGCTGTATTAATGTAACATTAATTTATGATGATTAATATTGAAATATTAGCAAATATTTTATTCTGTTTTATTATTCTGGAAAGCTTTGGGGAGAGCATTCTATGAATGTATAATTGCATCACGTGTAGATTATGGCATGATTAGTTTCTTCAGTCAGCAATGCTTCATTCAGTCATCTGAACTACTTTGGAGATAAATTTCTATTTAAAAAATCCTTATTTTCATTCTAGATAACAGCATTTGATCTCATTAGCATGGATCATTTTCTCTAAACTCAGCTAGACTCTAGTGTAACAACAAAAAGCTCCTTTTTATATCAATTAAAATATTTTGTCTTTTTGACCTGCCATATAATTAAGATCCTGTTTATTAAAGTTACTAACATGTTAGAACACTAATTACATTACAAGCTTACTTTCTTATTTCTGAACTGTTTACGATTTAATTGACTTGATTAAACTAATTTTCACGTGTCTGTGCAATTAACAAATTAATTGAATTTATTTACACATGCAAATGCTAATATATCACCCACTGTATAGTAATGATTAGAAAAACCTCCATTAATGCCTTAATTGAGTGAATTCTTTGGCATGCATATGCAATCTGATAACACTGCAAGTTGGCTGGCACCTTTGAGAGTGTACCTTCCTGCAAGGAACTGAAGTTTCAAGGGAGCAACACACACCTTGGCTGTTGTGCCTAAATGGCCTTTCACTGTACACAAGAATAACCTTGAACAAGGGGAAAATCAGGTAATTTTACAATTTTAGCAACGAGATCCCTGATTCTGTTTGAATATTTTTGTTATTGCTATAGAGACTTGATAGTTATAAAGCATAATGGAAGGAAGATTGTGGAAAGTATCAGTGGATCAAAATTAATATCATGTAACATGAAAAGGAAGCTTCTTGTAAGTTGTAATCCACAATCCAGTCCTGTCAATAGTTCTGTTCCACTAATTTCAGGTGATTTTAATATCTGAAGGAGACAGAAGTCAGAAGTGCACTTTTTCGGACTATTTTCAAAAAATAAAGGATTTTAGATCTTACTGTTACCTTTTAATTTGACAAACACAAATACTGGCCTATAAAGAAAGATGTAACACTACTTTTCAGTCCAGAGAACCCATAAACTGGAGAAATGTATTCTGTTTAATCTCTTATCTCTTTTAAAAGCCTCAAAAATGCCTTCTCTTTCATGCTCCCACTCTTTATTTATGTGGAAAGACTTGCTCGAGTGGCTAAATTCCCTAAATAGCTACAAAGCTATTGTGATAAGAACAGGAAGTGCTTTTGACAATGTGCCATGTATCAAATATAGCCCAGTAAAGGCTTTAGGGTGTTCAGGATGCAGTTTCAATATATGATTTCATGCTTGCAGTGGTTTGTACTTTTATTTTAGCTTCCAGCTATGATTTATAAAAAGAAAGAAAAATAGAAATGTTCCTTAAATTCATTTTTGCTTGAAATTATGTTTATTTTTAACAGTGGAAATGCTGTTTATGCATATAAGATCCATTTCTTAAAATAGTATCTTTAATTATGTCTTGATAAATGTTTATTTATAAACATGGTTTACTAGTAAGCTGTTTTGAAGAAGTTAATGTTTCTTTCATCTATGAAAAAAAAATTTCTCATGAAGGTACTCCAGTAAACATTATCAGGATAAAATTAACCTTTAATCATTTGCCAGTGGTTCCACTGTATAAATAGAGGACCAGTAGAACTGTGCAAAGTGCAGATCCATTAAAAACTGCTTAAAAAAGTGATACACACTTCTAATGTTTTAAACTTTCTCTTAAAAGGAAGAACTCTTACCCAGGTACAGATATACCTTGAGACAAAAGAAAAATACCATTAACATGTATTGGAAATAAAAGCACACCTGCTGCACACCAACAGAAGGTGATGTGTCTTAGTAAGTTGGTTTGACTTTGATAATTTCTTTAGCATTTTCCAGCATTTTGTCTCCTGATTAGTCTGTAAGTGTCATTGTATCCATAAATGCTGCTGTGTTCTGTATGTTCTGTATTAGACTGTACCAGGAGTAAATTGGCTGGGGATTTATTTCAATATACCATCTCGAGGAGTGGAACTGGGTCTTTTGGAAAAGGAGGGTTATTCTTAAGTTTGTATTGCCAAGTATCTCAACTATAAGCCTCAAAACTCAGATCTGGCCAGCAGTTCACCCTGCATGTGCAAATTTAGTGTTGAATTTTCAGTTGAAGGTAGATCTGGATTCACCTGTTTTCCAACTCTTCTCTTGGGAGATCAGATTTATAGGGATGATGCAGCAAGGAGTCCACAGGGATGGACAGAGAAATCCTGTGTAAGGATGCTTGGGAGAGATCTACTTTTATGTAGATACACAAATGGTCACTTATATTGGCTTCAGAGAAGGTGAAATAATGCATGAATTCATCAGCTAGTCCTTACTAAATGCAGATGGAAGGGCAATGCAGTGTGGCTGAGTACAATTCAAGATTAATCCTGAGCATGGACTGTTTTAGGTGTGCTGTGGCATGGGCACAGTGGAGCACTATTGGGAGGAGCCACACTGACAAGGGAGCTGGAATCCCTTGCAAAAAAGTTGCCCTTTTTAAACTGTGCCACTACAGAGTTCTCATTTTGTGTGTAACTCTCCAGCCTAGCTGTGTATCACTGGCCTTTATTCCAACCATATCTTCTGGTAATGGGTTTTACAGGACTATTATTTCTTGCATGGAGGAGATGAAAGATCCAGTTTTGTTGATGGCTAATTAGAGCTTTCTCATTCACAGGGGGAATAAACCTCAGCCCAGCCCTGTGTGCTTCTACCCTGAGGTACTCATACTGCAGGGGAGCCTTTTCTAGCTTCTGAATTCAATTTACAGAAGGAAGAGTGCCAAATAAGAGCAAATGTTTTAATTATAAAGAAACACTTTTCTTAGGTAAGACAATTGCTATGTTTGTGAAAGGAATTTAATGTGCTACACAGTCTGTCAGAGTTTTTAATGAATGCTAAGTCAGAAAAGACTGCGTGAGGCAGCTGTGGTAGTATTTGCATATTTGCTCAGGATAATTGATAGAATTGTTCAATTAAATATTGTAAAAGGCAGCCTAATACACTCTGTGCAAGAAAAGTAAAACCATGAGATTCAGTAATTTGTCTGATTGAACCTTTTGTATATTTAAGCAGTATGTCTCCATAGACAATGCATTTCAGGTCATTCTAACTCAGCTTGGGTGGAAATGGGAAACTTCATCATGCAGAACTCTGGAAAGGTTTTACTACAGCTGCACTTCAACCAAAACTTTCATTCCATGTGACCCTAATCTTAACTGTAAGTACAAACTCAGATTTGGCTTCTCCTTCTCTGTAATAGTATCCCAAATGTGTTATTCAGCATAAAATCTGTTCTACAGATCTTGATTACACCGTCATGTGTTGGTGTGTATTGTGTATGATATGTATATGAATATGCTAGCAATCAAAAAGAGAAAACAACACAAAACCTAGAAACTTAGAAAATAACATTTCTGAACCATTATGATTGTGTATTTTGTATCTAAGCATTTTTCCAAAGAGGAAAAAGAACAACACATGCTATGGAACATCCTTTGCAGTTGCCTAGTTTCCCTGAAATGATTCTAAAAGGAGAAGTTATTGATTCATAGACCTTTAGGGAAGCTGGTGTGTGAAAAGAAGAGAGGTGGGCTTACTGAAGTCATCAGACAGAATGGGGTGGCCCAAGTTCCTGTGCTGCATCTCAGATCAGTTGTGTGAGCTGTGTCCAGTTTAGCATTGCTGCAGGCTGAGGAGCTAATGACGTGCAAGTGATGAAACAGCTGTGGGAAACAAGAGGAAGGGGTTTGAAACACTGATTCTAATCAGTTATTTATGATTATCAGTTATTATAGGGACAAAAGAACTTACTCTAATTGAAATGCAAACACAGAGTGTTTGAAATCCTTTTCTCAGTGTTTCCTCTGGATAGCTCTATGTTACATATCTTACAATGGATACCATTATTTACAAGACTTCATTTAAATATATTTGTAATGCAAGCATTATGTATAATATGGTGTAATATTAATTTATAGTTGTAGTCTAAATAGTCACTTCAGTCATCAGAGCTGTTTGCTAACAGTAAAGAGTTAATTTGATCTTGTAAAGTTATTTTTTATATGAGCCTTTTTTCCAGGATTCTGTGTATTTTTAATAATAATAATTTGTTTATGATATGTAACACTTCTAGCCACAATATGGAATGCTGTGCTTATTAAGGATCACAAATCTCTGAGCCAAGTGACTTTTTGAACTGCATTTTTTTGGCAATCAGAAAAATTGCCTGATTTCTTTATAACCATGTGGGTGGACAGCTTCTTGGTTGCCTAATTCTTCTGTTTGATTTTTTTTTTTTGACTGCTGGTGTAAAATGATTGCTCCTAGTGGTAGAAGGTCATGGAGATATGTGCCAGCACAGTGAGTGAGGGTTGTATATAAATGTGACAGCAAGGGTTTGAAGTAAGAGTCTAATTTAGATGCTCAGGTTAGGAGACTGAAGATTTTGAAGCCTTGCAGAATTAGTGGTTTTCCAGAGCACTTGAGCAGCATTCTTTGAAATGCAGCTGGTCCTACCCCCTTCAACATATCAATAATGGCTTAAAGTAGAACACTGTAAATATGCTTGTCTCCTTTCCCACTCCAGGATTGGGGTTTTTGGTGTTTTTTTGGTTTTTTTTGGAAGCAGCTGGCAGCAAGCATTTCTTTAATCCTTCATCCTCTTTCTGACCACCTAAAGAAATCTTGGAGCCAGCCAGTTGCTGTGCAGATGGTTTCAGTGATGTATGTGCTTGTCTACCTGCCACTGATCAGAGTCCCCAGCCTGCCTTGCAGAGGTTAATGCAACTTGCTAAATAGTGGATGTCAGTCTTGGAGAAACAAAGTGGAGTTGATGCAAATGGTGCTTCAGCTCAAATGAAGTCAGCACCTTAAATCAGACTTTTCAAGGTTGAAACAGGTCTTGGACAATTTCTAATTTAGAACCCAGTTAGGTGTATTGGAATCAGCATTAGGGATGGGTAAACTGTTTTATGGGACAGAGACAGCAACACTGCTTAATTTAGTTTGGATTAGGGATGCAGAATTTGCAGTGATGTTGAGTTCCAATACTAACTTTCTGTTGAAGATTTTTCTGCATTTATTGCAGTTTTTGTAACCAGCACTTTCTCATACTGTTAACTAATACACACAAAACAAAATTGCTAGGCTATAATAGTTCCATTTCTCTCGTTTTCCTGGGGTCTCATTTTCTCATTTGTAATCCTTACATTCCTAATACTTAATAATTTCTTATTTTTTCAAGAGGTATTTGAGACTATGCAGAAAAAAAAGAAATTCATCTCTACAGAGAGTCTTCAGAGCAGCATGGTACAAGTGCACTACTCTTGGTCTCCTTCCACCTAGAATTTAATGGTTAGTTTTAGCTTGTGAAGCCCTAAGATTTTCCAATTGGTCTAAAGCTAATGGATGGAAATGATGAAGAACTTGACATCCAATTCCATACAATTGAGAACTTCCTAATGTGAGATCCTGTGATGCTGCAAATTCACTGATTTGACTCTGAAATGTAACACAGACTAGTTCAGGGACAGGTGTGTAGGGAGATAGAATATGAGAAAACAAAATAGTGTAGAAAGTAATCTCACCCCTAAGGAGTTGCAGCTGGGCCAATTATCAAAGATTAGGAGCAGGCCTGACTTTAACAGGCCACAGCTGTAAGCAATGAGA
>JAWWEY010000036.1:6040599-6066440 GCA_035582745.1 Loriotus luctuosus | reverse complement strand
AGCATTAGTGATCCGTGGATGGTCACTTTAGTGATGATGTCAGAGGGTTGATCCTGAAGTTGTTATAGCATTCATTTTGCAGTTAGAATTTACATGCTGACCCAGGGTGTTTGATGTAAGGAACTGATCATATCCTCGGTTCTCTGAAATCTGATACTTGGTGGTTCTGGTTTTTGTGTGTAGTTGTGTTGTTCTGGTGGGTTGGGTTGGGCTTTTGTTTGGTTTCTGGTGCCTGCCATCATTCATTGACCGGTGTAGCATTTTAGGGAGCTAAAATCCAAGGAATGGGAGAGAGGGACCAGTGTTCATTGTCAAGACATACTTAAACACAGTGAGAACTGTGCTAGAGAAAGGGCAAATTTGTGCTACCATGATGATTTTCTGCCAAATCTACATGAATAAAAGAGCAAATATGCATAAAAATACAATGGAAAACAATCCTAGTGGACTAAATACTGACCGTATTATGCAGCTTGGGGTTCTTATTTGTTACTGGGAAACGTTTTTTTGATCAAAAGAAAAAAATGCATGGTCTTGAGCTTAAGGCAAAACCTACCTAATAGGGAGGGGCTGGAAGAAAAATTAGAGATGAAATGCAAACACTGGCAGGAAGCTTTTCTCTCTGGTACTCTCTTTGAGTGTTGAGTTTTAACAATTGTGAGATCAGGCATAATATACAGGTACAACCTCTATTAGACATTGCTCTGTTTGTCTTCCTTATTTCAGGTCTCTTTGCTTAGGTCTCACTCCAAAGCTACAAACCATGTCTGTTAACTCTTTTTTTTGACCCTTACAGACTATGCTCACACATACCCAGCTAATAGGGAATGAAAAGTGACACCATGCATTTAGCCAGGGAGGTCAGAAACCTCTTGGAAATCCACAATGAATGTGAAGCTCTGTGGTCCAATTTTTGTAAATACCGAATATTGCCTTTTTGTTTTAAGGACAGAAATATTTCTCCAACAGTGTCTTGGCAGGCTTTTAAATTGTAGGAGCAACTTCTGAAAGAAGAGGGAAGAGATGCAATTAGTTTGCAAATACAAACATGGTTATTGAAGTCACATCATCCTTTGGTTTAGGACAATGCCAAAATACATTTTAACGCCTAGTTTTATCCACTTGTGAGCAATTAGGACTGTCAGCATAAGAGGTCAGTTTAATGTTTAGGTTAAACTGCATTTTTTAAAGAGGTTCTCTTGAATTGTATTTGGAAATCTTCCTTTGGAATTACAGTCACAGCCATTGACTGGATAGCTGAAGTGGCAGAATCTAATGATTGCTGAAATCCCCACGGCTATCCCTTCTTAAAATACAGCACAAACAACTAAAGAAAGGATGGAGAGCGGATGGATTGGTACAACAAAATGTTGGTAATGGAGGCAGTCTTTGAGTGAACAAGTGGATCAAGCAATTAGAGCCAGGGTTTCTGCCTCAGCAAATAGTCTCTGGAAGAGACAGATATGGCAACTGTGTGTGTTTGAATTTCTGCCTCTAAAAAATATTCAGGAGTGAAATGGAAAAAAAAATATTATACCTGGTCCAGTGTTGTCATTGGTCAAGTAGAGGCAGTTTTGCTAATTTATTCACTGTCAGTTCTGACATTTGTGTGTATGTATATGAATATGTATTTTTGAGTTTATCCTTTTCTCCACATGTTGTGTATTGGGAAGTCAGTGTTTAAACTAACAAGAAACTTAACTTATTCTTATAGTTTAACCTCAGTATAAAACAAATGGCTTAATGTGATATCTTGTAAGCTGGAATTCTGCCCTGACACACGCCCAGTGTAACCTATTGATTGCCATGGTGTCTCACAGGATATGTGCTGAGTTATCTGCATGATTTCTGTGCCAATAATCCAGATTTGAATTAACAGGTTAGAACTTTATTTTGACCTTTTCTGATTTTTTTTTCCTGTACTCATTGACTTTTTTAGTGTCATTATAACACTTTTTCTAATGACAGTAAAATAACTGCTGGAGATGGGCTTAATGACCTGGAAGTAATTAGAAGAGTCTGCAAACAAAGATAACTGCCACATCACAAACAGAACTGATATTTTATTCACACGAACTTCTAGCTACTGCAATAAATCTAGATCAGCGACTGTACTCATTAAGTAAAGAGATAATTAAAACTTGAAGGAGTCTGGATAAACCACCTGGCAGAATAACACCTTTTATGAAGGGAGACAGGAAGCAGGTCTGCAAGTCTTGAGAAGGCTTTATTAAAATAATCAAATGCTACTTGAAAGATGCCCATACAACACCATTATTTTTCTGTGTGAGAGGACTGCATAATATAGTGAAAAACTAGAGCAAAATAATCGAGTTCTGTGAAGTGCATCAGCTCTACACCTCATCCTGTTTCTTACATTTAGCTGCATGAGACTAGGTCTGTCTGATTGCTGTTCTGTGGTGGCTTTAAGATATTCTTCTGTTGAGAGGTAAATGAGAGAAGGGGCAGTAAATTCTGATGTGACACTTTGAATTGAGGTTTAGTAGAACATGAATGTAATGACCGTATAAAAATGCAATTGCACAATTCTATTTTGGTTGAAATATCTCATTGTTTTTCTTTTTTTTAATCTCCTTAAGTAGTCAGGTAGATCTTGCATATGAGCTGAGCTCTGTTCACATCATCAGTGAAATCTGTTTTACTGCAGATAGTTTTTCTTGACTTCTGTTTTCTGTCTACATCCATGCAGACAATCTGAAGAAGGATATGGTGTCGAAAGATGAAAACAGATAAAGCAGCCTGATTGGTATTATGTCATATAGCAGAAAGTCTTAAAACTATGTGTCAAGGGCTGATTAAATACAGAAGATTCAAGAATAGGAAGATAAGAATTCAGTCACTCAAAATGTTTCCTCTTAAAAGTTTTAACTTTATCAGAATACGTGTTGAATTTGCATCTAATCATGCCAGCTCTGGTGCATTTATCCTGCTTGTCTAATAGCTTGTGGTTAGAGTTTAGCCATCTGTCAGCAATTAAGGGGTAGGCACTGATTTTCATGTAGTGGGACACCTTACAAAGACAGCCATTTGCTGGGACTTTCTCTCTTTAAAGGCAAAGCTGAGTAGGAAATCAATCATGCTTTTCACTGGGTCAGTAACCAGTGTAATGTGGGTTTTAGTATAAAAAACAGCATCAAAACCAAACTTTGTCAGTGTGCAGTACATCACTGTGGCATGTTGCACAGGTATAAAGGTGATAACAATTTAAGTTCCATTTGAGCAAATAAGTCATGTCACAAAGAGTTGGATAGGATTTCATTCTTGTAAAAAAGTTAGAGGCGTGGATTCTTCACTCTGATTTTCTTAATGTAATGTGTTTTAGAAATGGGAATCTAAATATTTTTTGAAAAATAAATTTCACCTGAACAGCTTGCCTGAGATTTTGATCAGTGGGAGGCAAGATTTTTTTGTTTGTTTGTTTGTTGGATTCTTTCATTGGAGTGAGTTTAACGCAAATGAAAGGAAGGAGATTGATAACAACTGGGACCAGAATCTCCTTCCAAAAAATCCTCAATCCCACCCAGCACTGGTAGTGCAGATTTCACTCTGAGAACTGTGTTGGCACTTCACTGTTTGTCAGAGGCTCCTTTTCTGCTGGTGTTCCTATCCACTCTATTTAGGGCTGTCCAGATGATGTAACAGGAACCTGCCAGTGGTGACCCTCAGTACAGAATTGATTTGATTATTTGATTTAGTGGAGAGAGGATTTAATTCTCAGCTGCCTTTTTAATTCCTTGGATGGGAACAGCTCTGTCTATGCTGTATTTGCACTGTTTCAGTGTCACTCAGCACTTGATCTTCAGGGAGAAAGGCACATGTTTAGTGCAGACAAAGAAGATAACCATTTTAAAGATACAGTTTATGCTTTGCCCTGATATGGCTTTTTTTGGCCATAGATACTATGAAGTCAAGTCATTTCTTTTAAGAAGAAAAATTCAAAATGCAAACAGAGATAAACAGCAAGGTTTAATACCTTCTAGCAAACATGCCATGTGCATTTGTGGAAATACTTCCATTGCTCCTAGTTAGCAATCAGTATTTTTTTATAATTTGATCTTTAACTCTGATATCATTCAGAATAACACAAATAGTTTTAAGGTCAATTACAAAAGAAATTGTTTTGAGAATATATTGTTTAAAATTACTTACTTTCTGTACTTGAACAGGTATCTCACTAATAGTAATTAATGTTGTACCATCTCTGGTGCCAGTCTGTTCAGTGCACAGCAGTGCTGCTGGCCAGGTGGAGCTGCAGGAACATGGTGAAGTTAAAGGTGTTCTCAGGTGTTTTCTAGCATTTTGTCTGCTCTGTTTAAAATCAAACAAAACCAAAGCACAACAGCAGAACTGGAAGTTCTGTAGTTTATTTCTGGAATTGCTGCATTCCTGGTTAGTTTTGGATCTTCATTTAGAGCTGTGAATTGATCCTGTGTGTTCACTTACAGAACTGCTTTAGTGTAAGCAATCCAAACCCTCTTAAATCAATGCAAACTAATTTTGCTGTGTGGGATCTTTGGGTTGGTGCACTTACCTGTTACTTGCTTTGTGACTAACTTAAACTATTGGAGAAACAAAAGGTGTTCTCTTATTCAGTGATACAGTCTATGCAATACAAGCAAAATTGCAAACTCCATATACTCTATTTTAAGATAAGGATGCAATGTCAATGTTTTAATCTATATTTACAGGCACATTTGTGCACCCATTTTCTTTGAAACCCGCTGAGAAAGCAGAAATCTGTGCGGAATTAACTCTTTAGAAAAACAACCCACTTAGCTACAGGCTAAGTACACTTTCTCCTAAAGTAGCTGGAGATGATAGCAGAAAAGAAAAGAAGTATGCAAAATTGAAGAGGAAAAGCTGCATTAAAGAAATTAGTTCTTCAAGTTTAGAATTTAATCTCCAATGAGTACATGAAAGTGGGAAGATGCAGTTAAGTAGGAGAAACTCACAGCAATTGACTGCCAATAGTTCAGAAGATGCAGAACACATTATCAGTGAGAAGGACTCTCTGCTTAAACTCTGTGAAGTTGAGGAATACATTCATCTACACTTCCTTTGATTAAAGGGATTTACTTTTTCAGAGGCTTACACAGAGAGCAGTTGGTGTACCTGTATACTCCCAAAGTATTCCAGGTCTGGGGGTGAGGGGAGGACAGTTGTGTGGGGTTTTTTCCCCTCTGGATATTCCATGGGCTGTAGTTGCCTTTCATTCACATTTTTGTTGCATGGAGCTGTGACTCCTGTCCCCAGCAGTGCAGCAACCTCTCCCTGTTGGCCTGGATGGCTTTTGCCCATCCTGATGTGTTTAGTGAGACTCCTTGGTTTAGGCAGCTGAGGTGATGGTTGTGTGTTCTGCCTCTCAAGCACCAGACACGCTCTTCCCTTGGACACTGAATTCAGACTGAGATTCTTAAAACCAGCATGAACCAGGGGAAAGCATTTTGAAGACATGCTGGCTCTAAGGGCCCTTTACACTTTCAGTGAGGCAAGGTTTTTCTTATTAGGAGAATTCATTAGAATGGAAGTGACTCTTAAAAGAGTGTCTGGGACAGTGTAGAATTGGAGCCTGGATTGCAGGTCAGCCAGGACTGGGACCGGGCAGTTGCTAAAGTGTTGGAGTGACACAGGCTTTGATTCCTTGCTAATCAGGACTAGCTAGCAGGCTCTCTCTTCTTCCCTGGGGAAGATAGCTTCTGTGTTCTGGGCAAACAAAAGCCTAAGATAAACAGATAAACCTAAGTTAAGAATAAACTTCCATAACAGCTAACTATGGATATCATGGACATATAGATGTGTTTCATTGCTTTGGGCAATTGCTGCTTAGAGAGGACGAGTCTTTCCGAGGTATTCTTAAAAATAAAATTGTTTAAGCTCTTCAAAATAAAACAGATTGTCCTTCATATTATGAGTATTTAAGTAACATTTTTTCTTGTAACTGAACAGAAATTTTTATTCTTCCTGGTTCTGTGAACAGTCACCTCTAATTTTGCTATGTGAATGGGAAACCTCCTTCTTTGCTTTGTTACTAGCAAGTATAGGCACTTAGGAGAAAGTCCATGCACATGAAGTGTATGAATTCAGAGGCAAGAACTTGCAGTTAGTCCCAGATTACACAGACTATGATATAACCTAGTTTGCTGTTGGTCCCATACAAAAACAATGTATGTTTTAAGAAAAAGGGTGCATTACCAATGGGTACCATCTGAGAAAACCTACATGTCCTGTAGCAGAATCTCTAAAATATCCTCTTGTGAACCCTTAATAGGTTGCACTTTTGTACTGCCCTGTCTCTCATCATAAAGCCACTGCAGAAGAGTCCAGATACAAGACAATGTATTCTGAAGCAGAGTATTGGAACCCTTGCTGGTTAAAGCAGGGAGTTCATTCAGCCTTACAGGAAGAAAACCCAAAAAATGGCCATAATGGTCAGTCATTCAGTGTTGCCTGAAGCTCAGCTAAATGCAGTTTTTTCTACGTACTCAGAGGGGCTTTGGTAAGAAGCTGAGAGTGGGACTGGATGAAGAGACCAACCTCTGTTCCCTGGAAGTCCCACACTTCTTTTTTCTGCCCCCTGGCTGGTTATCAGGGCCTGCAAAGATCCTTAGCCAACACAAGCTTCAGAGGGCTTTTGTGAAATTCTGGGAGTCTGAATAATAGCTTAAATACCAATCTTTAATGGCACAGGAGAAGGTTTACAGACACATCTGCCATTTGTTCAAATAGTTTTCACATGCTTCCACTTTAATACACAATACCATCTGTTGAGCTTTTCTGCAAATGGAATTTTTTTCTTCAGTCTACCCACAAACTTAATTATGGATGTGAGGATTGTAGAGGCTACCTTTTTAAATATACAGCCAGCATTTCTGGAAAAAAAAATAGTCTTCAGTTCTTGTTTGTGTGAATTATTTAACAGATGGCAAAAATGCATTTCCGATAGTACCCCTGTCCCTACTGTGGAGGAGAGCAGTGTTTATGTGGGGCTGGGTTTTGCTGTTGACAGCATACAGCACTCCTTGGCATGCTTAAATGTGATGGGGTCTAATCCACAAATCTTTCTTTTGATTATTTATTTGATATTTAACCTATGTTAAAATGATTTACAAAGGCAAGGGCCTTCATTATTTTAATGAGGGCTAAATTGCATCAAATGACTTGCAGGGTGCAGGGCCTTTTCACAGAGGACTGCCAAGGATAAGGTGATGTAACTGTAACCTGTTGGCCCTTCTAAATACTGAGACTGTGAAGATAGAATTGTTCAGTGAAACTCTTTCATGGGAATTAATATTAATGTGATTTTAAAAAACCTCACAAAACCAACAAGATATCCCCAAGCTTTGATGAAATTCATACTCTTCTGAATAATTTTTTGCTTGCTGGATGAATTCCAGCAAGTAAATTTGCTTTCAGCTGAAGTGGCTAGAGTTTGGAGGGTTACTGAAGTATCTTATTTTTTATTGCCACCATGCTTCCTCTTCTAGCTGATCTAATCACTATTGTTTAAGCTCTAATCCAGCTATTATGCATCTGAGATTGACATGAGAGCTGAGAAGAAGAGAGCAGACTGTCAAAACCAGCTGTCAGCATAGATAGGAAGAGTGCGAAATTGAAATAAAGCTGGAATAGCCACAGCATCTGTTCAAAGATTTTGGAGAATTTGACCAGTTGGCATCCACCCAGCCCCAGCTGAGTGACAGCATTTAATATCAGCCAGATACCTCTGTCTTTCATCTGTATGATTCATATAATGTCAGGTGCTGTACGCTGGAGAAAAAAGCTTTAAAATTACAGAGGAGGATTAAAAGCTGACAGTTGAGCCAACAGGTGATTGGAAATGACAGTAGTTACTGTATTGAGGGCAGGAATGCTTGAGACAAGATTTAACTTGGCCTTTGTAGAGACTGTGAGTTCTATCTCTGCTATGATAGATTTATCAATGGACAAGCAAATAGGGTCAGCAGATGTCCTGTATCTGATATATCATTGCTCAGTAACCTTTTCCAGGCACTGAGAGATGTTAGACAAACAGGACACATGTTTTCTGAAAGAACTTGAAGTTTTGCAAAATAATCTGGAAAATGTAATGTATTTGGGGTTGTAAAGCTCAGCTATGAGAATGTTTGTAAGGCAAATTCACTTGTACCACTAGTCTGTGACATCCAGCTATTGATAGTAAACAGCACCCCATTTACTCACCCATCAGCAGCAAGAGGTGAATGAAAGGCTTGGAGAAATTCTCATGAATTATTTGGTTCTTCATCTGGTCTCTTCTAGAGCCTTACTTTGGGATTTGGATCTAGCCCTTTGTTAATTCATCTGCTGCGTTGCCGTTGATTGTCCATATTTCCTTTTGCTGATGTGTAAGATGCCAATCCTTCTTTTACTGCATTTCTTCTCTTTCTTATATGGTCCTTTATTCTATAATTTTGGATGTTGTTCTGTTTTTTTACTGAATCTTTCCTCTCCTCCAGCACCAATTTATATACAAACATATTTTCTCTAAAAACTTTTATTTTGTGCTGTAAGGTCCTAGTAGACAATTACTCTACATCAATTCATTCTGTGATTGGGTATTGACTTTTATGAGAATTTTCCTGTTGTTTCACTTACTCAACAATTGCACAAAGCAGCCTTAATGTTAACAAAGAACAAGTGGCTTTGCCCATTTTGTCACCTGCATCAGCTGCAAAAAGTTAGAAGGCAATTTTCATCTATGTCAGCAAGCTCTGATCCATTCTTCTTACTGTGGTGGAAGGAGTGTGTTAAGCAAAATGGAGAGAAGGTTTGGGGGTAAGGGGGAACTTGGTGGAAATTTTAGTTGTGTAACCTGTGAACCTTGACAAGTCTCAACACTATCTGGAAACAGTTGACCTTGGTCAGTTTCGTCTGAATATTGGCCAATTCTATGTCCTTTAGCATATGGTTTTCCCCTGTTTGCATCTATCATTTTACTACAGGGACTAGCAAAAAAATTATATAAGCTATAGGAGATATTTTAGGACTTTTAAGATATTGTTAAATGTGTTTCTACCAGTGCTCATGCTTGCCTTCAAACCCACTACATCCTGGGTCTCAAGGATAATAAAGCACACATTTTTCATCCTTGTGTAAATGTGTTTTCTGCTTCAAATGATTTGTCAGGGGTCTTTTTTGGAAAACAAACTTTCTCCTTGGCAAAGTGACTGCTTGATGCCTCACAGCTATTCTTGGGTATCAGCAAAGAATCTAGCTAGAATTAATCTGATTGACATCTTGCAGACAGATATATCAAAAGGGCTGGAAAAGATGTCATAATCTTTGGTTATGTAAATATCTGAAACAAAATTGCTCTGAGGCAAACTGCAGAGCAGATGATATAGCCTTTCTATACTACATCAACAATCATTTTGACAGATGAATTTGAATGCTAATATATCATGAATAACATTTTGGGAGGGAGGGTAGAAGATATTGTCTGTAGTATGGAAACATCACCAAAACACACCTTCATGTTGGTAAACAATGAGCATTTTCAGTGCTCTTTAAAAATTTGTTATGGAAAAGTCAATCTTTTCTGGCTTTGCTTGTTTTGTTCATAGCTGCTTTTCTTGCCCTTCCCTGTTCAGAAATGGTACAAAGAGCAGAGAGGAGAGGAGCCAAAATCTGGAGTGGGACTTAACAGTGTGGTGGTGCTGCTGATGGCTGGGTGATGCTTCTCTGAAATCTTTACTGCTCTATGCTGGTTGGGGAATTGTTGTCAGGGCAATGTTCATCTGCTAAAGGATGCCTTGTATTAATCCACATGAAGTCCTCAACACTACCAGTCCTTCTCTTCATCGTAGTTTGGTGATAGGTAAAAAAAAAATTGGTGATTTTTCTTTTCATACTGCAATAATCTGAGAAATGAACACTTGAGAGCTCCTCAGAAGGTATTAGCTTTATTTTACTGGAAGGAAGACAACAAACAGTGATCTCTGGTTTTGTGTGGTGGCAGTTTTTTGTTGTTGTTGTATTTTTTTTTTCCTGTGGTAGTTGAGACATGATTTCACTTTGATTGAGTTACCTCTAATGCTGATTGTGAACCACTTTCTAAGAACAGCCTGGAAGGTCTTCCAGCTCCTTCCAGCTCCTCTGATTTTACCTCTGGGACTTAATGAATGATAAAGCATTTTAATAAGCAACTTGCAGCTGTGCATCTCCACTTAAGCTGCTAATGCTCATTCTCGATATCCAAGCTACTTACAAAGCTTGTTTTTAGCCAGATGTTCTAGTGAGGTAAGTTCTTTTCAGACCAGAATCTCAGCAGGAAAGAAAGGACATTAGGATTCCCCTATGCTGTATTCAGAATCTACTGGAATGCATAATTTTTATCAAGAGTACCATTACTTTTTATTTTCACAGATTTCTTTATGTAGCACTTCAGGTCTCAGATATACTGAGGGGCAAAAGAAGTTAAACTAGCACTTTTGCATTTTGTTTTTGTCATCTGTTTCTTTCAGTCATTGGTGCAGGTGACACCACTGGGACCCACTGAACAGACCAGGATAAATGATGGCTATTTACAAATAAGTGAAAGTGAGCACTTACCTGTTTGGGAGATAAGTCACCTTGAATGCCATCTGTTGTTCTCAAAGGGTTGTCTGCTATTTATTCCTATAGCAACTGCATTTTGTGCCTCTGAGAGCTCTTTAAAATCATATCAATAAAGCTGCTTTGTTTTGAATCTATAAAGCATTAGAGAGGTCATTGCCCTGATAATACTTTCTGCCTTTTAATGCTCATCCAGTCATCCTTTGAAACAACAAATGATGTTGGATACCTTGCAGGGAATATTTTGTGACAGGATTGGCAGTTCCTACCCCTCCCAACTTTTAAGTAAAAATTTTCGTTGATATATCAAAATAGGTCATGGGAGATTTGTTAAAAATACAACTTTTCCCCTCGGTGCACTTTTTGTTACTGCCTTTCTGCATAGGTGTGTTGTGCTTGCCGGTCTGATGTTCGTGCCCTCCAGCAGCAGGAACATGCAGAGAGAATGTCAAATCTCTTGCTGCCAAATGATAATGGAGATTTTCTTTAGCTCAGGAGAGAGGTCTTTGAGGATCTGAGTGTTTTCTCTTGAAGTCAAAGCAGGGGCAGGTTTCAGAAAGAGAGGCTGCATCTGATACCAAAGCTGTGTTATTTTTAGATGTCAGCGTACATCCCACCTCTGTAATGATGATTTCCCTGAGGGGCTCTGAACCCCATGCATCACTCCACTTTTGAACAAATGTAGTTTTACACCAGCCTGAGTTTTATGAAAACCTGCCTCTTTCTGCCACTTCCTTTCTGGGAGAAAAAGACAAGACCTCCTGCAAGCCCCCCGCCCTCCCTATCTTCTGCTTAGTAGGCCATGACAGAGTGTCAGGGCTGTGTCAGATCACTGGCGGGGTAATGAGCATGTGGAAAACTTTTAAATGTTGTGACTGTCAGACTTGGAGCTCAGATTTATCTTGCTGGCATCTAATCTGAAATCAGAACACTGTATTCTACCAGTACTGCTTTAGTGTTGCTGTAAGTTAATCAGAAGTTTCAGATACACATTGAGTTGGTGTTTTTACAAGACTGTTGCTTGTGTGGGGGTTTATTTTGTTTTGTTGGTTTACTTTGTGATTTTTCTTGTTTTGATAGAAGTGTGTATGGGCTGAACTTTTTTGTTTGCTACAAAAAAATATTCTTCTTTGAATTATTTAGGTCTATGCCTATGAGTCAGACCAACTGACAGCTTGTGGACATTTTTCGGGCTGGACAACAAAGAACCAGATTTTTTATATTTAGAAAAGGAAGGTGATGTGCAAGGAAGTATTTCAAACAGTGAAGTACTGGTCTCTGTGTGGTGTACAACAACCAAAGCCGCAGTGTTTAATGCAGAGGGCAGAAAGGGGCTCTGCCTGCCTGACCAAAGCCTGAATCACTAAGAATCTTCTCCCCACTACCAGAACTCTTAACCTGAGGCACTTCTCTGAGGTGCTGAAGTAACACCATTTGCTTTCTCTTAGCTTCTTGTGTGTCACCGTTCTTTGGGGTTCCATGCAGGGATCTGAGGGGAAGGAGCAGCTGCAGGTGTGAGCTTGTGACATGGAGCCATCCCTGCTTCCCTGAGAAATGAAAGTTCTAGCTGAAGAGAAAGGGTTTCAAGTACTGGAGGTGGGAGAGGAAAGAGGAAAAGTCTGCAGTTGCCATACGGAGAACTGAAACTTTCAGTTTCAAGCTGCAGTCATTTAAATCTGTATTCAAATATAACATGGTCACACTGATACTGGTAATGCTGTCACTTCCACCTATTTAACTGAGCTGGTGTTTTATGTTTGCAATTGAAATGCTTTTTTGTTTTTTGCTTTTTCCCCACTAACTGTTTGGTGAAAGATTTCTTTTGCTGAAGGGATTGAAAAGAATTTACTGGATGCACTGATTGTGCAAGACTGTTATATTCCTGATTTCTGCAGGAGTGAGCTGCCTAAGTGTCTGAAAATACTGTTTGGGTTATTCTTACATATCTAAGCAAAGCTTGAAAATATAATGCTTTCTCCATCTTATATTTGCAGTATATTTACTCTTAGTTAGCACTGGCAAAATTAAAAGAAACTAAAATTCTGATAGACTTTAGAATATATCCTCAGTCAGTTTTTGTCAACTATATTCATCAACATCTGTATGTGCTATAAAATCCCTGTTAAGTACTGGATACCCAGCTGAGTGTGGGTTTTATTTTAACAAGCTACAGTGCATGTAAAATGAACAAGCAATTATTATACATTCAGGTATTTTCTACTTAAATGGAAGTTGTTAAGCCTCTGGGAATAAATCTGGATATTTACATAGGCAATTATAGGATTGACAAGGTTTTGACATTTGCAGAGACTTTATGAAATTTGTTATGGTTTGTTTCTTTAATCTGCTTTCTATATCTTTTTCCTTCTCCCCTCCTTGTAGCAATTGTGACTAATTACTTGTGAAAAAATGATCAGTGAGCAAATTAATCTTCTCCAGACAGTCTCAAAAGTATTTTTTTTAGCCTTGTTGAAGCTATTAGAGCAAAAGCTTGTGGGGAAGAAATGAGATGAAAAAAAAATCTATCTGTCCTTTGCTTTTCCTTTGGGCCATTTAATCATTAAAAGGGAAAGGGACATCCTTGTTGCTCCAGGGGCAGTGATGCCAGGGTGCCATGGCCATTCTGAAATCCCTCTGCAGGGATGGGAGGTACAGTAGGCAGGGCTGGGAGGTGGCTCCTGGTGTTTTCTAGGTGTTCATCTCTGGCAGAGTTCTTCCCAGAAACAACACTAAGGTTTGAGAGCAAGAGAAACCCATTTTCATTCTTCTGTGTCTGACACTAAGCAGTGCTGGGATGTTTTGGAACCTCTGTGTTCTCAATTCATGTTCAAGTGTTCCAAGATGAAACATTTGCCTTTTACCCATTTCCAGACTAAAATTAGTTACTGCTGTCTTGCATTGCACCAGTCAGCAACTGAAGAGAACTGGGGTTTCCATTCTGAGCTGGTGCACAATGCTTCAGTCCTCTGCTTCTGACTGTTGAACATCCTAAATGGAAAGTGTGGCACTGGACATCTAAGGAAAAAAGTTGCCTTCTCTTTTTTCATACATCACGGAAAAATCTGTTTTTACAACCACAGATCTTACTGTCTGTAGGCAAAGGAATATTTTGGAGTCGCATATTTCTGCTCTCATTTATTGTCCCAGCACTGGTGCAGTTTTGCTTTTGTCTGAATGGTCTGATTTGATCTAATCTGTTCTGTCTTCTTATACTGAGATTACCAAGCCATATACCTTCAGGCATAGGCCAGATCTACGACAGCAGAGCCCAAATGAACTCGAGCACAGGGTCAATCTACTGCACAAAATACATCATACAGTTTTTCCAAGGCTCATGCTGTGTCTGTAATTGCCCCTTGTTCTGTCATTAGAGCTCCCCTGCAAGTCATTATTTTGAGTCAGCAGAGCTGCAGGGAACAGTCAGCCTAATGGTTAGAGTAGTGCTGAAGAGGTAGTATAAATATCTCTAAAAATAGAAATATGAGGGGAAGGTATTCAGATTAAACCTTATAAAATGGCAAGTTTGTTAGCCCCTTTTTGACTCTGAATTAAACCAGTCCCTAAATGTACACACAAAGCTCCAGTAAAGCTGTGTATTCACTTGGCCCCTTGAAATGGTGATTTTCTTTCACTTGGTATTTCCCAAAAAATACATAGAAACTGGGCAGCAGTTGTGCCATGAGGTTATGAAAACCTTACTGAAAGAACATTTAAGCCATGGAACTACTGTTTTGGAGGTTCTGTTCTGTCTTTTTGCATAAATCTTAAATTACTCCTGTTGGGTGAGTGTGTTTGCATAAGAGGTTTTCCTACTCAACCTGTATGAGGGTCCTGTGAGCAGGTGCTGGACAGATCAGTGACATTCATTGTACATAAAAATTTTTGATTTTTAAGTACAAATGGCAAGTAGCTATTGGTGAATGAAGGAGAGGACACGTAGAGCAAGTACTCCAAAGCATTTGTGTGATTGAACATTCAATAGAATGACATACAAGGTGTACATTTTCTTGGAGAAGCTAATTCCCTTGTGTAGTTAGCTGAACTCCTTTCATGGAGGTGTTCACAGGACATCAATCATACAATTACAGAAACTTTTAGCTTTAAGAAGAGCTTTGTGACCACAAAGTCCAGCTGTTAGCCCAGCACTGCTGAGTCCACCACTAAAACATGTCCTCAGGTACCCCATGTACACAGCTCCTCCAGGGATGGGGACTCCACCACTTCTCTGGGCAGCCAGTTCCAGTTCCTGACAGCCCTTGCAGTGAAGAAATTTTTCCTAACATCCAATTTAATTCTCTCCTGGTGCAATTTGAGACTGTTTCCTTATCATCTTCCTCTGTTGACTGTGGAAGAGAATCAGGGAACATGGAATTTCCAAAGTTAAAGCTGGGCTGTGAGAGCCTCAGTTTCATTTTCAAAAGAAATGTGAAGACTCAATACAGAGACTATGAATTTGAGCAATGATGGCACTGTAGAAATTTAGAGAATTTGCAGATAAGAAGTGAAGCTTTCTAGAAAGGTGAAGGACAGAGATATGTGACTAACAGCTCCATCCATGTTTCTTAACATAGAAAATAGATTCACAATGTCACAATGAACATCAATTGCTCTCCAAAAGAATTTGGGTAGAAGCTATAGACTTTTTGGCAAATGGTTAGTCCTCAGAATCCACACTTGGATAAAAATGTCAACCAGTGACTAGTTCTTACTGTTGTAATCATAAAAGTGGACATTATTTGAATTATACTAAAGCCATGCATGAGTTTTCCAGCTGAAAATAATGACCTGGTTTTGCTGGTGCTGCTGAACTTCATGGTCTCTTTGCAATCTTACTCATAACAAATGGGTTCAAAGTTGTGACAAAGCCAAGTTTAAGAAGAAAAGGAATCTTACTTTTTCACATAATAAATACTATTTTTCACTGTTCTACAATAAATGATAAACCAACCAAATCCCAATGGAAAGCTGAAGTACAGAATGGCATTTAAGCTGTTCTTTTTCCAGTGATTTCTTTGAGCACGGGGTTTTGTCCATTAGACTTCATTAGACTCGTATGTTTGCAAGAAAAAATGCAGCTCATGTGCATCCAGTTAAGAGCAGGATTAGATTTATTGAGATTATAATCTGTAAAGAAGCTCTTTCTACACAGATCCTAATTCCAGGAGGATCTACAGGAGGCATGGAGGAAAACCAACACTCAGATTTTAAACAGAGCCCTAAAACGAGATAGGATGTGATCTGAATGCAAATTCATCATGACTTTCTCAGGCTAATTTTTGGAACAGTATTACTTCGTGCAAGTGGAAGCTCCTGAGAAGGAGCTGGTTGTATCCTAAGGACAGACATCCTTTAGAGCAGAGGTGATGTTGATGTGTCAGTCGTCACAAGGTCACCCGCACTGTGGTCAAACTCAAACCTTCAAAAATGGTGGCTCATGTCTGCCAAAATATAAAATTATTTGAAAGCCTTGATATTTAAAAAATATGTATGCAATAATTAATCTTGATTTGTTTCTCAGCTTCTCTATTATGGCAGGTATAACGAGCCCACTTATTAAATGAAATCAGAAAATCATGAATGTAGGAAGTAAAGTTATTAATAAAGCAGGCCAAATATTTTACATATATATGAAGGAGTTGTGAGCAGCATGACTGGTGGGGTTTCCCCACAGTGATATTTTTATGGTATAAAACCATTTTTGTGTGTAATATGTAGATGTAAAAAGCTCTATGTTCATAGCATACATTCAACAAATGTTACTGTATCTCTAGGCTTTTACAACCAAACAGTCAAACAAAAAGGCAAATATTTGTACCCTAGTATGTTTTTGCATCAAGCTTCAAAGTAAGCTAAGGCTCCTGGCAGTTTATTTTAGACTGGTAGCTGAAGATCTAATTTTGCACAATTTATAGGATTCTGTAATTGTTACAAACTTGATCCATAAAAAACTCATGAGGGGAAGTGGAAATTATCTGTAATGTATCAACTACTTTTGCAATCATAATGCATGAGAAAATCATGCTTGACTGGGATAGAAAAGTGAAATAAAAAACCTTGGCACGCAGTGTTTCTACTGCTTCCTGTGATGAATCATTATTCACAAATATATCAAATTCCTTTTAAGAGTTGGGAATCCATTTTTATTATATTTTTCATTAAAATTTTGAATTGTGATGAGGACTTTTAATTAAATACTTCATGGAAAACCATAAGAATATAGATCTATTTTAGAGTTGAGTCCATTTTTAATGACTTAAAATGCTGCAAATACTCTGCCTTCTTGCCCCCATTGGGTTGTTGATCCTATTCTTGTCTATCAATTTATATTTCAGGAATGGAACATATTAACGTTATAAAGTGTGATGAACACAACAAGAGTCTAAAATATTTCTTAACTCTTGTTTCTGAACTCTTTTATTTTAGACATCCTGTGCATGGGGGCTGTGAAGGTTTTCTCACCTAAGCTTGACTTTTAGACAAATTCTATTGAAAGCATCCTGTATAAAATAGAATGGCAGAGTTTAGGACCCATGCTCAGCTAAGTCTCACTCTCTGCTTTTCTTATTATACATCACAGTAATAAGTCATCTGAACTCATGCCTTGTTGGAATCTTCATGGATTACTTCCTTGACTTCCTACAAGACTGGTCGTTATGCCCTTCATGTTGTTCAGAAATCCAGAGGACACAGATGTACCCAGGTGCTCAGTCAAAAAAAGGGTTCACTGTCATAAAGGGGCAAATTTGTGCCTCATAACACTGTAAACTCCAAACTGGCAGCCTAGCACTTGATACCAAGACAAATTTTCTGCATTTGTGTAGTCTCATTTCAGAGATTATTAGAAGACTGGAAAGCCTGTATTTAATTAACATACAGTTGGGCAGCTCAGCCTGTGGATATTGAAGGTAGAGCTGGCTTTCCAACCCAAAAAAGCAGAGATTTACATCTGATTTTCTGACACTTCTCCCCTTGGAGTTTGCAAGATTTTCAGCTTCAGGAGAGACTATGGATGAAGTTTATAGAGTTATGGCATTATAGAAGTCATAAAAATTATAGAGATGAGGCAGAATTGTCTTCTTCCACGTGAGTTTCACCTCTGCCATTACAGACCACAGAAAAGACAAGAAAAAGACAAAAGAGGGAATGGATTATAGGAATTAATAAAAAAAATGGGGATAAATGTAAGACACAGCATAGCCTGTAGGGAAACTAACACAGTGACATTTTGTGACTTGCTTGTAATATTTTGAGATGCAGTGAATTAATGGGTGACAGGCTCTGCTACTGGAAGCAAAGAAAAAGGGTGCTTTTACAGACTTGATTTTTCCATGATCAATTGAATCTAAAAGACAGTGTGTTTCTGGGAATACCATGAAAGGTGTTTTTATGCGTGCATTTTGGATACTTGTTTTGCCTGCCTGGCTCTGCAGACAAAAGCTGCATATTTTGATATGTAACTGAAGTCTTCTCTGTGTCACATTATTTTTTTTTAAAGAGAGATTGAGTAGTGCACATGTCAAGAACGGAGAATCCTCTGCATTTTCTTTCAAGCCTTTGTGTACATGATGAGCTAGAATAACCTCCCTGAACTGAATTATCCTTCCATACTATGGTTCAGCGAATATCATTATATTTCAGCACAGCTTGAGTGATTTTTAATGCCAGAAACATCAGCAAGAAATACAAATGTTACAAAAATATTGAAACAATACCATAAAAAAACTCTGGGATCATAAATACTTTACTTTGCAAGGTCTGGAAGGTCAACATAGCTATAGTGTGGAAAATTAAAATGCTCTCTGTGTGAATGCCTTTGGAAAAAAAAACGGCAGTGTTTTAGCCTAGAAATGCAGTATTCCTATCTGAAGCTGGTCAAGAATAAAAGCTATTTTTCTGGTAATAGAATTTGATGAAATTAATTAGTCTATGATTTTTTTTTTACTATTTTAGCTGCATGTTCTTAAATATAATATAATTAAATCAGCATTAGAGAAGGTAGAAAATCAGTGACAGTTTTCATGTCAGTGTTGCACTGCACCAGGTAATGTGCATCAGCCTAAGATTTTGACAGAATGAAATCAAATGTGTACAGGCAATAACTGATGCTTTTGACAAGCTTTGAATTTGGAAAGCTTTGCCTTTGCAGGCAGGTGCTCTGTCAGTGCACAGCCAACGTGTCACAATGCACAGGATCACAGGGAGGGGGAGAGCAACAGCAGAGGAGTTCTGCTGCTGATTGCTGGGGTGGAATTGAACAATTAATATTTTACACAATCCTACCTGCTCTCAGTTACTACTTTGCAGCTGGAAACTTGTCTTTGTCCATTAGTCTCAAGTCAGCAGTTGTTCTCTCCCTCGGAGGTCTTGCTTGGTTGCAGTGTTCCAGTACTTGGACATTCCCACCTGATCTGCAGTCTCCTTTTACAGAATCACTGTAAATTTGTGGAAGGGCAACTTAGCAGAGTTCAGTGGCAAGGTTCACCCTATTTCTTAGTGCATAGATGAATCATACATTGGAAAATAGGATTAGAATCAATCTTGAATGGTTTGAATGGATACAGACTGAAAAAGAGTAAAGGTGCAAAGGATATGGATAGAAAAGGTAAGGATTCAAAGGGATTTAGCAGCACTTAGTCATTGACTAATTGAATACTTAGTAACTGATTTGATAGGATTTGCTACAATTATAACTGACTTAATTGTAGATTCATGATAACAGTATTCATACCAAAATCAATTCACACACACACATATGTGTATATCTTTATCTGTGTGTGAAAAGGTACCTTTCAGAAATCCCCCTTGGGTTCAGTGAAATACTCATGCCAAATCCCTTAGTGTTTCTCAGCAGATGTGGGCTGCACCTTGAGGAGTGTGTGCGTGTGTGTAGGTTATCAGCTATGACTGATTTTTTCAATAGATCTCCTAACAATGGGACCATTTCACTTGGGCTGCGGTTCAGGTAAACTAATTACCAAAGTTAACAATATTATTTTCCATCTCCTGACAACACAGCGTGTTCTGTTTTCTAAGAACTTCATCTTACAGTGTCTTAAAAATTTCCCTTCTGGGTGTTTTCTGCTTAGACATCCAGAGGAAGAGCTATGAGAAGGATTTAGGAGCAAGCCTCTTAATGCAATATATTGAGATGAATATATATACTGTGTCTCAGAAAAGCAGCTATGTGAACTGTTCTACTTCAGAAATAGCCATCCTTATTTGCAGTACTATAAGAGACAACAGATTGATTTTAACTTTTTATTCTAAGGGAATATTTTTGACCAAAGATGCCTTCATTCAGCCCTTGACTCAGTCCATAGTCTGTAAGCTCTGATGTCCCTGCAGTAGCATTCCAGCAGCTTTATGCAGTAATACTCACAGTGATGTGGGTAACAAGCCATGGTTTGATCTGCCCTGCGGCTGGAGGGGATGAGAGGGTGCAGCCATAGTCTTGTTCTCCCTGCTGACCTCTATAAAAGCTGACAGTAGCACGTTGGAATGAGAGCAGTGGTGTTACTGGCACTAAGTGCTGTGCTGGTGGTGTGGTAGAGACACAGACAGGGGATACAGCAATAAGAAGTCTCAGTAGTGTGCTTGTATATCATTCTTCACCCTGGTTTAAACACCATCAGTATTTTTTTCCAATCTTACATTATAGCAACAGCAGAAAGAAAAACCTATAGTTATGGGTAAAAATTGCCATGAATAATGCTTTCTGAATTTGGCTTAAGTCTGAGCCTTCTATAAGGCTGTTGGACCTTGCAGACAAGCAAATGATTTAAAAATGGCATGCAGGTGTAGAATCACTTACCAAAAAGTTTTTCCCCCCTTTTTTATTGCCTGGAAAATGCAAGTCAACTGCTTCATGAATAGAAACTGCATTAAAGGGAATTTGAAATGAAAGAAGTCTTTGTAGCCTCAGAAAGATCCTTTCTTTTTGCCTTAACCTCCTCATAGTAACACATTTTGCAAACACTGGAAACCTTCCTGGCCTTTTAAACTAAGAACTGTAGGCAAACAGCTGACACTGTAAAATGAAGCAGAGTTTAACTTCTTCTGTGGATGCTTCTATTCTGGGTAATTATGCCATCAGGGGGAATAACATTTGCTGCCACTGGAAGTGGAAAAAAGCCAAAGGTGCAGTGTGGGTCTGTAAGCTGCACATGCTGCAGAAGGCAGCACACTGCTCAGGTACCCTCTGTTGTGTGGCAGGACAGACAGGCACATTGCACCAGGTCAGCTGGCTCATAAATTACTGCAATTTGTGAAGTTGTTCTGTCAGGAGAACATAAGTACAGTTTTCCCATCCTGCTCAGATAAAAATTAAATCTCTGATTTGCAAAATAGAGCTGTTGGTCATTTCTAAGTATGCCGTGACAACTGTTCAGGTTGCAATAATTGCCTTTTAACAGAGCTCACTTCCTCTCCTCTTGGGCTCATAGCAGAGAATGTGTTGCTTACCAGCTGTATGGTGAATTATTGCACCAGCTGGTATATGTTTCTTTGTACCATATAAAATTAATTATCAGTTTTTTAGATCTTGGAAGGACACAAGTAATTACTTTGCATTTCAACCTTGTGAAACCTGGTGGGTTTCATTAGGGAAATCCTGCATTTTTTCCAAATCCCATATGAAATCGATATGCATAATTATTTTAAAATGCCATGATGCTTATGCAAATAAGGGCTCTACATGGACAACAGTGATTTTATTTTTCTTGGCTTAAGATACAACAGGCACTCTGAGGGGTTGAAAGCCATTGACTTCTGGTCATTACTAATTTAATAAGCAGCCCTCACAGTTCCTGCAGATACAAAGGAATCTGACTTTACATGTGTAATATGTAGTGCGCAGAAAATACTTAGTGCTGTTCTCTTTGAAACCTAGAGGACAGTTATTAAAGTTTTATGGTTCAAATTAAAATTTAAGATTAAAATACAAGATCAAAAGAATCAATTTTTTCCCCTCAATGCTATTAGGAATAAGCCTTTTGGAATAGAAGGGCTCAATTGGCTTAAATGCCATGTCCTCCTCCTTCTCCAGACGCCTCAATTAGAAATAATCACAGCTCACTACAGGAATGTAACTTTTTTTTTCCTTTTACTTTTTAAAGAAAGGAATGAGCTTTTATTACTTTTTAATGTATTATACTATTGTAAAGTCATGAAGTGTGAGTGCTGCTTGGGCACCACAGTGAAGGTTCTTGCAGAAGCAGTTTGTTTCATGAGCAGGAGGGAAGTCCACAGCTGTGGAACTGTTAAAATGAGTTGGAGGATGCCAGAGGATTTGCTTCTGTGTCAAAGCAAAGGGGAGCAAGGGGAGGCTCATGCTGTAGCTTGGTCAGATTAATAACTATCAGAGTGCCCATTTTTCTGAGGTTTCATGCCATTAATATGTCTCCCAGTGTCAAATCCACTTGCCATTTCTCTTGTAAGACACTTTAATAATAAACTGCAAAATCAATGGCACACAGAAGCAACCTTATAAGGAGAAAGTGCCCTGCTGTATCTTAACTTGAAACACAAAGTCACAAATCTCCTTTCTGGTTTATGTATTACTTTGCTGAAACTTGTCTGTGGTGCTGTACCCTCAGTGTAGCCCAGTTTTAAGAACCTGTTTTTGCTGTTCCTGAGCAGCCTTTTGTCACTGGGAGGCACACTGGAGTCAGAGGCAGTTCTGTGATACAGATCACAAAAGAGGTGGCAGTGTTGTTTCATTTCATCATGGGACTGGCACAGAATTGTCCTGATCCCTGGAAGTGCTGCTGCTGACTTCAGTGGGATTTGGTTAAATCCCCACAGGCACAGCTCTCGTGGGAGGCTGTTGGGACCCTATGGAATGACACTGAGCACAGTGTTGGTTGCATTACCTTCAACAGCTGTGCCCTGTGCTGGGAAATAGACTCAAGCCAGAATATGCTTAGGGGCTCTCCCAACCTTGAATAAGTAAAAAAATAAATAATATCTATATCTATCTGTATCTGCGTAATTTACTCTCTTCCTGGACAAACCCTACCTTTAGCAAAACAAACCCTCACCAAACTCCGTCAGTCAATAAATAGTTGTTCACCTTTTTATGCAAAATGTGCATGTACCTCTTGTTTTTTCCCATGACTTTAGGCTGAACCATGATTTGAATATTTTTTTAAAACTGCAGAAATTATGGGAGGGATTGATATCATGTAAAGAAAAGCAGTTTTCACTAAACTGATCGAGGATTAAGTCTTTATCTTTCATTTTTAAACCTTCAAATCCTAAGGCAATAGAAAATTAAGCTCCTTTTATTTCACTGAGGAGCTTAAGATGACTGGATGACCAGCATGAAATGCACAGTAGCATTAATTGAACAAACACAGAACTGGATTACTCCAAATCTGCAGAGAACTGCAGAATAAAGGGCATTATCAAGGATTCAGTGGCAAATTCCGCTTATTGACAAGCATTTGTTGTAACATTGAAAGAAAAGCACTGCATGAAAACCATAGGCAGCAAAATTCTTTAAGGAAGATCCTTTTAAAATGAGCCTAGGAGACTCTGTCTTATCACAGAAGCCAAAACATGGCCATCTGTGGTTACAGGCTTTTCAGTCTTGTGTGTTACTGACGCTAAATAGATGAAGAGACTGACTATGCCAAAATGGAGACAGAGGAAATAAAAAGAACAAATAGGAGAGAAAAAAACCATTGTTGACTCTATATACAAGGAAAACAAGGATTGACTAGAGGAAAATGTGGGGACAAAATATATGTAAACATTATAACTCATGTAGAGTCTGTGTATATAACACTGGGCATTGCCATTAATTTTATAGGAGAATGAATATCCAACGTCTCTCACAATATCTAGAAAATCTACCTGTTAGCAAACAGAGGGAAATTCCATCAGCTGTGAAAGGATGGTTTCTCTCCTACCAGTAATCATGGAGAGAACATGAATCACATGTTTCAAGTGCCATGCACAAAGTAAACCCCAGGGACTGGTTTGCCATCCTTTCCCATCCAAGGAGATGCAGAGGAGAAACTTGATTTTCTTTCTAGGTGAAACTAATGACTACAGATTTAATCACAGGTAGGTAGAGGGTAACAGAAACTGCAATCCATTCAGCCTCTAGTTCTTTAGAGCTGATGGGAACTGTTTAGGATTCAGGCAAGCTCTGGTGTGCTTCACCTTTTGAATTAACATGTTTGCTATTTTGTAATCCAAATGTCAGCAAGCTTCATCACATTATTGCTACATGACCTACTTTACTAAGGGGATGTTTTTAATGATAACCCAACACTGAGTGCTGCTTCTTTGAGTTTGATGGAACTGCAATTAGCTGGTTCAGTAGAGGAAAAATAGCACTTAGATTTCTTTTCAGTATTTTTAACCACGATGTCTATCTCCACTTCACTCTAGCATTTGTCTTTGTCTTTGACCTGGTAAAAAGAGATGCCACCATTCAACTGGGTAGGATTTGAGGAGAGTTTGATAATCCAACCTGAAACATTCAGGAAGACTGGGATAGGGACTGTCAGTTCCCAGGCAGTCTCACTAGCTCTTTCTGAAACTGTAATGGAAGAGGTTTTGTTTATTATTGTGTAGCATTTGTGTACCAAATGAAGGTTGAGCCTTCCCCTCAGTACAACTTTGGATATAGAACAGCAGTAAGTCTATTTTTCTTGCCAGGAAAAGTTTCCAATAAAGTGATGTTTTGTCCGTGAAAGGCATTTTACAGAACACTTACAGAACTGTTATGTTCAGTGTTAGGCAGTATGGGTTTTGTTTATTCAACAGGTATTTGAATTTAAATTTGAGTACTGTTCCTTTGGTTTCTGCAGCAGGAGGCAGCAGCCAGGAGCACCTCAACAGCTGCAATACAGTGAGTTTAAATGATGAACTAGAAAATACAGTGTGGTAGATGATCTTTGTGGCAAGAGGATGTGGGACCTGGAACATGGGGATGGGTAAAGTCAATATTTGCATTTTCTCTGTTTGTATAGAAGAGCATGAAAAAAAAAGGAAAATGAAAGTGACTGGGTTGTAATGGGGAGCATCTTCCTCCTCACTCAGGGGCTTCTGCTCAAGCGGAGCTGTTACAGGTGAAAAATGCACATGAGACTTTTTTGGGGAGTACCAATTGCAAGCACTACATAAAATCAATATGCAGATGGAGTGCCATAACAACAACCAAAATATAATCAATTTGATAACTGAATTGTCATCAACACAATCAGACTTCACATTGCTCTTGAAACCACTGACTTTACTTTAGTGGAAAATTAACCTGCTCAGTATGGTATGCAGTAGCTCATTCTTTTGATTTACACCTAGCTATTCCCCCAACAATAAAACATTAATACTCTGAATTTTTTGTTTGGAAAATATCCATTATAAAAAAACTATGCATTAAGATATCTGCTCACTTTTTTATTCTCTAGCTCTTTAGAGTTTTCATTTCATGTAAGCCTGTTTTTCATTTTGTTTTTGAAAATAGCTCTCCAGCAATCCATTTCTCTTATAGTCTTCCTATGACAACAAATTTTTGAATTGCTGTCAAAGAATGTCTATTGAAGTGGCAATTAGTTAATATTTTTAAACCTCAACCCCATGGAAAAAAAAATTACTGAGAAGGAGAAACCCTAAAATGTGCTTGGGTTTTGGTGGATTTGTGTTGGTTTGCTTGTTTGTGAGGGTATTTTTTTGTAAATTTGTACAATATAATCTCACTTTTACTGGATGCAGTATTGAAAGGTACCAACATAATTAAAAAAAAACCCAGCTTTTTGTGATGTTTACTAGAGCTTTGGTAACAGCTGAATGACAATTCAATATCTGATGTTGATACGGTTTGCAGCTAGAATTGAAAGTTCTCATTTTCTACATCAAACAGACTTCTCCTTTCACAGTACAAAGTATATCCTTGCAGAGACTTTGTAGATAGAAAAATAAACACAAGATCAATAATGATGAAGTGGGCTGGCCTCAGCTGAAGGCCACGAAAAGACAGAGGAGGGAAAAGGTGAATGAAAGGAATAAATTAGGAGATGGCTGTGGCAAAGGGAGTTTTAGGCCATGCTAACACTGGCAACAGCAGCCCATCTTAGCTCCACATGGCACAACCCCAGTGACCTGCATCCCCTGAGCAGCTCCTCAGCAGTGTCAGAGCCTGCCCTGCCTTGGGCTGAGCTGCTGCCCTGCCTTGGGCTGAGCTGCTGCCCTGCCTTGGGCTGAGCTGCTGCCCTGCCTTGGGCTGAGCTGCTGCCCTG
>JAWWEY010000036.1:5985729-6040510 GCA_035582745.1 Loriotus luctuosus | reverse complement strand
GAGACTAGACAGAGCTAAAGAATAAAGTAGGGATTTATTAAGAGGCCTCAAATAGATCCACCTTGGGCAGCACAACCTAAAATGACCACAGAATGGATGACAGGTCACAGTCTCACACTTCTGTGAGTTTTGGTCCATTTGCATATTGGAGCTGATTGTTCAATTACAACTTCAGTTTATAAGTCCCATCCTTCTTGTTTTCTCTCTTCAGTTCATGTTGTTTGTGCTCTTGTGCCTGAGATCTGGATTGACTCTCCTCGGTTCCAACTAGAGAAGGAATTATTTTGTCTCCCTACTCTATGAAGAGAGCTCACTATCCCCTAATAGGAAGCCTAAACTTGCACACTAAAGCAGAATAGAATCTGGAAAATATAAAAGCTAAAACCCGAGGCATCAAGTGCTGTTAGAAAATTACTCTAGAGATTTAAAAAATCTGAAAACTTCATTTATTCTCAGAGATTCCTCAAATCTACATTGGGGTTTTGTAAATAAAGAGGTTTTTCAACTATTTTTGCTATGGATTTACATAAGAAAGATAGGCTTCTGAAATGAAAAAAAGTTGTGTTGGTTCTTAAGACTGCTGAAGAACATTGAAAACTCTATAATCACTGGTGTCTGCATCAAGGTTCTAATTGGTCCTGCTGTTTGGAGAAGGAGGGTCCCCAGCTCTGAGAGGTCAGTGCAGAGCTCTCTGTTCAGCTCAGTGGTGTTGGATTGGCTCCCCTGCCCAGCTGGGTCAGAGGGCAGCAGCAGGGAGGAGCTGCTGGGCACAGGGAGGTGGTGCCAGGCAGAGCTGCACCTCTCACCACAGGCACAGACCCTGCCAGGGAGGGAATCTCCCTGGAGAGAACTGGAAAGAAAATTCGGTTTTACATTTTTGGCCAAGGAAGCTGCTTTGAATACATTTGATTAAACAGAATATTTCATTTTACTGTTTTAATAATAAATCATACACACTGAATAAATGCAATATTTGTAATACCATTAAAATGTAATTTCTTTTGTACTGTGAGTGAATTACATGATAGGTGTAACATACTTTTTCTTTGTTCTTGGTAGAGTTTTAGCATGTAATTATTTTCCAATTATCTGACTGTTTCTTGAGCATTTTAATCCTTTTTGGAAATGGCACTGAAGAGTTTCATTTCAATGGGAGCAAGGGCTTTAAATGCCACAAAGGGTGTAGGCTTAGTTCTCCAATTCTTAGTTTTCATTGGTAAATATGCAAAATACCTGGCCCTAAACACACCAACTGACTATTTTCAGTTGTTATAAATTCAGGATGATACAGTGCAGCCTGATGTTAATTTTCTTTTCATCAAGATAGGGATGCTGGTTTGTGTTTGCTGAGACCATAAGCTCGTGGTCCTGCTCTGGGCTTTGTTCTGGTTTTTAGGAATGCTGAAGATGTTGTGTATTTCAAAAGAAAATTAAACTTTTCTTCCTGGAAAGGTGGTCACAAATTTTGCTGTGCAGCTTTTAATGGTGCTTCTTTCCTGTTCTGCATTTTGGAATCACTTCAGTCAACACAGAGCAAAACAAAGAGGAAAATTGAAAAAGATAATTTTATTTCCATCATGACTGTGGGGATGCAGTTTGAAAGTGTTTGGTTGGGGTTTTAATTTTTTTTAGTTTTTTGAGAATTCCTCTGAACTTCTGAAAGGGAACCGATTGTTATGAGTAAGCCTTTTCCCTTGACTGCCACAGATCCCATCTATAACCACAGTGATATTAAAACATTTTGGATACCAGCTTTTTTTTTTGCATGGAGGCAAGAAGAGTCCACAAGTTAAAAACTGGAAGCATAAAATAGAAATTGCATTGGGAAACAGAATGTCCTGACACTGGAAATTTTATAGTGATCTGCTTTCTGCTTATCTGCTTTCTGAACAGCCCAGTATCCACAGCCTTGTTGTATGACAGTGAGCAGCATCTTTGTTTTCCAGGGTGAATTTCTTACCACAGAACAGTCTGAATCTCTCTTTTGCCTAAAATGAACGTGACCTGGTGGCATTTTCAACATCTGCCACCGCTGTGGTGTTGCCTTTAGTCAGTGATGCTGCATCAGTCCCATGGGGCATGGGGCAGCAGTGGCTGATGGAGGGTGGGTGCTGTGAGCAGGGGACATGAGGGGTGTGGAAGTGACAGGTGACAGCAACAGGTTTTCTTGTTCTCTCTCAACTCTGCATCCACCAAAAACCAAGGAACTGGAAGTTTTTATCAGTAAAGTGCTACCTGATATGAGGCTTGGCATTAGACCTTTAGCAGGTTATAGATGACAATATATGACAGTAAAATAATCTTTTCCTGTTATAGGCAGAATGATAGTTTGAAATAAGTTGATGCTATTTCCTTACAGCTCAGAATTTTGTAGTGGTGAGGTTGCTGATAAAGTTGATGAATTAATATATGACTTTTAAAGCCTTATTTATCCGATTCTCTAATGGGATGGCTGGAGGAACTGCTTCCCACATAATATTTTTACATTGATTTTAATTTGATTCCTAATATCCTTTGTGTTTGTAAAGCTTGTCCTCATTTTTATGTTTTGGTGTTTGTAATCTGTTTGACAAATATAGAAAAATATCAACTGTGTATTTTTGTGGTTTTCAGTTTGTTTATCAATGTAACACGAAATTAGCAGGTTGCATTTATTAAAGTAAAATAGGCCTTTGCAAATTCCTCATATAAGTGAAACAGAATTCTCTGCAGCTTTCATTTGTAATGTTATGAAAATTATACATTTATTAACAATGAAAGTAATAGTCACTACAAAAATGCTAAGTTACAGAGCAAGGGCAGCCCAGACAAAACAACTACATTGAAACAATAATTGTATTTGTAAATATATCAAAGCAAATTTTGGAAAGAATGAAACTTCTTCATCTCTAGATAAACCTCAAAATAAAATTGTCATGGTTTTCAACTTTTTCAGTACCTATTCTTTTCTTTATATCTATCATTGAAAAATATTTATTTTTGTTACATTGTCATGGAGAAAGATCTTTTTAGTAGCAAGTTAGTGTTTTCTAGTGAGTACTTAAGAAGGAGTTAATTATTATTTTACGAAATTTTCAGTGGGTGTTAAAGTGCAACTGTTGAACAACATAAGGAAGAACTATTTATTTATTTATTATTCCTTTGGAAATACTTCAGAGAACATTTTTTTCATTGTTCAAGGGCAGTCATTACTAGAATCAACAAGGATCCTTTATTCTGTCAAATGACAAATGGAAACATTTTATGGGATTGACACTGTCACTACAGCAACACTGCTTAAATAATTAGTTGTCCTTACTCAGCTATGGGATCATTGACTTGGTGGATATCAAGCTGACAAGTCATCCTGTTAAATTTCAGTTTGTTAGTTCTTATTAAAAATTACTTTGATCGTTTTCTCACAATTGATAGATGCATATGGAGTTCCTGATATCACTTACATAATTGAAATATATTTTTTTGTTATTTCTGGTTTCTTTTCCTGTAATTCACATAATAAAATATACCTCAGAACTTACCCTGTATTTATAAATAACACTGTTCTGAGTTTTCATTTTATTCTTCAGAGAGCTTGTTGCTCTATACAGAAAAAAGAAACCAAAAAACAAAACACTCTTGAAAATCTGGGGTTTTTTTGTTTCACAGAAGAAGATACTGAGTGTAGATTGTTTAAGCCCTGAACAGCCACTGCACCAAGTGGGGTTTTGGAGCCTGTGAGACCTGATGTGTGCTCAGACACAGGAAAGGCTTCTCAGCAGGGACTGGTGTCTCACCCAGCAGGCAGAGGTATGATGGCCTGGGGGGGGAGGAACAAATCAAGTTTAATGCATGCAGAGACCTTAAAGCATTTTTGGTTTATATGAGGCTGGCACATGTATGTGGAGGGATCAGCTTTCGTGGTCTTGGATTATGATTGCAGATATATTCTTGCCTCACTCTTTTCTGTGTATCAGAAGATGCAAGTAGGCTCCACTTCCATAGAAGCAACTTTTCACTCAGGTTTTTGACTTGAGGTTTTGAGTTCTGGATGCAACATTGCTCCAATAGACAGTGTCCTGAACTTTCAAAATAGGTAAGAACCCTAATGTTTCTCAGGCTCACTCCCTTCACAGCTCAGCACAGCACTTATATCCATACATCCTGTAGAAATTATTTCCTTTAAAAAAAATGTTGAAAAAATGTCAGTTTACGTCCATGTTTGAAGAGCTGGGGATAAGTCATACCTTTGCAAAAGAGGTTTATTGTGAATTTCTAACTCTTCATTTTAGCTGCTCCTTGTAGCAGCCTGGGGTTGTTGGCTGGTCCTGATGGGAGATTATGGGAAAGAACATCTACAGGAAAGAAACAAAAGGGTTCACAGAGTGCTGACAATGAGATCAAACCCACACTGCTGACTGTAGGGCCTGAAAGAGGATGACACTAAAGAGGTTGCAGAACCAAATGACTTCCCATTCAATGTCATTTTTAACAAAAAATGAATTAATGTATAAAAAAATAAGAAAAGTAATTTTTCCTTGCTGTTCTGCCTATTGTGTCTTCACAAATGTGGGTGATGAGCTGTGAGCTACAGGTGCATGAGGACAAATTTCCCAAAAAGCTGCTCTTTTTTGGTGCATTCAGTTTACTTCTGCTGCATTTGTCTCTGTGTGATCCTCTGCTAGGAGTTCAGTGCTAGGAACAAATCTGGCTGCTTGGACTAACAGTTTTTATGGATGTTCATGGTATTCAGCTGCCAATCAGATGCATGCAGATGCAAATTGGATGGTTAGATACACAAGTACTTTGATTTGTCTCTAAACTCATCTTGGGCCTGTGAAGTCTCAGTAAGGATTTTTGTAGGTGGAATTTTCACTTTTTAAAAGGACTCTGAACCTTCAAAACACCTTCACTAAATGGTTGGTTGGGTCAGTTTGTTTATGCTTACTTTCTAGATGATGAAAATCTTAGAAGCCTGAAACTCAGCCTGAAAACATATTGCTGAGGCCAAAAATACTTGCAAATAATGTAACAGATAAAGCTCTGAAGAAACAGATTTTATTTGACAGTCTTGATTTTTTTTTTTCAATGACCTCACAAAAACATTAAATGCGAATAGCCTGGGGAAGAGGCACTAAATCAATAGGTACCAGTAAATTTGTGAAATCTATTTTTTGCTTTTCACATACACGAGGATTGATGCAGTCAATGCTGTGTAACTCCCATTAATTGCCCAGGGCTACAGAAGATTTATCAATTGCTTATTGACTTCTTTGAAGCCACAGGGGGAAAATGGAAATAGCTGCAAAGTTAACTGAGTAATAGAGAAGACATCCTTCCCCAGCTGGTGTAAATAGAGGCACAGCAGATTGGCTCCACAATACATTTGGTATCAACATTTCTGCAGGCAGCAGCAGAAACAGCGTTATTGTAGGGTCAGGACTGCAGGGGGTGTGGGATGGTGCCTGTCCTGCCTGTGACATCTTGGGAAGGGTGGCACTGGGGTATAGGTGGGTCACAGGGGGTACAGAGGGTGGCACAGGGGGTGTAGTGGGGTCACAGAGGGTACAAGGGGTGTCACAAGGGGTAGAAAGGGTGTCACAGGGGGGTACAGAGGGTGTCATAGTGGGCATTGAGGGGTCACAGAGGGTACAAAGGATATCACAGGAGATACAAGGGATGTCACAGAGGGTACAGAGGGTGTCAGAGAGGCTGCTGAGCCCTGGCACAGGGTGCCCAGAGCAACTGTGGCTGCCCCTGGATCCCTGCAAGTGCCCCAGGCCAGGTTGGACAGGGCTTGGAGCAGCCTGGGACAGTGGAAGGTGTCCTTGGCCATGGCAGGGGTGGCACTGGATGAGCTTTAACATCTCTCCAACACAAACTATTGTTTGATTTTATGATATGTTACCGTGTAGTAGTCACTCAGTTTTTACACACAGTTAGTTCACAGAAATTCCTGTTAAATTTAGTAGGATGACTTGTGAAGAAGTTGTTCTTCTCCACAACTAAAGGTATCTTGTCCTCACTTTGAGCATTTTTATAGTGGCCACAGGCTTCAAATTCTCTGCTATAAATAACATATTTCACATTTAACAGCTAAAAAATCAACTACTGCTTTTAATGTGCCCTCTTCAGTCTTCTTACTTCCCCTGGGTATGGGGTGTGGGAGAGCTCATTAAATTTTTGAGTCAGAAAAGAGAAAACAGTAAATAAATAAATATATAAATTAAAAATACACCATCTGTGGTATAAACAGGGCACTCTGTAATGTTAGTTAAAATTTCCATAAATGTGACACATGATAAAAAGAGCAGTAGCACAAAGCAAAAGAAGAAAAAGACTTTTAAGGTTAATCAACTTAGCATTGTAAAGTGACACCTGACACTTCAAAGTGAAGGAATGGAGAGTTATTTATGTGTTTTATCTCTTTAACAGAAAACAAATTAATAGTTCTTTTTTTCAATAATAAATTACTTGCAAATCTAGCATACCTATATAACCCACAGTGGAGTCAAGGGTGGGAGGGAGTTTTGGCATAAGCTGGGTTTTATATTTTTCTTTTTTTCTAAATACTGTAAAAAAAACCTTCTCAGTCCTTCAGTGTCAAACTAATCGTCTTCCTTTTATCTTTAACTCTCTTCTTACTCTTCTTTGAGGAAATAAATACATTTAACACCCTTAGCATGAATGCAGACAAGCATCCTGGAAAATGAGTCCATCCTGGTCTTTCTTTCCGTCTTTCTTCCCTGTTCTCTAGCACAGAAGCTAAATTTCAACAAATTGAAAATAATCCTCTGTAACAGGATTTTAATGGTAATAAATTGCAGCTTCTGCATAAAAGTAAAATCACAAATATACAAGGTGATTGGATAGTATATTCAAGGAAGTAAAATAGATGATTTGTAGGTGATATTTATGAAAAGAGAACAAAGTGGTTTTCAGCAGTCGAAGGCATTAGGTTAGCAGTCATAGCACAAAGTCAAATTTAAATTTTACAAATCAAATAGCTAGTAAAGATACAACTTCTATTTAAAAGGGAGGAGATCCTGATTCAGGATTAAAAAACAGTAAGTAACATGATGATTTATCAGCAGACTCATGAGTGTCCTGCCTCTAAACCTCATAAGCAGAAACTCCTTAAAGCCCTGGATGCTGAAAAGGACAACGGATATGATGGGGGAGGAGGAGAAAGCAGATTTGGCAAGCTGTATCTTGATGAGCTATTAGGCTTAAGAGTGAGGAAGCAAGAGTTGCAGCTGAAAGCTTTGTCAACCTGCTAAATACTTCAAAGGAAGCAGATTAAAAAAAAAAGAAAAAAAAAAGAAAAATCAGTTCTATTTGGAGATCCACAGCTGTGTAAATGGAAAGCCCTTACAGACTGGGGACTGCAGTCTGGATGAGTTCCTCCAAGGGAGATCAGGAGGTTCTTAGTGGGATTGGTGGGTTCTGATGTGATTTGTGACTGCCCACACTGGGTTCAGTATGGCTTTGGCTGTGAGCAAGGCAGGGTACAGGGAGTGTCACAGCCCCTGTTCCCTGTGCCCCGGGCACCTGGGCTGAGCCCCAGCTCCAGGATGCTGCCAGAGGGAAGGTGCTGGAGCCCCTGTGCATGGGCAGCTCTTCCTGCGCTACCCTTTCCTCTTGCCAGCTGTGGCAATCCACAAAATCAGAGGGTTTTGGGAAAACTGAAAAAGGCTGGCCCCAGAGGCAGTAGAACTGTGATTAGAGCTGAGCAGCAGCCATGAGATTGGTCAGCAGAAAAATTATTTAAACTGTGGAAAAGCAAGGACAAATAGAACAATGGTCTGTGTATAAACGCTTGTCTAGAATAGCTCTCTAAGCTACAGAAAGTTTATCTAGCAAGATATTAGGAAGGTTGAAGCTTAATAATGGAGCTCTGTGTGTTGTGTTTTAAGGCTAAGTAGGTCTTCGAGATAAACTAGCATTGTTTTAACCAAAGGTACGTGTGCTCATGGTGATTGGATAGAACTACTGCCAATGTGCTTTTGCTTTGTGTGATTGGTCAAAAAACTTATAAAGTGAGTTGTAACATTAAGTTATTGGTCTGCTGCCTGGGATGTGAGCTGCTGGCATCTTCCCATTGTCATAACCATGTGATGAGACTGATGTTGGAAAATAAAACAGCTCAAGGCGCGTTCAACAGCAGTCCTGTCCAGTTAGTGATTTGTACAGAGACCCCCGGCCAGCGACACCAGCAGCCTCCCCGTCTGCCTTCCCTGCAGGGCTCTCTCTGACCTCTGAGCTTGACAAGGGAGGGAAGGGGGCAGCTCAGCCAGCTCAGACCCTCACTGTGCCTGTGAGCACCCCTGAGGGGGTGAAGTAGGGGAAAAGGGAGCAGGTATCACAGCTGTGAGCTGTGTTTTTGGTTTTTGGGTGCTGTGAATGTACATGTGTGTGGAAGTGTTAGGAAGACACACTTTTCACATGTTCAGTGTTTGGAGGATGAGATGTCCCCCAGCAGAGATCTGGTGTGGGTCACTGGTGACCTGATGGGAGCAGCCAGTGCTGTTGCTTTGAGACAAGACTCAGATGTGTTTTTGGGATGTATCTGTGTATTGCTGCATGCAATGAAACCCTGAGATGTGCCTTGAGCCCCTTGACACGAACAGAGGAAAAGCAGCAGAGAGCGCAGGAGGCACAGGGTCCCCTCAGAGCCCTCAGAGCTGCTCTCCTGAGCAGGCAATTGTGCAGGAACTGTCCTTGTACTCCCTGACACAATGACTTTTATGGACTATTCTGAGTTTGAGGAGTCCCTGCTATAGGATGCTAAAAGGCAGCTTTTGTTTTGAGGCATCAGTGTGTACTTGGCAAAAGTACAAAGTTTTGGCAGTGTACTGATAGTACATGAAAAATAAGGGACTTGATGTTGTCCTAGAACTGGGACATTGCATTTTAATAGTGAGACTGATTTGCCCATTTGAACATTTACTGAGAAATGAGACAGAGTATCCATTCCTTAATGTGCCAAAATCACAATGAGCATATTTCAAAGATAGAGGGTGGCTGGAATAGATATTACAGGCTCACTTCAGGAAGAAGTTGGTAACAGACTGCGGTTGTCAATATGCAGGAGGTCAGACTGGATGATAATAATGGTGCATTGCAGTTCCTATAAATTGGTGAATCTAATAATTTCAGTAGGAATTCTGCCTCTGAATGTCATTTGCCCTGTGACCTCATCCATTTGGAGGTGTTAAGCAGATGCAAGATCTACTGACTTTTGTCTACCTGACTGTCTACTTTCTTCACTAGGACAGTAAAAAGGGGTTGTGTGGAATTAGGACTGAAAGCTTTTTTCAGAAACCTGTCTGCAAGTTTGTGGGAATGGGAGGAGGGGAGCCCATCTAGCCTACATTCTCTTTATCATATTTTATGTTCTCAGGTCCCACATTGAATATAATATATTCTCTGCTGGATGTAAAAGAAAAGTCACTTACATCTTTTTTTTTCATTGTTTTTATTCAGAGACAATGTTTTTGACCCAAAGATAAAGCAGTTTCTCATCTTTCATGGCCATTTTTCACCTTGAATCTTTTCCTGTATTCTTTAAAATATTCATACTTGCATTGAGAAGCCAAATTTTTGAAGGTGATCCTAGGTGAATAGGATTAAACAATGCAGGTCAAACTACTTACTTAATCACTGTATATTCTTCATGCAATTGGCAAGAAATTATATTTCATACAGCATTCTTTATAGTCTCAAATTTTAGTATTCTGAGAGGAGAAAAATGAAAGGCAAATATCACGACCTTTTGTATCTCAATGACCTGAAACTGGAGATGGGTTGCAATTTAAATACAGAATTCAATCCTAACTTTAAAGTATCAGTAGGCACTTGTAAAATATGTCTAGGACATTCAGAATGGAAAAGATATGATATAATATCCTTCCAGGGAGAAGAGCCCTGAAAATTGCCATTTTCCCTTCGCATATTAAGGCACTTACTGATTAAAATTCATGAATTTGATTAAGAAAAAGTAATAATTTTTCCCCGAAGCAAAGTTGTTTTTCCTTTTAATTGTTCTATTTGTTTCTAGTGCAGGAGGTATAACTCATGTTTTGATTTTAAGCCAGAAAAAAAATGCTGATTTTTTTCTTACTGTTTTTATATGCGAAATTTTTTAGAATTATCATTAGTGACACAACTATGCAATTTATACTCAGTGTTCTTTAATAGAACGAATTCTGACAGCCAAACATCAGAAATTAATCTAATCATGAAGGTCAGTAGGCAAAGAAGTCAGACTCAGCTGAGGTGTTCTCCTCCTCTGTCTGAGCACGTGCTCAGCCCCATAGGAATCAACAGAGAACTGTACCTATAGCACAGAGAACTGTACCTATAGCACATAGAGTAAAATCTAGGAAATGACAGATCTGCAAGAATTATCCGCTTCCCCCTGAAATTAAACTAATGAAGACTTTCCTTGTATGGGCTGTATGGGCTGAGGTGTGAGGAGGGCAGGGGAACATTGGGGCTGGGGCAGGAGCCCCAGACAGGGCCTGTGCTGGCCAAGCTTTGGCCTTGAGATTGTGTGCCAAGGATCCCTGCAGCCCAGCAGGGGAATATGAGCTCCTCACCACATTAATTGTCCAAATGAAGGATAAGGTGCTCCAGTCTGACTGCTGACTTGAGCTGCCTCATGCTCACAAGTACCTGCCCTGAGTATCCTCCCAAGATCCTTGGAAAGTGCTGAGCACCTGCATTTTAGAAATCCTGATTCATTCATGTTCTCAACACAGGGCTTCCAGTTTCATGTTCATGCCAAAGTCCTGACTGAAGGAAAGATTTCTTAATGGAATAGAAAAAGGATGATGCAGCTGGCCCAGCAAAAGCGTAGTGTAGCTGTGATGGCACAGGCCTGCACTGAATGATCTGAAGTGATGCAGATGATCCAGACAGGCTCAAAAGAAATACAGGCTCAAGGGAAATACAGGTTGGATATTAGAAAAAAGTTTTTCATGCAAAGGGTGATAAAGTTCTGGAATGGTCTGCCCGGGGAGGTGGTGGAGTCCCCATCCCTGGGTGTGTTTAACAAAGCCTGGATGTGGCACTGGGTGCCAGGGTTTAGTTGAGGTGTTAGGCCATGGGTTGGACTCTTCCAACCTTGTGATTCTGTGGAAACTGTTTGAGCTCCTCACTCAAAGGTGCAGCAGAATTGTGGCTGGCAGGCACTGAAGTGGAGCTGCAGTTACTTCTCGTCCCCCTCTGCAGCCAGAGAGGCTCCTGTCACTGGGCTGGACCAGCTGGGCTCACACAGCTCTGCCCACCAACAAATCAGGGAACCTTTGGTGGTTTTTCTGACTGGAGTGAGCAAAGGTAAACATCTGGACTCAGCAGGAACACGACGAACAAAGGGAAACCTGCCAGCAGTGTTTGCTGAGATCTGTGTGCCTTAAGGAAGAAATCCTTGTGTTGAAGGTGTTATGAGCAGCTCTTGCTGTTTGTTTCTCTGATATTCCGTTGTCTTCATGAGATCAGGAAAGGCACTGCACCAACAAAGACATAAGTCAAGTCTGTTTATGCATGAGCTTTCAGGGAGCTTGTTTTTTCTGGTATGAGATCCCTGTGTATCCAGTGTCAGGAAAGTAAAGGTTCTCCAAGTGAACACAGGGATTTTGGTAAGATTTTTAGATCTCATCAATGTCTAGCCTGGATATTAGTACTTTTTTAATGCAGACAGAAAATACCAGAGTTAAAAATAGGATCTTCAACAGGGTTTTGTAATTAGTGCTGACCAGCATGCAAATCCCAGGAATAACCATTAAGTTATAAGTGCGGGATGTGAGACAAGAGGAAGAAGCTGACTGGTCCTCTTCAAATTCTGGGTTTTGTTGACAAAATTTTTCTCCTCTGAGGCATTTTGTCTTTAATGTTCTCTAACAATTATTGTCTCAGTTTTTATTTCCTTGCAATATTTGATATTATTTGTAAAACTCCAGCTGCCAGGTTGGTAGTATTTTGCAAGAACCAGCTTTTCATTTTTTAAAGTACTATATTTGTTTTTGCTTCTCATTGTTCCAGAGAAGTTGAAAACATGAACCATAACACCAACAAATAAAACTAAAAGAAAAGGAAGGAAAATAAAAGAATGAATAGCTATTATTTTGCAAACAAGATCTTTAGAGCTATAACAATTTGCTTATAATTTTGAGGGAGGGTGAGAATGTTTTATGCCTCCTAGTTACTGTGTTTCTTTACAAGGAAGAGCTATAATACACCCTATATGGGGCATGAACTGTAGTTGACTTATTAAGAACAGCTCAAAGCAGAGTGAAAAGCAGTCGTGAGTTGTAGAAGAAATCATTTGTCTCTGTCTCAGTGTACCCTTCTAATAGCAGCCGGGCTCTGAGAAGCGTAAGGCCAAGGAAAATGATGGCATGAAGCAGAATACTTAAAAGTTCTGTGCTTTTTCAGAGGTTGGGACTTTCCCCTCTGTTTCCACAGACCAGTGTTTTTCTTCCTGTAAATAGAACAGCTCATACAAAGAAAAATGCAAAGTCTGTAACTCTTTGGCCAAAATTGCTATTGAATGTTATTCAAACGTTAGGGTTTTTGTCTTTTCCTATTTTTTTATCAAGCTTATTTCACAAAATGAGATTCAGTCCTAGGAAAATGTTTTGAGATTTTGTAATTAAAAATAATTGTTCTAGAAGTATTAGTTCTTTAAAGAGAGGTTTATCTGTTATGGAAATAAAGGCCAGCATAAATAATGCAGTGAAAAGGTAAGGTTGAGTCAATTGTTCCTGTGCTTCCTTCCTTAAAATTGAATTATTCATTATTTCCTTTAAAAATGCACAGAAAATAACATTTTTTTCCTAACTTAAGATTGCCACTGAAGTTGCACGTTAAACAAAAATCTATGCCTAGACAGCTTGCATGAATTCTTAGTAATTACCATCCTTCAAGAGCTACCTGTTTTGTGACTTCTCTGAGCTTATATCTGAAAACAAAATCAGATGCCATTTCCCAGCTGAAGTGCAATTTGTTGTAATTTCTTACAAGCTTTTGGATTATTTCTTTTTATCATGTTATTTTTTGGGTAGGGAGATTCTAGAGTTTTGTCATATTTCTGGTTCACTCATGTCTGTATCAACTGATAGGAAATGACCAAATAAGTGAATTTAAAATTTTATCATCCCAAAACACATATCTGGGAAGCTGGTGAAGGATCAGCTGTGTTACAGAAGGGCTGCTTTGGGAGGGAGGTGGGCAAATGATCTTTTCTGTCTATGAATTGAACCCTCATTTTTGTAGCTTACCCATTGAAATATGTGAAGGATACAACTCAAGATACAGTAAACATATTTTCTGAATAGAATATTTGCATATGAAAGAACCAAACCCTCTGTGACAGTGTTAAATAACTTGTGTAAGGTCACTTGGCATGAGTCAACCACAGGTTTGCTAACCCAGAAGCCACAGAGGATTTTTTATCTTTTGTGACCTCTCTTCCGTCTGTGACCTCTACAAATTCTGTCGTTTGGCAAAATGTCTCTACAGGTTCCACTTTGCTCTTGTCTCTGTCTTGCTGCTCCCTGTAGGATGTCATTTTCCATCTGGCTCTGGGGTGTGGAGAGGGAGGCAATGTTTAGGGTACACAAGGCTGACCTCATGGAGAGCTTCACATAATGGCATTCTCCACTAGCACATTTTCCTGGGAAACCCAGGAAAGGATGGATTGTGGTATCATATGCATTCCTGACAAAATATTCTGCATGTGAATTCCCTGTTTTCAAGGAAGATGATTTGAGTTCTTCAAAAGGTTTGGAATAGATGTGAACAGGGGACTGGAATGTCCTGTCTTGGTGGCACCATTTTCCTTGGCCTGGGTTAGACTCTAAAGCTTTTATAGCAAGGAAACCTGGAGCTCTTTGAAGACTGAATCATACCAGTGCTTGTAGAAAAGAGGTGGCATTTCACATTGGAGGCTGGTGGAAGAACTATTTATTTGGTATGTGGATTTCAAGCAAATGATGGATGCTGTAATCTCTTCACAGGATAGGAATGTTAAAGCCCCAGGGAACACAGAATTATCTGGCCAGTGAGGCAATAAAAAGGACACAAATAATTGATTTATTATATGTTTTTGCAACATTGCACAAGGTTTTCACCTCCATGCACCAAGATACATAGTTATGATCATATATGATGTTTCACAGAGGTAGAGTTAATGCATACAAATGAATACCCAAAACCTCATGAATGAAACAACATAAATATATTATAGAAAACAAGCAAATGTACAGTAAAAGTTTAGTAACCAGTATAGCTTTTCCCATGGATATTTCTTAGGAGAAAGTGGACAAGGGAAGAGCAGTAGGTCTGGGGAAGTGCTGCCAGGTCATAGGCCTTGAACTGGGAAATGAAAAGCTCTCCCTCCTCTGCTGCGATTGTTTCCTTTCCATCTGAAGAAAAATTGGTTTTGTGTCATTGATATTCACCCTTCACAGTAGGTACTGAAATAAACTCCATTTGCATCTTTAGATAATCATTCTGCTATTTTTTTTTTCACCAAAGAAGCAGCTGGTGCCTTGTCCATTGTGCAGAGGAAAACATATTTCATCTCTGTTAATGCTCGGAGAAGGTCTTGTTTTAATTTATGACCTATAGTGTTAATAGCCATCATCATTTTAATGAACTAATTACATTAATTACAGTTATTGCACATTATTATTATTATTATTCTTACCATAATCACCATGGGGAAAATTTTAAGCATTAGAAATCAAGAATTGTATTATTACAACTCTAATTTGTGGTGTGCCAATATTTCCCCAGTAGGCCCCAATTGTGTGACCTAATAATGGAATGATTTTAATTCATAATTTATCTGCAACATTATAAGGAGATTTTCTGAGTTTTCAATACTTTTGAAGTTGTTTTTTTTTTTTTTTTCTTTTTTAATTCTTCACTCTCTTTGAACAATATCATGGCAGGGTGAATGTTGAGGTAAAAATAATTTAGGCCCTTGCTTTGTATTACTAAGATGAAAATTGGGTACTTGTTTTCTGAAGATGTTTGAGCCTAGCATTTCCTTTGACTGGAAGAATTATGTTACTGTGCTTTGAGGGCAGTAAGATCTCATAGATATCTATACCTAGGTTTATGTTATTATGGTCGTCACAAATTTGGGATTTGGAAGTAAATATTCACTTTTATGTGAATTACTTTTAAGTGTGTGTGTACACTCTGTTTCGTCCATTTTCTTCTATGTACCTTTACAACCTTATGTTACTTTTTTTTATGCATGTAGGAAGATCACTCTTTGCCCTGTTTTTCATGAAATAGATATAAATTTGCTTTTGTAGGTTTAAAAATTTGGGAAAAAGCCTGAATACAGATGTCTCAATAAATGAGACATCTTCCTTTAAATCAAGAAGAACCTACAGTGATTTTTCAGAACCCATTTTTACAGCCTCTTTTACAGAGACGGTCTTTTGGCTGAATGTTTTGTGTGTATGTGTCAAATAGAACGGGACTGTCACCCCAGGATCAGTTTTGCAAGTAGCAGGGTTGGAAAGGATGACAATTAGGCTATTTTCTTGTATTAACACAGTTTTTCCAATCCTATTGCGATGCTCCAGCCAGACGTCATCACATGTACAAAGAGGCTCTGTGAGAATATGTTCAGACTGACAGCAGAGAAGCTGGGAGCCAGAGAACAAAGGAATGATCAAAACCTGACTTTGCAGGGAGGGAGCAGTGGAAGGAGCAGAAAATTCAGACCACCCCAGACAGCAGGTGTAGCTGCTCATTTCTGAGGAGCAGTTAAAAATGCACCTGGGTGAACAAGGATTGTGTCACAAGGCTGGGAGGGCAAATCTGGAGGGCAGGGGAGGGATCATTCCAGAGAAAATTACTCCAGCTGAAGGGTGAGGCAGCAGAAGTTGTGCTTTTCCACTGCTACTGGGAGAAACAGTAGTCAAGGGCATAGGATTTTTGAGAGGAAAGCAAAAGTCAGACCTATTTAACATCCCAAGGATCCATTATTAGGGACTAGAATGACTGAAGTAAAACTCATGTAACGTTGAAAGATTACTTACTTTATTTTGCCCTGGTTCTGCCTCTCTAGTTCATGAGAAAACAATTTATACTTACAGTTTCTTACCTCTGATTTTAGTTTAAGAGGACAAGCTATTTTTGATGTAGTCTAAGAGGTGTGGTACAAACCACTTTGTTCTGGCCCTGAAGTCAATCATGCTGATGTTGGAAGCTGTGGTGGTTTAAACTCACAGGAAGCTCAACACCAAATGGTTGTTTGCTTGCTCCCCACCCACACCAATGGGATAGGGGACAGAATTGGGTAAAAAATTGTAAAATTTGTCTTTCTCTTGAGATAAAGACAGTTTAATGGGGCAAAGTGGGAAGTATAATTATTATTATTATTAATGAAAATAGCAAGCAATGTACACTGCAACTGCTCCTGTCCTGCTGAGGGGATGCCCAGCCCATTTCTGAGCAGTGTCTCCCTAGTTTTAGTGACGATGATACCACATGGTCTGGGCTGTCCCTGGGGTCAGCTGGGGTCCCCTGTCCAGGCTGTGACCCCTCCCAGTTCCTGGGGTACCCCCAGCCTGCTCATTGGTGGGGTAGCACAGCTCTGTGCCAGCTGTCAGGAAGGAAATTCTCTCTATCCCAGCCCAAACCAGGAGAAACGCCAGCAAACTGGCCCTTTCAGATTCTTGCCTTGCTTTATTTCACTTAAGTGGTTTGTAAAGTTTTACCTTGCCTTTGCCTAAATTGTGAATCACAGCACAGGGGGAAAAGATGGGCACACTTGGTCAGTGAGTGTGAGGTGAAGAAAAACCTCATAAGATTGATGATTCATACAACAACTCATCTATTTGTGTTTGGATGTGAAGATACTCTCATGTTGGAAAAGGCTGTAAAATTAGTTGATAAACTGATGATAAAATCCTAAAATAAAATCAAATCTGTTACAAAGTTGCAGTGTCTTAAAATTGACTGCAAAGAAGCCTTTTTATGTGCAATTTCACTAACACTCAATAGGTAAGTAGAACATATTTGATTTAGTTGTGCCATTTTCAAGTTGTGTCATCTGACAAGCTTAGTACAGAATACATAATTAGATCATACTACTGTGTTTATTATAATGAATGCTACATTCACAATACTTGAAGCTGCACATTAAGCAGGTATTTAATTTTTTATGGTTGTTTTTGACAGGTAACATTTTTATCCTGAACATAAATCTGTCAGAAATTCTATTTGTACTAAAGGCTTACATGTAGTATAGGACAATTTTGATTTTTAACTGGCAAATTTGTGCAGGCATTTTATTTTCTAAGCAAAGTAGCTTTAAAGAAATTCATTGTAATTGCCATTTCTTTATTGTACGACCTCATTAACAGTATAAAGCAGGCTTTAAAACACTTAAAATTATAGTATTTATCAAAATGTTATATATTTCACAAGTAAAAGCCACTTGATACACAAACCCCCACTTTTAGTTGCTGGCAATTGATGGAATGAGAATGAGCAAAAGCAAAGAATTCAAAGCTGAGATCTGACGGCTTTGAACTGGATCTGGTAGATGAAAGTGCCTCTATGTTCCTGTTCAGGTTAATTTTACTGGGTAGTAAAGCAGTGGGAAACATGTCACAAGAAGAAGAGGAAACATGAGAAAGCTCAAACATGGCACTGAGTTTCCAATCTAAATGTGGTACTGTGGGTTCTAACACTGCAGGAACTGCCTTCTATGTTCTAAACGCAGTGACTAAAGTGTAATCCTTAGAGTTACTGTTCATTGCTAATTAATTAATTACAATACTGGGTTTGCTGCCCCCTCTTGCTGGCCTGTTTGGCTGGAGGAGGAGAATATTGTGAACACATATGTGGATGATACCAAATAGCTGGATTCACAAAGCCAAATTCCTCTCCTACAGAAACAAGAAAATCTACCTTGGCATCAGACCTTATCTTCTCTTTATTATTCCAATATGAATGTAATGAAAAGAAATTACTTTTGGACATGATGCAGAAAACAGTTTTAAAATATGTTGCTACTCTAATTGTAGTTTCTGCACTCATGATCTCTTGGGTGATTTTGGTTGCTAGGAAAAAAGTGAAATAGCATGGAAATCTCTGGGCAGTCCTTTTGGCTCCTACAGCCCCAGACTGCATTTACTTCAGGAGATAATTTAAAATGGGGGAAATAATTTGTCCTTATTGCAGTTGTGTGTGAGGCCTTCATAACACTTGTATCCTCTGCAGGGTGAATAGTGGGGGACAGATGTGAGCAATCAGGGATGGGAGTGAATGCACCCTGCACTTACTGGAAACACCCAGGCTGATTTAATGTGGGCATTGGATCAGGCTGAGAGTGCAGGGGAAAGCCTGGCCCACAGATGAGGGCTTAATAGACCTTCCTTCCTTTAAGATGCTCTAGAAAGTGCAGAAATACGCACTGGGGAGCCTGGAGAGCACGCAGATAGGTGTGTGGAATAGAGGCTTATCTATAAATAAGTCCAAGAAGAGGAAGATTATATTTATCATAAAGCAATTGGGAAAAGCAGTGTGCCTGTGAATCAGACACTGCATCTTCTTCTTTATCTGCAGAGCTGATAGTGGAGAAACATGGATGTACCCTTTTCTGTGAAGTTTGCATTCCTGCCTCAGAATGGAAACTCTCCAAATCCTCTGAAAGTGACACCAAAGTGATGATTAACTTTATAGGCTAAATCACCTTCATTAAGTTTCATCTGATCAAATTAAAGCTTTTCTTTTTAAGCACTGCTTTAAAAAAGAAACAATTAACACAACTACTCTGGGGCCTTGAGTATAGATACTGCAGTCCCTAAGATTGGATGCTGTCAAAATTTACTGCCTGTATCATCTGAAATATGAATATTTTATTCTAAATACTTTGGTTAAGGCTTGCTTCTCACAATGTGGTAGAATTTAATGAACATGCCTTCCTAAATAATTTTATGTTCTGTAATGCTTTAGTGAAAAGGTAGGAGCATATAATTCTCAGCTGCATCAAGAAAATGAGTTGTGCCAATTACTTAAATTGTACTTCGAGTAATTTGTGCTGTATCTCTGCAGTTAATTAATAACTTCTACACCTGGCTTTTGTTGGAGACACCCCCAGCCCCTCCCCCTATTTGGTTTCTCATCTTTACAACTGTGCTGGGTGCATTGTTCCTTCCAAGAGTGTTTGCTGTAAATTTGACAAAGATGAACAGCCAAGATGAGTGCAGATGGACAAAGGCGATGACTGCAGGTGGCAAATGGGGGTCAGAAGCATAATGGGTACAATTTCAAGGACTATTCAGTCATTATCTGAAGGAAATATTTAGATACCAGTGTGGGGTATGACAATTTCATCCTGCTGGATGAATAATAAGAAATCATGTTGATGGCCAGTGCGGTCTATTTAAATGACACCTTGCTTAATGTGCACAGGATAAAAGAAATGGGTGGCAAGGAAACAACTGTGGGACAAGGGAGACAAGTGCTGTGTGACCTGGGAAAGCTCAAAAAGAGCCTGTGGAGGGAGACCCCACCCTGGAATGGAGCACTGGCAAAGGCCAGCCCTGGAGTGTGGAACCAGAAGGGAAAAACTGTTATAGATTTAGTAGAAATAGATCTTTCACTTTTACTTCATTGGAAAAAAATTCCTGAAGCCGGAAAAAAATGTTTGCTGGTATTTAAAGTAGCCTGGGAGGCTACTGTGAGCCTGGCTCAGGAGGTGGTGGGGAAAGCCTCATCTCTGGGTGCTGGTGGGATCTGCTGACTGGAGCCAAAGGAGAAAGGATCTCAAGAAGTAAAAGCACAACCCAAACCCAAATAAATGTGGGGGCTGGTCCTACTGGCAGGTGGGAGTAGACAGCCCTTCTGACCCTTGTCAAGCCCAATTAGTTTCTACTAAAATCCACAGACCAAAACTGAACCAGATTGCTCAGATTGTACCCTAGAAACAGGAGCACTGTTGGACTGTGAGGCACAGAGGAAAACTGGAAAAGATCTGTGAAGGTAATTACTAAGAAGACTTAATGAGTTATGTTTTTAAAATCTCACAGTTCCTAGCTGGCCTAACAGTGGGTGATTGTCATCTGGTTTCAAAACCAGAAAGATGAATTAATACATTTCCAGACAGTCATGTGGCTGATCACTTTTATTTGCTGCTTGTTTCTTTTGTTCTTTCTTCTCAAGAAGCTTCCATGTTCTTCATTGTTAAGAAACATTTAAGTCAGTTATTAGACATTACAGGACTAAATGCAATTTTAAACTCTTTAAGGCAAGTTTTAAACTCTTTAAAGAAATTCTCCTAATGATGAAAAATGTGATGATGTATAAAAAGGAAAGCCTCAGAATTAATTCAATTTTGATTGCAAGGTTTTGATTGTGGGCTGTGTATTTTGAAAAATATGATCAAGAATGTGGAATTTCAGATACTTGTCAGAGCTTCTTAGTAAATCCTCAGGCATTAACAGTAGGTCAGATGTCTCTGTAAAATGTATTTTTTTTCAGAAACTATTTGGTAGTAATTTCAATTTGTTTCTTTCTGTACATTTATGGAGGTAAAGTCGTTCTCAGCCAGTTGGTGATTCTTTTTCTGAGGAATACCCAAATGAAAGTAGAGTTTAGTGCTATTTTCTTCAAGTAAGAACCTTTATATGAGCTGGTGAACTTTTAAATTATTTCTCTATTTTAATTTTTAGCAATTCTCTGGAATGGTTGCAGGCTAAGTAGTGCACCTGGAAGAGTGCAATTATGTCATAATGAGCTAAGTAGAATATGTCAGATGAGCTCTAGCAGAATTGCTGGAAGTGCTATTTATCAGCATTGCAGTCCCTAAGCCCTGGACACTTCAAGGTATAATAAAAGTAATCCTGTGCCATTTCCCATTTTCCTGAGGGGCAGCATTATCATGGTTACAACTTTCTTCTTGTAACTGCATTAATGGGGAAGGGAAAGAAGAAAGGGAAGAATGAAACAAATGATAGGAAGGAACCCTTTTCCCAGAAAGGGAGAGGAGCAGATGGTTTGCATGATCTTGTTCTTGGTGTCCTGGTGCTACTCTAAGATCCTGTTCAGCTCAGGATAGAGGACATTGTGTCTATTTAATTATCTGGAGCTCTTCTGGCCTCAGAAAGCAAACAATGCCAGTCTTGTGGTAATCTGTGAGGGAGGAACCAATCAGGACAATTCTAAAACACCTTCTGTAGCTGTGCCCCTCTCTCAGATGTGCTTCCTGAACTTCACGTACATCTATGGCCCTGTCCCACCCAGCTGCAAAAAGGGGAGTCTGGGAGGATGCTTTTTGATAGATTTCTCAGATGAAAATAAAGTGCTGATGTGGCAATATTGTGTCAGAGAACTATTTTCAGATAAAGGGTAAATGTTCCTACTGAAAGGGGATAGAAAAGAAAGCAGAGAGGCGAAAAAGAGAGCTAGAGAGAGAAACAGAAGACAGGGACAGATCCACCCCTCCAGAGAAACAGTGGAGCACTGGGTCATCGTGGCAAGGCACCTCGGGGGGAGGGGGGGAGCAGGGCAGGACACGTGGGGACAGGGAGCACAGCCAGGGAAGGAGCAGGGCCACAGAGGAAAAAGGGGAGAGGGAGAGTAGAGCCAATCTAACACTCGAGTTATGTCACAGTTAGCTGCTTTTATGTGCTAAAGCTGCTCCCACAGCCCAATTTCCTGGGTATCCAGGTGTGTGCCCCACCAGCAGCTGGGCACTCTCTCACAGCTCATCGTGGAAACTTTCTGTCTCCTGATCAGCTGCCAGCATGTGTACAGCCCCTAGAGTAACTCTTCACCTCAGGTATAGCATATGTTGAGGCATAAATAAAAGTCAGATTGGTCCCTCTCAGGCACAAGGAGTGGAAGAGGATGGGGACCTGTGGCATAGGTGTACTACAGACAGGACCAGCATAAGTTCTGGATGACACAAGACACAGATCTCTGGGTTGGGAACTGCAGCATGCTGAGAGAAGTAGTAGAATACAGGCAAAAGAGGGAAAATGGGTAGAAACCCTGATGGACAATTTTCTGCACAAGGTCCTTCTTGCCCACTTAACCCCCAATTTGGGAAGGAAGTGCACCATTTGGTATAACAATCTTCAGAGGATGCTGAAGAATGTGTCAGCTTAAAAGGCCTCTTTCCAAACCATTTGTAATTTGGCTACTACAGCTGCTTCTTCCTCAATTGGGCTTTTCCATTGCTTTCTGCAGCAATTCAGAAGCAAAGCCAGTTCCAGTTCCAGCTGTGTTAAGAAAGCTTAATGGCTGCTCTTTTTTTTTTTTTTTTTTTTGTTTTTTGTTTCCATGCTGTTGCAAAGGACTGCTTGCTGGTCCCTTATGTTCTGAGACAACTGCTTATTTTCTTGTCATTTTCACTTCGCCGGTTGAGGAAAAATGGCTCTAATAAACAGTGATGATTGCTGGTCTGGCAACAAATCCCACTCAGCTTGGGGCCATACACAACACAGACCCCCAAACCAGGCCAGCTTGCCTCCCAGAGGCTGCTCCCTGTCTCCACTGGTGAGATGCATCAGCTCTGTAATTCTCAAACCCTGCTTCGTCACCCTTGAGGGTTTCTCTGTGTTCATACCATGAATTTCTGTTCTCCTGGTCCTCACCCAGCGAGCTGGTGAGGTGCTGTTGGAGTGGAGTGTTCATTCAGATCACAGAGGACAATCAAGAAGTAGATGGCAGGTACATAGAAGAGAAAATGTTATTAATTTTGGGGGGTTTCACTGATTACACACACATCACATGGGTAGTTTATAGAACAAAATGTCTCTCTGGATGTTATTAAAAGTTGAAAACAAGCTGTACAGTTGAAAATCTCTGTTAGCAAAGAGTGCCCTCAGGCAACTCAACTTTTTAATCTTGATTTTATTTATTGAACAGAACATAAATAACATATCAGCAAGATTAAAAGGAGTGAAAGGCAGAGAAAACTCAGTTATGGTATGTTTTATATTAAGTAATTTGTTCAGTCAACCAAAACATGTTTCTTAGAGCTGAAGGGAACTTAGACATTGTTTTGGGTGCTATTTTTGAAAAATATTCTTATTGTTAGACATATAGACATCTGATTTAGGGAAGGGATGGAAGAATATTGTGTTCAGACAAAATAGTAACTTTTCAAGCAGTGTTGTCGGCGTCCTGTGATTTTTCATTAAGATGTGTCCTTTCTGAAGTGATGAAGTATCTAGATAAATCTCCAGACATGAAAGCCTAATTTTTGATTAAAAGCAATAAATTCATGAAAATATGCTGCTGATTTGCATTTGTGATCAAAGTGTAAGTCATGCATGAGCCTGTGAAATGTGAATGGCAACTCCAGTAACCTTCAAACTTAAAGAAAGTGGATTAAATATTCTCATAAACAGTCAACAAAAAGAAGTGAATTACGTGGAAAATGAGAAAGCTTTTTGGAATATCCATCCTGAGCCTCTACCATGACAGCATTATTCAGGGATTTTTGCTCCTATCTAAAAAATTTGAGTGCTAATCATAGAACAGAGGAATGACAAAGCAGACTTAAAAAAAGTAAAATTTCTTTCACCTGAGTGAAAACTCTGTACTACAAGTGGCTGATACCTGCCTGGGGGCCAGTTATCTCAGAGTGATGGGGTTGGAAATGAACCTGTCACGGGACCAAAACTGCTGTAGCCCAAACTGGTCTAGACTGGAGTTTGCCTGTGGCCAGTGAGGTCCAGTGGCAGCGCTTGGAGAAGCACTGTCTGCTTTAAAAATAACAGCAAAGATGACAAAGGCTGATAAATTTCTCAGATGCACCAGTAATTCTGTTAGCAGGCAGATGATAACACATTTAAAGTGAAATGTCTGGAATCTGAGTCACTTACATGTGTGTTATATATGACTTTTAGTTTAGCTTAACTTTTTTTTCTTTTTTTTTTTTTACTTCAAATGTGTGAATCATGAAATAATTTGCACTTTAAAAGATGTTACCCAAGAACCTATCACAAAGATCCTTGGAAATTACAAATTCTGAAAGTAGGGTGGCATAAGGGTTTTTCTAAGTAACCAATATTTTTGTTTTTCTCCCTAAATATACATTGTATAGTAAGACATTTATGCATTCCCTTAGTCCCATCGGTGTGGGATACAGGAAAACTTGGCACTTTGGATCTAGGAAAAGAATGAAAGCCTGTTGTGCTTAAGTGGGCATCTGTACCACCAATATGACAAGGAAGGGATAAAAGTCAATTGAATGTTTATGGCTGTTTTAGAGAGCAGAGGAAAAGAGGATGAAGACTGAGTCAAGTAATTTTCTGTCACAGATAATGAATGTTCTCTTTTACTTTGCATTACAGAGCCCTCTTTTGTGGTATGGGAGAAGTAAGTATTGACTTTGTATATGTCAGAGTTTATGTCAGAGGAGCAACAGATTGCTACAGGAAGACTGAGAAATACAGAAGCTTTATCTATTGGAAATCAATAATAAAATACACATTATTGCTTTAAATAATAGAAATGTAGAAATCCATTCCTGGAACATTCTAATAGCATGGGCTAATAGCAGCACCAGCCTCTTGAGCAGAAGCACTGTGGCTTCTCTCTTTTCAACTATGGAACTAATTAACTGTTGCTACTTCCAATTTTTAACCTCGCTCTATTGGTTCATTTCATTTTTATTCTGTCTTCAATCGTAGCACGTCCATCTCAGCTTTATGTGGCATCCAGGCTTAAAATGCTGTGAATGAGTGAAAGAGCAGACAGGAATGCCTCCAAGCTGAGCGTACCCTGTGTGAAGGTTGTTTTCTATGGAATCGCTGTAGACACCCAACAGAGACAATTAGAATATATCTACTCCAAAATACCCTCTGGTAGAGCATTGGTGACTGGCTAATTAGAGGCACTTTTACAGCCCATGGAGATAATGAGACTCTGCTGCCACCTCAATAGAAGGGCACACAATGGGCCAGAAAATTCCTTGTTGCTCAGCTTACTGAGGGCTGAAATCTGGCAAAGGACTTGTTTCCTTTTAGGGTTATATCCTTTAATTCTCACACTGATGGCTCATCTGGCTCATGGGCTCTACTCACTGTCCTTTAGAGCCTGCACTATTTTCCTCTGCTGCATTTCTGCTGCACAACTGACTTAAAGAGGGATGTGTGTGCCAAAGTCTTTGTCTGCTGCTGTCTCTTCCACTGCACTCCACCTCTAGGACTCTTGTTATTTCAGCAACTTACTCCTGAAGATTTGTGTGTGAGCTTTGGGGCTTTTCTTCTGCTTTATTGTTCTCCTGATATATTAAATTCAAAATAAAAATTAGGGATGATTACACAGGCTGTGATTATAAATAATTGATGCTTAGCAGCTAGAAATACAGATTAACGCTTGAGCTATGAGGTTTGTATCCGAGCTTGTTTATGCGCTGGTCCGCTAGAATTTGGTCAGGATGGAGATTGACTCAGTCTCTGCAGGAGAGTGTTTAAGCTGGAATGGACCCCTCAGGGCACTAATAAAAGGTGTGGCACGTGTCTAAAGCTGCAGAGGTGGGGGCATTTTGGTTCTCTAACTCAGCAGTGAGGCCTGGGGCTCTGGCGCACCCCCTTGCAAGCTGAGTCCTGTGGTACCAGAGTTGATTCCCAGTCAGAGGGCAGCTGCCTCTATCCTACCTGGGGAATATGGAGTGAGAGGCTGAAAGTATTAACAGGTACATGTTAATAAAAAGAGGTGGTGGAGGCTGAAAGCTTGCCTTTCCCACCAGTTTCTTCATGTACTACAAAATGTGTGTCTGGAGAGGCAGTACAGGGACTCCTGCAATAAATCTAGATTGGCCCTTGGCCAAGAGCAGTTATTGAGCTCAAGGATCTGGGCTTCTCCTGAGGAAATAAAAAAGCCTCAAACTCTCGTGTTTCTAGTTGCACAGTTTACACTGAATTAAAATATGTTTCATCTATTTAGCAGTCTGAATAATAAAAGCTGTATACAGCTGCACTAGCACTGTGCTATGCATTTTAATGACAAGTTTGTGACTACACTAGAATTGTTACTGCAATTCAGATGTTTCTTAATGCAGCCCAAATATTTTATTAGGGCTTCTTTTAAGTATGCATGCCAGAGAGGGAGGGGAAAAGAAGAGTAAATAGCATTTAAGATTTTAATAATCCTTTGTTAAAGAGAGTTAATGCAAGGGAAATATGGAAATTGTATGTTTTCAGACTGACAAGCATAATAATTTTGCCACAACATGATTAAAATGACTGTCTAAATATTTGGAGTGTCTTCTAATAAAATATATATTCAACCTGTTTTCTATGCTCAGATTAATTTGAAAGCAAAAATGACATGTAGTGCAAAAGAAGGTATTAAATCAGAAAGGACCACATTGTTCTCTCATAGGAACCATGATTTAATATTCAGACTAAAGTCTTAAATGTTTGTGTATTTTGCCAGCTGTTTAGCAGCTTGAGGCACTTTGAATAGTTTCAACAAAATGACAATAAGACTTGGGCAAAGTAAGATTCATTAGTGGAAGAAACAGAATAAAATAGACAAATATGACAAAGGGGGGGAATAGGAAGCAGAAAGGAAAATGGCAAAATTCCTTCGCTTCAGGTTGGGTTTTTTTTTTTTTAGTTTGAAAGGAGTGTTTTTGTATAAATTGGAAAGCATTCTGCACACAAGGGAAAACCTTTAGACTAAAAATGGATAGTTATACATGGCTTGCAGTCCTCTTAATAGTCTGTGGGAAGAGTGGCAGTTCCTGATGATTTTTCCCTACAAACACAATAGGCACAAGTTATAAAGAGAACACAGCTGAGCTGTAGATGTTTCAGGTTTTAAAAAATATCCGTCACTTACTGCATTAGTTAATAACAAAGCTTTATCCAACTAACATTTTTCATGATAGAAATGGATGGAGTAGAAGGTGCCACATGTTTTAGTACTTCAGGTGCAACCAGAGATTGAACAACAAAGAATGGAGCTGCACCTTGACTCCACCTGTCAGACAGTGTACCTGTCTTGTGGCCTTTTGGTCTCAGTCTTGATTTATTTCTGAAGTGCTTTATGTGAGCATGTGAAGTAAATATTTTGAATTAAAAATGTATTGGTTGTCTGCAAATACAAAACCCTGGATCAGGATAGTCACTGATTCTTTTGTCTCACAGCTTTGTGTTGTGCATTCCTTCTGATCGTGCGTAGTGGGGTTTATTTGGGCTGCTCCTCTTTGGCTGTTGTGTCAGGTTTGTCTTTTGTTGAGGAAGGTTTTGGTACTTCAGTTACCAAACTGTTCAGTTAAGACTGAAAACTTAATGTCTGTAGAGAGAAAGTGTGAGAGCATTTGTACGTGGTAAGGCCAGTGGAGCCCCCAGCCACCGTGGGGAGCATCAGGACAGAGCCCTCTTAGTGCAAGGGAAAGGATAATGAAACTCATATAGTCCTTGTCACATTGTATTGCAGCATTAGATAAACATAATAAAAGTTGCATAATTAAATCCTTTGCCATCAAACTATGGAAGCTATTCCTCACTTCTGGTATTAGGGTTCAGACTTGGGGCAAAGGAAAGCTCAGTTTTAGTTTGCTCAGTTAGCCTTGGAGTTGAATCGTCTCTGAGGAATGTAGATTTTGGATCCCTTTGAACTAAATAGCAATTCTGTATTTAACACTTCCCATAACATTTCCACCCCCTTTGCATACAGAACACTGCTGTACGTGCACACCACACACTGCCCCCCGTGTTTCTATTAGGCTCCAGTGCATCACAAAAAATGCCTCACCTGTGCCTCCCCTGAAGCCATGAATGAGGAAATAAGAGCACCTACACACCTGTCTGTTCCTGAGTGTGCTTGCTAACATGCAGTGCAGGGAGAGCTCAGTAAGTCTGAGTCTAAGGCTGCGTCTGGAAGACAATTTCTGGTGCTTTGGAAACATGGGGAAAAATGCCAAGGTAGTTTTAATGTGGAGGTAAATGGATAAAATGCACAGAGGGCAGGTCATACTCAGACATCATCAGTTTCTTTACCAAGGTAGGAGAGGCCACTGCCAAGCCAGGAAAGCTTTTTGGAGCCTGATGTAGGCAGCCATCGGATGTCACTGTTGCACTGCTCAACTCAGGCTGAAGGAGCGGTTCTCTAGAAAAAATTCCCTCTCTTAAGGAAGATAAATAGATAAGACCTGGGGGAGGGGGATTCCAAGTCAGATTCATCCCCGTGAGTAAATTGAAGCCAGGAACTTACAGAAGATTGAAACAAGATAGGCAGGGCTTTTTCCACCAGTGTCGAAGGCAGCCGAGTCCATTAAGGCACGGAGGAGAGCAGTTGCTTGATTGTAATGAAGAAAGGAGAAGAGCCTTTCTCAGTGACAAATCCTGGCTTGATTATTTTTAATTTTGATGGATGTATGAGGGACCAAAGCACAAAAAGCTTTACTGAAGGACGGGGAGAGGGACTAGGCAGTGTAAAGTAATTCTTTTCTTCCTACCTCAGGATGAAGGCATTTTTTGTGCTAAATTGGAGTCTGTCCTCATTCTTCATTCAGTCTTTTGGACATTAAAAATAGATCATTTGGGCTTATTTTAGTCCCCCCACGATTACTGTATTCTTTCACTATTTCTGACAATGGTATACTTTGGATCATAAGCTGTTAATTTGTGTCTTGTTAATATGTGCATATTGTAATATCTTTTCTGATAAATTTGATCAAAGTAGTGTATAAATGTGTTTGTGAGCAAGATGTGTTTTGGATCTATTAAAGAAAAAAAAGATTTCCAAGTGTCATTATAGGTCTATTTATAAAATAAGTATAGGTCTAGTAATGCAGGGAAGATCAACAGCAATGTTGGTTGAGAAATCTATGTCAAAACTGATCCCCCATAGACTCCACTGATTTTATGTTTTGAATTTGCATAGTAACATCCAGGAGAAGAACTTAATCTCATAGGTTGCCATAGTTTACTTGTGAAAAAATAGTTTAAATTATCTTAGAAATGAGCACTATCTGTCACAAAAGTTGGTAAATAGATGCACTGAGTTATATAGGGAGATATTTCTGAGTTTATTGGTGCACCTGGTTTTATTTAACACCTTAATAATCCAGAAGGTACTGTAAGCAGCATGGCAAATAAATTCACAGGTTGTATTACATTTTGGAAGAGCTGTGAGATTGGATTATAACTTAAAGATCCTGCAGTTAGAAATAGAACAGAAAATAATAAATAATGTCATCTAGAAAGTATGCAAATGGAGAAACTAGTGTTTAATGTAATAAGAGAGCAATACTTCAACACAGAGGAGATGAGATAGTGGAAACAGTACGGTTTTAGAATGTGAAATGTGTGTGAAATAATGGAGAAGGGACTGTCAAGGAATAGTTAGAGGACTATTATGTAATAAACTAGGCGTAGAATAATGGTGAAGTCTGAATTCATACAGTTGCTTCGACTTGCTGTGGATTCGGCAAATGAAATTCAAAATCATTAGTATCTTCTTTTTTGAAAGCTCCTATGTTTCTGATGCTATTATAAGAGTCTCATTTATTATTTTCAATGAGTTTTTAGCTTCTGGCATTTAAATAAGAAAACGAATTACCTCATAAGACAAGTAAAAAGAAGCTGTTGATTATTGGAGCGATGCCTCTGCCTGAATTAAGGTGCAAATGAGGCCAAAGTCAGTAGTGCAGATTTTATTTAACGATAAATGTGAGGTAGGGATAGAAATAAATTTAAAAATAACAGGTGGTGGGGGAGAAAGAGCACAGGGAGATTGATTTAATAGAAAGATGTCACTTCTCATAGCTCCAGATGGTGTCCTGTTGGTCCTCTTTTTCTGGGCTTCTTGGTGGTGGAGGTCCCACAAAACGTGGAGTTCAATGGGTTTAGTGTGTTCAGGTGCACCTGAAATGCTCAGCACCCCCACTGGGAGAAGTTTTACACTGTCTTTTACAACAGCTGGATCTGTTCTAACACCAGGGGTCATGTGCAGTCCTTGGGTGGAAAAGGAGTCTGGGGGTGTTTTGGGGGCCTTTGGTGGTTCATGACACTTTCTAAAACATGACAGCTGCCTCTCACATCACAGCTGAGCCAGCTCTGCTCCCTCAGAAGGGGTCAATGCCCTTGGCCCAGGTGGGAATGTGCATGTCCTGTGCTCAGGGGTGGGGCAGTTTGGTGGTCACAGACAGGGAATTGCTTCTTTGCGCAGTTTGCTGCAATGGGCAAAGTCCTCTGGTGATCTTAAACAGTGTTTAAGGCATTTGTGAGCTGTAAGTCTCTTACAGAAATTCAAGGTTTTTTTTTTTTCCTTTTTTAAGCACTGTGTTTTTAACCTTATCTTGATATATTTGAGACTTGTAAATACTACTTTGGCAATACTGATCTCTTATGCACATCAGAAGTTGACATTGGTTACCAAAAGTGAAGGTGCAGGAGAAAAGTTCAGGAAAAATTGTTGATCAAAGAACATGAATTGCTAATATAGAGAAAAACAGTAAAATGAATAAAAAATTTGCCAAAGTGATGATAAAGTATGTATATAATATATATCTGAGAACACTGAAGGAAAACTAGGTTTAGAAAACATGCCAGCTTGCTTAAACCATGAGTAGGAATAATGAGTGCTTTGAAAAAAGAAGAAAAATAAATCAAACAATATTTATCAAAGTAATGAGCAGATTATTCAAGATTATATAAAAAACTTGAGGGTGGAAGTGGGTTTAATAATTTTTGAAATGAAGTGTGGAGTACAACTAACATGACATGAAATCTGGAATGGGTAGGGGGCTGAAACAGACATGGCCCATCCTGTTCCTAATACTGACTGCAGTGTGATGATCTAAAGGCTTTTGACTTCTGCACCATCACAATGTTCTCTATACCTATATTGTGATGTGCTGTTTTTCCTGAAAGAATAGGAAGATTGAAGGTAACTGATCTTGGTGAATACTACAAAATTAAGGTTATGGTTGACAATATGGTTACAGCAGAAAGTACTCTGAACTTTGAAGTCTTTAATAGGAAATAAGCTTTCCAAAAGACAAATCAGAAGACTGGAAAAGAGAGTAAAACTAAGATTAAAAAAAAAAAGCAAACAAAAAAATAAACTAAGATAATTTCAGTTGTAAAACTAAGATAATCCATGGGTCTTTGGATCCGATTTTAGGAAATACATGCTTCAATTCAGTTTTTTTCCTCTAGGGGCATGATTTCTGTGATTTCTGTCTGCCACATTCAGGAGCAGATGGGGAAATCCCAGAATTTGGTTTGTGCCAGTCCTTTTCCTGCCATAGTCACTTTGACACATCAGCACTTGCTGGGCAGAATTGTAACCTTTGGTACATCAGTATGTGCCTTTGGGGATGTACCTGTGTTCCTTTATCTTTCTTTGAGAGGTCATGGACAAAGTCAAGCAGCTCAAGTTTTAGTGTCAAAATGCCAAACTGCCCACTGAGAGGGTGCCACCTTGGCTACAAGGATGTTGGCTCTTGGTGAGCTGTCAAAGACTTGCAAAAGCCCATGTTAAATATTCCCAAGAGGGAACTTTACCAATTAATGACAATCAGTGCAGAGTGTAGAACATCACAGTATGCTGCATATATACTCAGGAGTGTGGTGGCTGGGGACACAAGGGAATTTGTACATTTTGTTAAAAAGAATTCCATTTTCACACAGAATTGGAAATGTTGGCCTCGACTACAAGCAATGATGCTAATAAGTGCTAGCAGCAGGTTTTCCATAGGTGGCTCTAGAAAGGACAGGAGATTTTGTATTTAATGAATTTTTAGAGTTGACAAGAGCATTAATGGTTTTTTACTTTTAATGTTTATGTTTTAAAAGACTGCTTTATGTTACATGCTGGGGACATTTTTTTCTAGCCCCATCTGGAGTGCCTTAATTGGTTCTGCGCATGTTTAACTTGTTTTGCCTTCCAGTCAATTACTGGAAACTTCCACTAACGTCCAACTGTGTCTTCTTCTCCCCATTATACCTTCAGCTACATGTGTTCCCTCAACATATATATTCAAATTCATGTTGCTAGACAGTTTTGTCTCTGATTACAAACACAACTGCTTTTAATTGTGTCAAGTAGCCTGTTGCAAAGTCTGAATGTCTGTATGCTTGTATAAACTAGAGGAACTCCTGGGTAAATGTATAATGATTAGGAAGGAACCTTTAACTGAGCCAGAGAAAATGGCAGATGTGCATTTATAGGCTCTGATGCAGCAAAGTGTTTAAACACCTGTTTTACTTGAGAACACAGGCAGCCCAATTGACGGTAATGGGACTATTCACGCTTAAAAATAAGCACATAGATTGAAGAGTTGGATTGGAGCCAGGAATATTAACAGGCAGCAGCCATGGTATTTATGAATTGTCTTTCTCTCAGGCAGTAAGTTCATAAACCAGTATCTCTAACAGTGGGACTGTTTGTGCAGCCACAGAAATGGAAGAAACAGGAAGGATGGGATAGTTCTACAGAAGGGAATTAAAAGCCACTGAATTAGAATCTTCTGCCAGACACTGAGTACTTCAAAGATTGAGGAATCCACTTAAAGTTATGGATTTGGATCAGGCTGACCACTTGACTCAAACACAGACCAGGCTTATCAAGGCATGAAGTTTCCCTTCTACTAGCTGTACTTGTATGATATCAAATGAAAACACCCCACACCAAAATTTCATCTTTTATGTGGATCTATCCCAAGGCCTCTAGCTGCGGAGGGAAGAAACCTCAGTTTGGTCAGAGTGGAACTTTGGTGGTTTTTTTGCTTTTCACCTAATGAGAAGTGCCTTTCTAACTGATATCTTTCAAAAAGCTGTAAGGCACGTGTGTGTTTATGCCCTTACCTCTCTTTGGGCTAACACTGCATCTTCAGACTCATTTCTACCTACTACTCAGTACAAAAGCCTTTGGCTGTCTTGCAAGCCAAGAAAGTGATGCTGATGAATAAAACAAAAGAATTTGCTGACTTATCTGTCTGAAATCACACCAAGTACTAATGAAAATGCTGGGCCTGCTTTGTTGGAAAGCAACTCAACACAGAATCTCCACTCTGTGAATGACCCATTCCCATTGATAATGAAGAGAAATTCCTTTCCTTACATCCTAATAAATGTGAAGAACATTATGCAAATTGAAAAATGCACCTTTGTCAGAGTGCTGTCAGGTAGCACCTTTCACTCTGGAGAACTATTTGTAAGCACAGGGAAACATCAAGAAAGTAGTAATAAATTGCTCTGGTACACTGTTCTGGCAGCTGTTAATAAATCAATGTGAAGGGGAGTTCTGAAGGGCAAAATGTTGCTGTCGGTAGGTGTCCAATTTAATTTTGCTCAAAATTAATATTTCGGATATGATAAGTGAGCTGGCAGGAACAGATTTGATGATTAATTCTATGGAGTCAGAAATGCTTTGATGGCACTTTAATAGCAGCTTCACTGATCTGAAAGTCCCTTCAACTAGATGGTGTGCTTCAGTTCCCAAATTATATTATTAAACCTCTTTTGTTGCATATTATAATGTGAAGTTTATACTGCTTCTAGTTCTACCCATGTCAGGTGGTGAGGACTTGACTTGGATGTATACTGGTTTAAACAAAATCAGGCAAAGGTCAACCCTTTTGAGAAAACAACCATAAGTTATTTTGTTAGGTACCTAATTCTCTTGACCATGCCAAGACCTTGATTTTGTGCTGGAATGAACTAGAGAATGTTTGAAGGTTCATTAGTATCTACTTAGGGTGAACTGGGAAAGATTTTTAATGTAGAAAGATATTAATAACAAATATGTGTTTTGTTTCGTTGTGAAGACCTTTCATCTCTGCATCTCAGGGACCTTTGCAAATGCTAATCAGGGAAGATTTGCTGTATCCTTGTCAAATTTCTTACCTAACATTTGTATATACAAACCCATTTCTGTAATGGAGTTGTCCTTTGTATTGGACATTTGCTGATATGCCAGCTTCTGAAGGAGATTGTTCTATTATCATCTTACTGATAGAAAAACTGAGTTACAAAAGGGCACGTTCTCATCTAAGCTAAATACCTCCTTGAATCTGCAAGTATTTTACAACCTTTTGCTGAAAATTTTTTCTTGTGAACCACAGACTTTTTAAATCTTAAGACAGGCGTGGTTCTGGAAATTTGTAAAAGTAAATAGGCATGAGTAGAGTGTTTGGATGTAATATGCATATTAAAAATGAGAAGGTGCATTTATGCAATACAGATGAAAAATCATGCGGATGCATAAAGTGTATAAGAAAACTGATTAACTTTAGCAATGTAAATTACCCTTATGTTTATGCATTTCTTCAATTTAGAATATTCATTAAAAGCCATAGAAACAAGACATGTTGCTAGTTGTTTCCAAAAAGGTAGTACTCAACCTGATTAACTTGTATTTTGAGCATAGTATATATATATTGAGTTTGTGTCGAATTTATGGTTTGTGTCTTTTTTAGCAAAGTTTACACAGGATGGCTGAATGAAAGCTTATGTCAATTTTGTCCTGAAAAGAGCTATTTAGATGGAGTTTACACCAGCTCATCTATCCCCAGTTTCCTCTGTTTATGTTAGGAAGCTGGATGATGCCAGGTTCAACATAGAGCCAGTAAAGTCAGCAAACACCAGTAGCGAAAATAATTTCACTGGCAGAAGCAATGTGTGGGGCAGAGGTGTGCTCTGAACTGCACCCAGTGTGCCTCAAACGTGGGTGACAGCCCAAGGCATCCCCTAAATATTCCTGGTGACACCTGGGCTTGCCAGAAAGATGTTTGCTACAGTGGGAGTGTCCCCTCCATGGTGACACCCCCAGGGACACTGCTGCTGGCAGCTCTGGTCACTCTCTGCATCCTGGCTTTGGTTCAGAGGAGCTGAGCCCAGCTTTGCCAGAGGCTCACCAGTCTGGCTGTTCTGCTGTGCAAATACACTGTTGCTCCTGCAGAAAGCCATTAGGAAAAAAGCAATGTAAACCCAGCATTGTCTGGCATCCAAGCTCCAGCTGTCAGGCATGGGAGAAGCAGCATTAATTTCTGAGGGGCTTTCTTATATATCTGAAAGAGTAGATGAAAAGGTGAAAATAAAAATAAATTCTCTTATACAAGTGGAGGACTTGGATTATAAACTAGCCGTAATGTTCTGTTTCTGTGGCAACACAGAGGGACTGAAGGCTCTTACAGTAGTAGTTCTCTGACTCACTCCTTGAAATTAATGCAGTCTTTTAATTTGAGGCTGTTGGTTTGGCAAAAGAACTTCAGAAGCAGCACTTTGATGTCTTTTTGTAGCTGAGGAAAAGCCTTTAATTAGGTCACCTAAACTTCATTTTCTTTTAAACTGTTCACTTTCACAATTCCTTTTTCCTTTCCTTCCTTTGATGTTTCAAAATATATGCCAGTGATATTTAAGTTTATTTATTATGCACTGGCATTAAACCTTTGCTATTAACATTTACTTATATGCTTGGAAATTGATTAATTAAGTGTAGAGGGAGAATTATTCATTCATGTTTCATTTAACATTCTACATGCTTGTCATATACACGTGTTGTGCTCTGTAGGAGTAACAAGTGTAGTGGATGTAAGAGGGTTTTATGTCTCACAGCACAATTGCCTTCGTGGTCTTAATTTCACATGTAGGATGAAAATTAATTTTGACTAAGCCACAAAGAATGGATGAACTTTTGAGCTGAGCTGCAAAGTCAGACACAGATCAGCGTAAATATGGGAAAATATTATGTAAAGGATTCTATAGAAGCTCATGCTGGAGTGTTATTGTGTTATCCAACAATTCTTTCTGTATATTGCTTGGGAGGTTCAGAGAAGGCAGATTTTGTTGGTGTGCACGTTCAAACAGGCACAGTTTTGATCTGAGAGCTTACACAATTATTCTCATGCAAAGGGGGAGCAGAAGCAGTACCAAATGACCTGTCATGCAGTTAAAAGGATGGAATTCAGCCTGTGCAGTGGCACAGACCATTACCCACGCTCTGTTAATGTTCTGTATTAGCAGCCCCATACCGAGCACAGGGCTGGCTGTGCCTGGATCCTCACAGAGACAGATCCAGCTCTGGTAAATGGTGATGAATTCTTGTAATGCCAGTCTGCGAGGCATCTGATGAATGAAATGCATTTGCATGAAGCATTGAGTGGCTTTTGTGCTCAGTCTGAGCTGAAGAAATGGCTCCATTTGGGGGATGTTTTGTTTATGGACTGTTCTTCAGCCAAACCAGCAACTGGTGGTGATTTTCAGCAGCTGGTACAGCAAACCAGTTTCTCTTTCAAGGTTTTAACATGCCCACCTGTGTCTCACCTTGCAGAGGGACACGTGGTACCTCACCTAGGACAGTGAAATAATTCGACTGGTATAGTAAAATGATTAGGAGGGGAAAAAAATAGACAAGGTTGGGAGAAATAAACCAATGGTTTCTATGAATATGGTGCTATACTGAGAAAAAACCAGTAAATTGTAATTCTCTCAACATTTTTAGATCTGTATTTTAAGATCAGTTTTTGGTTTGGTTTTTTTTCTGTTTTTTGAGGCAAATCCCAATTTAAAACACAAATAAGTTGTATATATATACACTGTCAGAATACATTAATGTGTTCCTTTTATGTTCAGAAATGTGTCTCCTTGTCAGTTCACTGTTATGTGGCTGTTGTTTTTTCATGTCCTGATGTGGTGATATATCAGAAAATCAGAACTGGGTAGCTAATAGCAGATCTATTATGCTAAGAACAAGCTTCTTAAGAAAGGGAGCTATTTAGGAAAAGTAACTATGCTTGTGCATTATAGGGTATAGAAAAGAGTTATTAGTCATCTTAATGCCTCTCTTTTTTTTTTTTACCAAAGCACCATTGTTCCCTGCAGAACATTCCCCTTGTTCTCTGTAGCTTTCAGTAATCCAGATGGGCAGAAATCCATTGTCACTGCAATGAAACAAAGCTGTAACAAAGAGCAGGATCACAGCTCCGTGTGCTGAGATTTTAGTCAGGTGCATGTGGTGAGCAGGGAGGTATTGAAGGTTTTTGTGTCTGTAGGAGATGCAGAGACATGAAGTGAAGACGTCAGAGTGTGATCAGGAGAAAACGTTGTTACATTGTTCTTCCAGTAGGTTTTTTTGTTTTTTTTTTTTGCACAAAAAATAATGGAGGAGCAGGGGAAGGGGGTAGTCAAACATGAGATGAGTGACATCTAACAAAGAAGATTTTGTGATCTACACTTGGGGAAACTTTGGCAGAAAAATCTGACACCTGATACATCATCTGGTGCATTCCAGAGGGGAAGAAATGTGTTCTTGGCAGATTCTGTAAACACCTCAGAGATAAGAGCTGCCTCTGGCTCAGGATGGCATGATGGTACTGAGAAAGAAGGGAACACTTGCAGATGCAGGGAAATTATTGTGAATTTGGGATTAAAATGCAAATGGTCTCAGTGCATTGTAGGTTAAAACTGAAGACACACAGTATGTTACATTTGTTTTTCCTGTTCTCTTATGCTTTGATTAGACTACATAAATAGAATCATATTAATTGTATGTCATCTTACTGTCTGCAATTGAAATTCGGGGCTGGAACTTGTTGCCTTTTGATTGAGATGCAGAAGAGCTTCTGGTAACACCTTTTTAAAAAAGAATTTACTTTCCCTGTTTTTACAAAAAGATCCTGTTTTCTCCCCTTTTAAAAACTTTTTCTGTCCAATTTATTGATTTATTTCTATTGCTTATGGATATTTTTTTCTACTGATGGGTAATGATTAAAAGAGAGAAAATCTCCTGCACCAAAAGGTATTCCTAATATTCCTGATATTGATAAACTAAGGTCAGGTTCAGTCCTGTACATACTGAACAATAAATATGTGTAATGGAAATTCTTCTGCAGGTTTAGGATGATTATCATTGTAACTTCTACTGTGAAAGGTGAGTCTGGAACACACACAAAGAATGGGGAAAAATTATTTTTGCATTATGTCTTTTCTAACACAGATTTTGTGATATTTCTTTAGGAGATGGTTTTGGAGGTACTGATAAGTGAGTCTTACTGTAAGCAAGAGAGAGTCAGATCTGTCTGTCAGTTCACACATAGCCATGGGTCAGTTCTACATAAATGTACTAAAGTGTTCATCCTTGTAAGGTGATAGCATGGAGCTTCTAAAACTGCTGGCTGCTGAATGGTTTTGTACTCTGGATATTGACTGTCATTCATAGCATGCCTCTATTTGAATTTTGTGCTCTAAGGCTGAACTAAGATCAAATTTGCATATCTGTGTTCCTGCTGAATTTTTGTGGTTTGTGCAAAGGGAGAGTCTGGTGCTGTGGGGTTTGATCTCCAGGCCACAAACAGGGAAAGCCAGAGCATTTTCAGGCAGCTACACCTGAGTTTTCACCTGTGCTAGCAAACTGTTGAGAGTTCACAAATTGAAAAGGTGTGAAAACCCCTTGGGTGTAAGATTCTGCCCAGTCAGGCATCCTGTCTCTGCTGTCCTGTCACAAAGCCAGCATTTGCACCCTGCTCAAGTGGGTATGAATCTCTCCCATTCCGATTTAGTGGTTATATACAGGATGTCAGACACTTCACACAGTCTGTGTCTGCACCAACATAAAAGACAGTAGAGAATTTAATTTGTAATCAGCCTTGATGTTTCTGATTTGTAGGGTGACCTTGAGTATAGACTGACTGCCCTTCCAGAGGCTTTCAGCAGGCTTCCCTCACGCTGTTCCCTCCCTGGTGCTGTGGCTGGGGGGAAGAACTTGTGGGTTTGTGGGTGTGGGTGGAGGAGAACCTCAGCTTGGGCAGTGAGAGCTCAGAGCCCAGAGCCAGCCATGCCCTGGGCATCAGGAGCAGCGTGGGCAGCAGGTCAGGGGAGGGGGTTCTGCCCCTCTGCTCTGCTCTGGTGAGACCTCATAGAGCACCATGCCCAGCTCTGGCCACAGCATAAGGATGGGGGGCTGCTGGGGCAAGGCCAGAGGAGGCCATGGAGATGCTCCAGGGGCTGGAGCCCCTCTGCTCTGGAGCCAGGCTGGGAGAGCTGGGGCTGTTCACCTGGAGAAGGATCCCGGGAGACCTGAGAGCTCCTTCCAGTGCCTGAAGGACCTCCAGGAGAGCTGGAGACAGACTTGGGACAAGGGCCTGGAGTGGCAGGACAAGGGAGAATAACTTCAAACTGTCATAGGACAGGTTAGATGGGATATTGGGAAGTAATTCTTCCCTGTCAGGGTGAGGAGGCTCTGGCACAGGGTGCCTAGAGAAGCTGCCCCTGGATCCCTGGAAGTGTCCAAGGCCAGGCTGGATGGGGCTTGGAGCAACCTGGGATAATGAAAGGTGTCCCTGGCCAATGCAGGGATATGGAATGAAATTATCTGCAAGGACCCTTCCAACCCAAACTATTCTATGCTATATTACTTTGTGGTAGTCACTTTAAGGCTGTGTGAATCCATAATTTCTGGACTATTTTGATACCATTAATTGTTAGTGAGATTCTGTGAAATAAAAGATCAACAATATCCTTTAGTTAATACTTGCTTTTCTTATTCCTGATAAGCTTGGGCACTTGGGACCTTGTAACTGATAAACCTTGGACAGCAAAGCATAAGAGTATCTGCCCAACACAGAGGTTCTTTCATCTTTTATGAAGGATCTGTCATCTAATTGACACTTTTAGTCTGAATTTTCTGAAACCATGTTGCTCTTAATAAATGTTAACTAAGCATTAACCTGTCATTGATCTGTGCATGTTAAGGAAAAGCAAAGCCAGCATGCTGAGGAGCACTTTAGATTTGCAATTTGTGGTAAAGTGCTCTGATTTTGAAGAATAAAGCAGCAACACTCAGTGCCATATATCAGTGGCAAAACAAGTGGCACAACTGAAGGACAGGCTGCTTGCAGGACAGTCTGACTGCTGCCTCAGTCCACAGGTGGAATACAAGTGCTAAGATGTTTAGGGATGGCTGATTTTACTGGTGCGCTATACTCACATAATTGTTTAATCTTTTTCTTGGTGTTCTGGGGGGTCCTGAATGTCCTGAATATCCATTGGTTTTGCTTTTTTACCTCTGCCCTCTCTCTCCAGTTTACCAGTTGTTTCTGTCCTGCGTGTGGTTCAGTGTTCAGCACAAGCAGGGGTCAGGTGTCTCTGGGAATGTTAACTGCATTGAAGGCAGTGTGTGTTTAGAGCAAGGAAGCTTCCAGTGGCAATGGAAGTTTTTGGCTTACAATCTATTACAAGTTGTACTTAGGAAATAGAATTGAGACCAGCCTAATCTAGCCAAATGCTGCTACAATAGCTGTGCTGAGACACAGAGTGTTACCAAACTCTGTGGGGCAGCTGTCTGGCAAACTGGGCTTTTTTGCTCTGTCTTGTCTCAATTTTTTTCAGTTTATTCCATTGCAACTCTGTCCACAATAAAGCTATTATAAACATGACTAATCAATGTTGCAAAATTCTGCTCTTAGTGTTATCTTGAAGAGTCAAAATGTTTTGTTATACCTGTCCTTATTACTCAGTTCTTACAAACTGTGAAACAACTGGGCATGGAGAGAGGACTGAGAAAAGGAGAAAGGGACTCTCAGTTGTGCTCTTGCAGCACCAAGTAAATTTATTTTATTTTCTGTTCTGCTTAAAGTGCTGAAGAGGAAGGCAGTTTGAAGTATGATATTTAAGGGAATATGCAATTTCTGGCTATTAGAAGTGTCTTGTTTTTAATGAAGATTCGTTCCACTATAACCACAAAAGAGAGACTTAATTAGACTTTTGTATCCCATTAGGAAAAACAAATATCAATACTTAACTACTCATATATGACTTGATAGAAAATTGCTAATGTAATTAGAATTTAATAGTGTTAATGACTCTCATTTCTTATTCGTAGGAATTAAATCTAATGCAAGATTGTATGAAAAGTTGTTACTGCCTGCTTTCCTACCCTTCGATCTAAAGCAGTTGTACGTACCTGAAGTCAGTTTTCTCTTGTTTTTGAAGTCAGGTGGTGCTGTGCTATCTTAGCCTAACTGGCCTATGACAGGAAGGTTTTCAAGTGAATCTGCAAGGCAGAAAGTTTTAAGTGTAGTAGGAGGGTTTGGTATTCTTAGTACTATTGCAGCAAGCACTGAGATGTTGTAAAAGAGAACCAAAAAAACCCCTTAGGCCCAAGATTTACAGATAATCTGCACTAACCAGTCAGTGTAGCTACACTAGTAAGTAGCTGAGAAAAGTTTTTCTTTCAAAATCTTGCCAAAATTTGGCCAATGGAAGAAAGTGTTGTGACAAGTGGTGCAGTATCACCATGCAATTTTAAAAAGAGGTTTACACACCTCTGCTGCTGTCTAGACTTCACAAGTGACTTTGTGGAAAATATGAATTATCTATATCAGGTGACACATCAAAATACTTTCTGGAAACAGCCTCAGGCTTTGGCTTTTCAAAATCCAAATCTGGACTGCTGGAACACGAACATAAACCTGCAAATGAGTTGCATGACTCAGGCATGAGATTAAGGAGTAAACTATATGCCAGTGGAAGAAGAGAAGATTAATAAAAATCACAGATATTTGTATGAGTAATTTGAAACATGAGTAGTATAACCACAAATTAAACTTCATTAGGATGCTTAAAAATCAGGATTCTAGACAGCTTAAAGCACAGTATAGTGTTTGTTGTGGCTCTGGATAGAAGAGGATGTAGAGCTGCACTTCTGTAATTCCCTTTTTATTTCTAGAGACACAAATGAAGAGGTAGAAATTAGTCACAAGGGTTTTATACCCACATCCTCAATTTATATCCAAATCCAGGCTTTACATGTCACTGTCAAGGCAAAACTGCATGAATCTTTCTCTTAAAACAAAATCCAAACACTCTGCAAAAGAAACCCCAATAACTGTGCTCATATTTCTTTCCAACCTAATATATTTCTAGTTTCAGAGCCTGCCATTACTTTTGCTGTATTTCTTTGTGACAGAACATTGCATTCAGGCCCTTAGGCTGCCTTTCATCCTGGCATTCAATAATAATGGACAGAGTGTAAAGATCTGTAATCAAAAGGTAAACACTGCAGCATTGTGTACAAATAACTCTTGAGATATTTATCCTGGAAGACATCCAGGTTAACATTTTAGCTGAGGACACCAGGGAAAACCTTCCTGGTGGTGACTGAGTTCCTTTTTTGTGTTTGTTTTTGTTCTGTCTGTGCTCAGCAGTTTCCTGAGCACACTGAGCTGTTGAGCTCGCAGCAGAGCTGCTGCAGCAGCGAGGCCGTTTCAACGTGACAGCTCTGAAATTCACCCACTCCTGTTTCCTTGTTCTTGTCCTGATTCCCCTTTAAGCAGCAGGTGCTGGAGGGGTCCTACTACCCTGTCTAAACATAAATGTTGTGCCATTTTAGCACTGCTGGTGTCACTTAATCACTGCTGTCCTCACAGAGCTGGCAGCAGGTGCAGTTAACCTGGCGTACACACACTGCAGCTCCATGGCTTGTTCCTGTTTGCCAAAAGGACTAAGCCCTATGGTGTAAGGTGCTTCCCAGAGGTCTCTTTATCACTGTGACCTCTGTCATTCGAGGAATTACACCCTAACTTGGTTACAGGATGAGTGTGCAAGCAGAGGAGACAGCTGTCCAAGGAGCCAACACAAATCAAGGTAGATTATGTGGGGTGATGAAAAGCAAGGGACAGCAGTGATTTCTTTGGTTTTGCAGAACTATAAAAAACCTGTATCAAGTGCCATGGTTTAAAGGCTATCTGAGGAGACAGATCCCCTGGAGTTCCTGCTGCAAGCCCTGCTGAGAGGCTCCAGGGCTGCTTTGGGTCTCACCTGTGCAGAAGCCAGGCTGCTCTATTGCTTTGGAGAGTGCCCTTTGCGTGGGAAGGTGCCATGGGGATGAGCTGCAGCCTTCCAGCAAGTCTCTTAATCAGGCACATTCCTTGGATGCCTCCACTTCTTTATCAAAAAATTTGCTTCATGGCCATCTGGCACTCTCTGACAACATCTGTGACATTACCCTCTTCTTCATCCTGTGAGCTTCTGCAGGGACACTTTCAGCACCACCACTCCTAGAGGCCAGTGAGGAACAGAAGTGGAAGCAGCTGCTGTCTAGTCTGGGTATTTGTGTGCCTCTGATCCCACTTTAACTTTGCCAAAACTTTTGAGCCTTTAAAAAGACTTACAGGAAGTCATAATTCTCATCAGGCTAACTTCCTTACATTTTAATGTGCTAGACCCCTAGAATCTAAGCAAGTGGTTAAAAATTCCTAGGTAAGTTATATATGAACCCAGATTTTATAAAGTTTCTTTCTTCTCTGCTACCCTTAGATGTTGCTGAAACAAAGCCATGTGAAGATGGTGTCTCTTACTAGAGAATGTAGTAATTGTTTACCTTATTATTCACTTGCACTTGGATTAGATGCAAAATGAGAGAGTAAAGAAAGTGAAAATTTAAGTCTTCTTTTCCAGTGTTTTCATTTTGCTTCTCTGTTTCTTCAGTGCATGATCAAGTGAGCACTGTACAAAAGGTACTTGGGCCTTGACAAAACATCAAGTGAGCTCATGACAAATGGAGTTATCTCAACTACAAACTCATGGAACAGTTCCTAAGAATGATCCAGCTTGGCCCCAACAGGGGGATATGGAGCCCTGGATCTCAGTGCCCAGTGCTCTCAGTGTCTGCTTCCATACAGAGCCCCTTTCTTCAGCTCTTCAGCTGCCTGATCTCTTGTACACAGCTTCTACCAGGCAGCTTCCTGCAAGTATTTCAAGATTTAGCTGATGCTTTTTGTGTCTGCAGTATTCATGTCTGCTGTGGTTTAACCCCAGCTGGCAGCTAAACACCACATAGCCACTCACTCAGTCCCCTCCTTCCCTCCACTGGGGAGGAGAATCAAAAAGAAAAGATGGGTTGAGATACTCAGAGTTTATTTGAGACAAAAATAAAGAAGAAAAGAGAGAAGGAGAGAAGGTATGAGAAATAAAGCCCAAGAGAAGCAGGTGATGCACAATGCAATTGCTCACCACCCACTGATGGATGTCCAGCCCATCCCTGAGCAGTGATCAATTCCCAGCCAACTCCCCCAGTTTATATGTAGGACATGACATTCTATGGTGGGGAATGTCCCTCCTGCCTGATCTTCAGGTCAGCTGTCCTGGCTCTGCTCCCTCCCAACTTGTGCTGACAGGGCATGGAAACCTGAAAAATCCCTGAGTGTAAGCACTGCCTAGCAAAGAACAAAACATCTCTGTGTTACCAACATATTTTTCTAAATGTAAAGCACAGCACTGTACCTGCTACTAAAAGAAAATGAATTCTATCCCAGCTGAAACCAGGATGTGGCCCTGGAGGAGCAGGCTGGGCAGGGTGCAGGAGGTAATGCCTGGTCCCACCCTGGCTCTGCTCTCCCCCTGGCTTGGCAGCTCAGCCTCCCTGTATGTGATGTGCTTCTGATGAGGGGAGAGCAGGATAAGTGCCCTGAGCAAGGTGGAAGCAGGCAGGGAATTGTGGTGTTCCCAGGGCTGCTCAGGAAGCAGGGTGAGAGTGCTGACGTGCCATCAGCCTCTCAGGATTGTGTCTGGGCCATCAAATCTTATTTATCACTGTTATGGCTTTCCTTTCAAGATTTCCTTGGCTTCCTGTATCTCCTGTTTTGTTTTCTGATAAAGAACTGAAATACCATGGAGACAAACTCTTTATAAACACCAAGCAGACAGGTAGGTCAGCCAGTTTTCAGCACATTATTTTACATGACATATTGAGTGGGAGCACAGTGAAGGCTGGCAAAACATCCAGTTATACTGAAACCAATCAATTGTCTCATGCAGTGGATACAGATGATTCTGTTCATAATAAAAGAAGAATAAGCTCTCTGAGAAACCAGAAGTGACATGCTGTGTGATGCATCTCTCTGTTGCAATTTGAAAATTCAGATAGATAATTTAATTATGTTCTCTCTTTGTCTGTACTGTTTTGAACAGCAGCAACTTTAATCTGCCTTCCCAGAGCCAGAGATTACTAAATCATCATTAATTACATCAAAGTTAACAGCAATACTTACAAATTAAAACAATACTCACTAAGAATAAGTCTGGGTGAGTCACATTTGTATTTTTATCCTGAGGTATAAAATAAAAAAAAGCAAAATATTTAATTCTCATGACAACCTGTTGGTGACAGCAAAGTTACATTTAAGTGCAGCATGCATTGAAAAACAAGCAGAAATAAACCAAGCTGAGCCCTGCATAGTCTCAGAGAGAGGTGGACTCAACAGATTTTCATTAAATTGCTTAATTATGTTTATATAAAAAGCACCTGGTTTCTTCTAGTTTTAAAGTGACTGTCTGACCCAGCAATGCCTTGGCTAAGTAAAACAGTGACTGCAAAGAAAATTGCAGATGGTAGGGTGGGGAGAATCCATTGTTTCTTTTAGGGAAGAACAAAAATTCTTAGAGAGCAAATGAAACCATCTTTCAAATGAAATCACTGTGCTGTCCCTGTTTGTGGGCAGATGAAAGGATTGTGATCAGGTGTGGGGCATGAAACAGCACTTAAGCTGATTAGATTTACATCACCTATTTCTTAAAGCCCAGGTTGGGTTAGGAAGTGTTTGCTCCTACTCTGCCCCATGCCTGAGGATGCACAGGATCCTTCTCCAAGTTCTGAGTGGGCATCTAGAACAGCAGAATTCAGGCAAAGCTATTCATTTACCTAGGACATGCATTGCAGAAAATTATCTAAATATAGATGCAGTTAATGGTAAATAAGGTAGCAGGATTAGATATGTATCACCTATTTACTGAAGTTGGAAAAGAGACCAAGGTCTCTTTGAAACTATTTTTAGGGATACATTTGCCCTCTACCCCGTTGAGTTCCCTGGAGTTTAGAGAAGTAAAATTGTTCATATGAGGGTTTATTGAGGCCTGAAATGTTGCCAACAGTCAAACGCTGAACAAATATGGTTTCTTTGGCAAGCCTGACTTAATGATTGAGTATTGAACAATTGATAATCTCTTTAATAAGACCCTTTTCCCCCCTCTTCTTTATCCCCCACCACCGACAGTAACAGGCTGTTTTGCACAGACCCTCTGTATCTAAGCAGGATGCTGGGAGCAAAATTCAGCTGAAACACAGCCACAAAAAGGTTTTTGCAAAGTTTGCTGTGAATGGAAAACATCACATTTCATAAAGTAGCAGCTGACTCATGGTAGACCGTAGCTGGGATTCTTCCTACCTCTCCTCAGATAAGTGGATTGCGGGGGATGTCTTTGGAGTTAAATGTTATGAAGAAAGATGGAGGAAAACAAGCAAAACAGATTTGGTTTGGCATTTTTGGGGTTGTTGCATTTTTGTGTGTAAAGATACAAGAGTGTAAGTGGTAAAAGTGAACTGATGGCCACCTTTAATTTTGTCTGATGAGCCATAACTCTAGATTTTCATACAGATTTCCTGGACATGAATCATCAAGTCAGCTTAAAATATGTGAAATGATTGATACCAATTTTCTGTTGAGAAAGCCACATTTAGTTAAACTGCATGCTTCCCCTAATGAAATAATCTGCCAAAATCTGGGCTGTTGTCCACAAAATGCAGAGAGGCTGAAAAACAAAGCACGTTGATTGCTAGGAAAGACCTATTTTTGCTGTCAATCAGGGCTTTTTATTTCAAGCTGGACAAAAATTTGGACATAATTTTTTAAGCCTGTTGCAACAAGTCTATGGCATTTCAGGAAATACAGGGATTGTGTATTCAGGGAAGAGAAAGGACAAAATTTGGGGTGAAGCTTTCTCATCTTCTTTGTGCCAGTTTGAGCAGATTCAGTGATGTGTTTCTCATTCTTGTGGAAACAGTATTTTCCCCCATGTTCTCACTCTTCTAGAACGTTTTGTACTGATAAATTTACAGAAATGATTTTAAGAAATCAGGGTATCTTTGCATAATCCCATAAACCATATTATCACTCCATGTCTCAAGAGGGGAAAAAAACAGGGTGAAATGCTTCAGTTTTTCTTTAAGGATGGGAATTTCTGAAACCTTTAAGTGGAAAACCCGAGGTAGCAGATTTGTCAAGCACTTTTCATGTAATAAGGTTTTTCTCAAAATTCTCAAGTGCTGAGGATGACTTTACTACTTTAATTAACAATGTTTTTAAAGGGTGCAAAGACTTTTCCTGTTTCCTAACTCTGACTTGCACAGTTGGTGTCTTCTTCCTGTCCCCTTCCCTCCTCCATCAGATGAGCTGTTCTGCTAAAAGGCCAATTTAGTCATTATAAAGGGATTTTCATAGTTGTGATGAGGGAAAGCAGGGTGTGAAGATGTAGGAGTTTGTATTTAACGGGGAACTGATTAAAGGAGGATTGATTGCTGAGCAGATAGTTCAGACAGGCATGCATATGTAAAAAGAAAATACACATATGCATATGTATGGCTTTGTCAATGTGATACTAATTGATGGAGGGAGTATAGATGTTAAATTGACATCCACTTGGAGGGCTCGCTGGAAGGTGGATTACAGCAAATCCAGCTGCCCATCTCCAGTGCCATTATGCTGTCCCTGATTGTTTTCTGTGGTGATGTGACACTGCACTGACACTGCACTGCCCTGCAAAGTGCAACAGAATCCACCCCATTGCATCGGGAACAGGGACAATAAACTTCTGCTGTCTCAGTTTGGGTGGCAAGTGTGTTATCAGCTCTTGCAGTGTTTGAAGGGGGTTGAGAGGGTGTCCATGGTTCACTAGATCAGCGTGTCTGTGCTGATAATGCAAGCTCATGTGTGGTTAAAGCTCCCAGCAAGTTATTTCTCTCTGCATGGGAGCACTGTACAGGGAGCTGGGGGTCCACAGATCATGTGGGTTATAGGCACAAGAAGAATTATCAAGTCAATCTAAATAAAGACAATATTCATACAAGTTGGTTCCTCCTGGCAGATTCTGGCAGTGGGGAACTTGGAGGTAAATGTTCTTATTGCATTCACTGGCAGGTAAAATAGACCATTTTGCCTAATTCTTAAATTGACAGCTGTAGGCCTCAATTTTGGGTCTCTGCTCCTGTAATGAAAATGATTTGGCAAGGGCTGGTGTGACTGCTGGGGAGATTGAAGTCAAAGGAAGAAGAGAAGCCTCCACTCCTCAGTCCCACTCTGTCAGCCAGCAAGGGCAAGCAGGAGCTCTGCAGCTTAGGTGGGACAGATGTGTTTGGCTGCCAGTCTTTTGTGGCTGATAAAAAGGAAAGCAAAGCTATGAGCAACTCAGAGAGAGGGTAGTGGGGATTTTTGCCTTTTGAAAGGGGCAAAACAATCACATTGATAAATATGATTGTTTTGCTCGAGAGAGTTGGCATGTGAACAGAACTCTTCTTGTTCTTCATCCAGTGCTATCCTGGAGACTAGAAATTAATACTGAAATTATGTGTAAAAGTTAACTCTCATGTCTATGTGTTGTTGGAAAGGCTCTCTGAGTTATAGAAGCATGCTGGAGCTGGACATTAAGTACTGGACATTAAACCTTGAATGAGGAAGGAACCATGTGGATGAGGCTGTGCTCTGCTGAAGGCTGCTTGGTAGGGAGCAGTCTGGGTGGGACATGAAAGACACTGAAGCAAAGGTAACCTGGAGGGAAAATGAGCCATCATTTTATTCTTTGTTTGTTTTTGCAGATGAAGTTGCAGGATGTGAAGCTAAGCTTGCATGAGCTGCCAGCTGGGGGCAGCATGAGCTATGTTTCTGTTTCTGTCATTGACTTATCTCAGTAGAAGTTTCTGTTTCTCCAGGTGTGTGTTGATATTTGAGGATGTTGTGATAGTTACTGTGTGAAGATTGATACTGCAAGTTGTTTTCTTTGTGAGAGAACCTGGAGAAGGTCTTTGAATCTGAGCAGAGTGATTCTTCTGTGTCCTGTAATAACAGCTCTGGTTGGTTTGTTTTTCTAAGATCTCAAATCCAAGAGATCAGGCAAGAAGAGTGTGGGAGTTAATTTATAGTTTGTTCTAATCTGTTTCCTCTATCTATAATGTATTTTATTGTGATCAGATAATGTAAAGATTGACTTGGAAGTGTCCCACTGACTGATCTGGTAAGGAGAAAACAGCACACGAGAATGTTTTGTGAAGCAGCATAGCAGCTTCAGTGTCAAGGAACAACAGGCTTGGTTCTGCTCCAGCATCTGCCAAATGAAGTAACTGAAACTCCTGTTTATCACATAGCATAAAAGAAATGGAATAATACTGTTAAGAGTGTTATCTTTGGAAAATGACTGCACCTCACTGAAGCATGACTGTAATGATGGGGAATTGTGCTGCTAAAACACACCAGTTCTGTGGCACCATCACTAAAACATACACTCTGTGGTATTCTCTGTAAGGCTTTATTGCAGATACTCTTGTATTAACATATTGTCATGAGGCCAAAATTGGCATTGCCTTTGTCTGGAGCATTCTGGAGGGAAAGCACAGTTTGTCCTGCCCTTTATCTAGAGCTTATAAATGAAAAAAACACTTAGTAGGATTTGTAGCCTTCATTAAATGATTGTAATACTGGATTTATCTTGTCCTATGGGTAAATGTTGCTTGTCCTCTCCATTTCTTTGCAGAGTGGTTCATATGAAGCACTCTCAGGACAGAGCAAATGCTAATGGTAGTAGGATTATATTTTGGAGGAAATGAGACAAGACGGTTTTATAACTACTTTGCTGCTTGTCATAATAACTAGCTGAGTACTGTGGGCATGAATGTGGCTGTGGCCACTTCTGTATGTTTTCTGACTCAGAATCTTACTAAGTTCCAGCTATTCACTGCTGAAATTAAATAATCTTTGATAGTGTTTTGATAAATGTAATTTTAATGACAGCAATCTGCTGCTGCCCACAGCTCCAACCTACTTCTGAAGTGTGTTCTGTCCTCTTATCTCTAGTGCTGGATGCCAGGTGATACAGTAAGGATGTACCTACTTGTGACTTCCCACAAATTTAGAACTGCATTCATATTTGCATATCATTACATTTTTTGGGGGAACATTTTTAAGTGGTTCCCTCAATTTCACCACTCACTGCATCAGCTTTGAGGACAGGGCCTTGTTGCACTGCTGGAACGTAAATGACTCGGTGTGTACTTAGCTGTGAATTGCTAGGCAGGTGTTTTCTGTGCTCCATGGCTTTAAACATGCAGGCAGGGGTGGGACAGTGCAGCCTTGGAGCCCTGGCAGTCACTCCACCTGCAGCTCAGCATCCTGCTGCAAAATGACCAGAAACTCACTGCTCCTTCATGGAGACTCAGTGTTTTGGCCATTTCATTCTGCTCATGAAAAACAGACAGTGATGGCAAAAATATGGTTTTCCTATGCACACAAATCAAGGGAGGGTTATTTGTTTAGTACCTGCTTTGCTCTAGGAAAACTCATCTGATTGAAGGGTTGTTACATGGGCCAGCTTGCTGGAGAAAGTTTTTGGGATGGTAATAGGGAATCACTTACTTGTGGGAGGATTTCATGCTTCCCTGGCTGCTCTGACATTTTGTCAAATCGCCCCTGTACCAGCACAGGCCAAGGAAAGCAATGCCAGATGCTCCCATTTGCAAGTGCTGGGCTCTCAAGGGCAGGATTTACAAGGTCATCTTGGAGAAGGAGCTGTCTGTCTCCTTAATTTTTCAAAAGTAAATGTAACCTTCACTCCATTCTCCTACACTCTCCATTTATTTTGTGTTTAAAAATGAGCCCCTTTCCCTGCATTAGTATGTTCTGCCACTTTCAGTGCTTGAGGGACAAAATGTCAATTTTAATCCTTCAGAATTGTCATTTAGACATGATAAATACAATTTCTTTTAAGAGTAGTGAGAGCAGGAATGGAGAATTGTGTTATATATTTAAAAAGGCAGTTCACCCACCCCTGCCTGAGAAGTAATAGGCAAGTTCCTTGGGAATGCTTCCTTTCCCTCCTGCTCTGTGGTCTTTAGACGGGCAATACAAGACATTGGTGATAATTATTAATAAGTTTTGCTGTGTCTCCCCATTGCCTTTTATTCCTCTTTACCCACTTGGCTTGCACATGCTGATCTCTGTTAGTGTTTTAACACTCTTCCCTTTTGCAGTGATTTGTTTCTTATTCCACTTCCCTTTCACCTTTTCTTCCAGGCTTCCTCCCAGTCTTGCTTTCTGACTCTCTCTCCTTAAACATGAAGGCACACCAGGGCGAACTGCAGGCATAGAGGAGTTTGCAGGGAATTCAGACTGACACCTTCCTCACAGAAGTATCAGCTGGGCCAGTTCTCAGATGCTTCCATCTTCTTTTTCCATGACGGGCATGAGCTATAGCCAATAAAATACATTAAGAAATTATTTTCTGGCTTTGTGTCACCTCATCCATTCCCACATCTTCAAAGAATTTTTTCTCTCACCTGTTCCCAAAGGGCTGCACTAACTCAGAAACTCCAGGTGAACTATGAAGCCTTCTGCCTTTTTTTTCCCGCCACTTACAGAGACTTGGAACATCCTAAAGTTCCTCTAGAGGAGTATTTTCACTTGGGGGATTGTTGGCCCTAGGGATGAATAGTAGCATGAATGACAGAACGTTGTGCTGCCAGCAGGGCAGTTCTCCCCATCTCTTTGCCACAATCATGGCACTCAGTCCAGGAAAGTCTCTCACTTTTGGCATGATCCACATCCCTGTGGGCTCCTGGAGAGGAGAGGTGTGTTGTGCTGGCAGGAGCAGCTCTTTGGGTAAACTTCTGTAAGAACAAGGCATTACTAATTTCAGTGTGTGCTACAAATGTCTCTCTGCATCTAATGCCTATTTTATATATTGTGACCTTTATTTCATAGCCTTTATCACTATGATATCTCAGTGCTGAAAGCAGATTTTTGGCTTTGTAAGCTTTAGATATTGATTTTTTCCTTTAACTGCCTCCTCTGATTCAAGGAAAAAGAGAAATATGTAATTTTAACTAGTGCAACTCATATCACAGCCAGATTCAATATTAATGTACTAGATAAGCATACATCAAATATTGCCTTTTAATACCCTTACCAGTGCCTTTAATGCACTTCTTTGTTATGCAAGCTCAATATGTGGGGATTTAAAAAATAAAAGAAATTTAAAAATAGGATGTTAAATGGCATTTCATGTTGATTCTTAGCACTTTATTAGGTGTCTGCTATCAATAGCAATGTCCTGGAGGCACCCATTGAAACCACACTGCCTACACCACTTCTTTAACTGGAATTGCACTCATGCTTCTGATGTGGATATGATATGAATCAAGTGAAGTCCTTGGATATCATATATGAGCCCAGGACTCTGTAAGTAGGAATGTCAGTGCTGCTGGCACTGAGCTGGGTGTGAGGTCTTTTCTTTGTTACCCACATTAAAATGTGCTGTGTCCTTGGCTGGAGATAGTGGAAGTCTTTGTTTCAGTCTGTTCCTCCCCCAAAAAATAAGCTGAGTGCTATCCAAGATTTGACATATTTAAAAAGTATTAATCAACCTTCCTAATAGTTGCTATTCAGCTAATCACACTCAAAATGGCAAATGGTTGTAAAGATGTCAAAGAGATATGCAGAACACCCACGGTTTGAGCTCTTCCCATTCTCATTAAAATAAGCTCTTATGGCCCAGCTAGTGTAATCATGTGATAAAATACTCAAATTAAGAGCATTTAATAAAAAAACATGGTGGGGAGCTTTGTTAAAGATCTCTTTAGTGTATTTTTGCATTCATGTTGAGGACATTAGAAATAATTTAATCATTGCCTGATTATGTGAATGTGAGAAATAATGGGATCATTGCCTTATCACACGTGGGCTAATTCAAAGGCTCATTATTTATTTGTCAAGCATTAAGCATCAAATCAATTTGGCTTGATACTTGAAAGCAGGAAATTTTAGATGAAGTTTTAAAGGAAGATTAAGAAGTAAGATTAAACCTAACAAGAGCAGAACTATTTTCCTTGCTGGAGTCGAGTCACACCTGCAAAAAGATGACAGAATAGATGGATAAGGTCAGTCTTAATCTAATGGTAATGTCTTGTGGAAGGAATGGCTCATGGTTTTGGGCAGAGTGCTGTTTTCAGTGTCTCCACATCTTTAGTTTTCTTGTGATCCACAGATAAAGCTACTTTGAGGTTTCCAAACATACCTTTTTTGCACTAACTCTTCCTTTAATAAAAATATTTTCCTCTTCATGTTGCTCTATAAACTGAATACTATTCTAAAACATCACTAGAATCAAACCCATTCCTCAGTACTTTTTTTAATGGTGAAATGATTAGGGCTGAGATTCAAAAGCCCAGACTTCAGTGAGTTGCTCTCCTTTTTCTGTAGCAGTGTGGATATATGTGTCGATGTGGGGCTTTGTTTTCACTACAGAAATACATTCTTTTATGTATAAAAGCAGATTGAGAGAATGGACCTTCCAGAAAATGGATACCAAGCCTATCTGAAGGGGGAGAATAGGACAAGAAGATGAATCCTTTTCTGGTGCCTTTGATGGAATTGTATCATTTTCCCCCTAAAGAGGAAAGAGTTTCACTTGGGTCAGGAAGATTTTCACAATGTTCGAGAAGAATGGAGATATCAGTGTTAATTATGGAGGAGTGATCCTCTGCTGGTATTCCTGGTGGATTTTTTGCTGTGTTTGACATCTTAACTGTGAGAGAAGATGGTTAAAAAAAAAAAAGAGCTTGAGAGGGAGATCTTGAATTTTGCAAACCCAGTTCCTTTTCCTCTGAATTATCCAGAAGCTCTCTGGTTTGTCTGTACACAGATTGGACAGCCTACAAACCTACATGGTGGCCAGTTCACAGCTCTCCAAGAGGCAGAGAGGTCTCTGCTTCCCTTCCCAGGGTTCTCCCCTTCCCAGCAGCCCTGCAGAGCTCAGGTGTCCCTCCCTCCCTGGTGGCAGAGTGGGATCAGCTGGGCTGAGCCTCAGCACTGCCCTGAGAGAGCCCTGCCCTGCTGGGGCTCCCTGGAGCTTTGCCTGCTTGCCCTGAGAGGAACAGGGATGTGTGAGGGTGTTGAGTCCCCTGCATATTTTATGTTTGCTGAATTAATCTCACTTAATAGGAGCTGTCAGGCAACATTACTATAATTTATTTACATGACTTGAGGAATTTACTTCACATTAATTTAACCTTGCAGAATGTGTAACGTGTGTTTGTGCTGCTGCCCTGGGTTTCCTGGAGTCAGCCCTGCTCAAGTGTTTCTCAGTTTGTGATTGATTTGTCTTCCAGCTGCTAATGTGAAGGGTGAACCTAAACACTGCTGCTACAAAGATCTGATACTTGGAGCTCTCTTTATTGTTGCATTTATTGAATTAAATGAACTCCTCTGCCTTGTACTTAATTCAATGAAAAATATGTTCCAATTAGATTCTTTTCCTTCTAAACCAACACCCACAATTCTGACCTTGCTTTTTACAAAGTAAAAATCTATAATTGTAAGGAGGAAAACCTATATTTTGTTCAAGCACTTTTTTTGGGTGTATTAAGAGGTTGATTTTTTCCTCCCTTGAGATGGGCACAGTGTCCTGCTGCTTGTGATCACAGTTAGACTGCAGTCCTGGTGAGCTTAAAATAGTCAGGGCATAAGAAAGTAGTGATGGATGGGTGCCTGCAGCTCTTGGTTCTTCTCTCTGTGGGCAATGTTGTTACCCCGTGTCTCAATTTGAAGTTTTGTTGTCTTTTGATTTCATTAAAAAAAAAAAATCAAAACTGATTCTTCTGTAGCTTCCCCCTTTCCCAGTTGTCCGCAAAACCTCTCAATATTGGGGTTTATGCCGAGATAAAACTCGGATCCTCCTGTGTAGGCACAGAGTTTGTGGTGATTGGAGTGGGGCTGGCCCAGCCTCATCCCTAACTGGCTGCAGCTGTGTGTTCAGGT
>JAWWEY010000036.1:5949062-5985385 GCA_035582745.1 Loriotus luctuosus | reverse complement strand
CTGACCAATCACACAGGGAGCAGAGGGCACACAGGTGCAGGGCATCAGCAGGAGGGGATAAAAGGTTGGGCTGAAGAACAAAAAGGGCAGATGCTTGCAGCCTGCTGAGGTGACCTGGTGTTACTCTGTGTGGATAAATACCTGCAGCCCTCTGATGGGGTAAGGTGTTACTCTGTGTGGGCTGAAGCCTTCTGAAGTTGTGTGGTGACACTCTGTGTATCCTGGCTGCCTCCACTGTGATGTTTGCTGTGACATTCCTGCTCTCCAGGTTGTTTCTATTTTGACCTGATATATCAGATCTATAGAATATAGAGTTGCAATTGCTATTGCATTTGAAACTCTAATATAAAACACACTTTTATAATGTATGAAGGGCAAGCATGGGGAAATTGGTCTGTTGTTATACTTTTCTAGGTGTAGTTCTTTGAGATGTAGGATTTGTCTTCTAAAAAAGAAGCTTCAGGTGTAGAAACAAAAATTAACTTGATTTTTAAGGAGTGAGGGCAGGAAATCTGTCCTTTATTTCTGCCTTTAGGGGTCATGAAGGGGAAAGGGACAGGAATATATTCAGGGTGCCCTAGAATATATTAGACAGGAGTTTATTATACTATTATATAGACATGAATATATTCAGGGTGCCCTAACTTCTAGTTACCAAGGGAGTGACCCAAAATAGGATTGGTACAGCACCTCCTTTCCAGAACAGAAATTCCTGTTGCCTCATTAAGAATTGTGGATATGAGATTTACTTTCTCTGAAGTGCACACTGAAGAGGAGGGAAAGTCCATTTAATGAAACCAAGAGGTGGCTTGAAGCTCAGAAGCCTTCTCGTAAGGGAATACTCTTACTGCAATAATAAAAATGAGAACTCACATCTGTACAGGTCTCAAATGTCTCAAAATTCTGAAAAAGGGCCCATTTCTGATAAAATCGTGGCTCCTCTTGTCTCTGGGCAGTGCTCTGCTCTCTCCTTCAGGTCCCTGTACCTCTGATAGCAAGGACCTGGCTCAAAGGCAAGAAAACAAATTTTCTTTGGAAGAAGCAAGAAAGCAGATAAGATTTTGCACAAATCAGTGTCACCCCCATAAAATTGTGGGCATTCCCATGAAAGAAATATTTTATTTTTTTGTCCCTTTGTTGTATGGGAGAGAGGCCAGTTCCTGCTTTTTTTTGGCATAAGCAGAGTGCTTTGTCCAAAAGAACTTTGCCTCTGACATAGAACTAAATGTGAGACACCTTTCAATGACTCAGCTATGGAGCTAACTCATTTTTTCAGACTTTTACAGTCAGATTGCTCCTTTGTCACAGGAAAAAAGAGCATGAAACTATTTTTGGCCTTGTTGTCTGAGTCACATCATCTTTTTCTCAATGTCCTCCGTTCCTCCTTCCTGCTGGTGACAAGCTCAAGGAGGAGCCCAGGCATTCAGAGCAGGCTGAAGTTTTGTTTTAAAACCACCTGGTCTGTTTTATGGGGGAGGAAGATAAGGAGGCAGTCTCCCTCCAAGTTTCCAAGGTTTCCTCAGGCCTTTCCCTGCTGCTCTCACAGCCCCATCCTCCAGGTGCTCCCCTAGGGGAGGTCAAGGTAGAAAACCATTCCAGAGCACAAACAGGCATCTTTTCTGGTTGAAAATAATTGAAAAGTCTTATGTGATTTTTGGACCAGCACCTGAATTCTGAGGGAGAAGAATGCTTTATTAAAAGGACCAACAGACTCCAGTGGAGGGGCAGACACAATGCAGTTTGACAACAGCTCCACTCCTTTTGATGGCATGCCCCATAGAGCTTAGCCCTGGGAAGATGATATTGCAGGAGAGAGATTTATGTTTGCAATTCCTTAAAGCAATTTCGTTGTGTTCTTGGTGGGTTTTACCATATTGGTTTAGTTGCAGCCACTGCTGTTCATGCAAGTTTCCTTTAGTAGCAGAAATATTGCCACAACTTCGTTTTTTGCAAGTCACTTGTCAGGGAAGATTAATGAAGCTTCTGCTCATCAGGATAGCACTTAAATGCTCAGTTATCCAAAGGTGTTATGCATGATAATTTTGAATTTCCTCTTTCTGTTTCATTTCCCTGTCTGTTCGATTCTACTTTGTAAGTGTCTGAGTTCATTTTCATTATTTCTTTGTCTGTTCCAGTTAAAATCTTGATTTTCTTTGTCTTCTGCGGTTCTCTAGAGCATTATTTAACACAAGAAGGGGGTGCTTGCCATGTCTGCTGCTGGAGAATGGGCTGCTCTTCCTTTACAGTCTCCTAATGGCCCTAAACCATTTAGCAGGATGTGTCCCAGCTCTTCTCTGCACACATAGCTCTTAGGGTAAACTGCATCATTTTTCTTTCAGCTTTTCACATGTTTATTTCATTTAAAACACATTAGTTACATATGTAACTCATGCCATGTTGTCCGCATACAAAATTTGAAGTTCATAATATTTTTTCTTATTAGAAGAATGGGAAATCCTCCTTTTAGTACAGTACTCCCTTATTTGAGTGTCATAGATTTATTGCCATTTATAAGTAGATGTTTTGCACTATCTCTGATTTTATTTAGAAGGCATTGTCTCTGCTGAACAAAGGAAAAATGGACTTGAAGTTCTTTGCATAGTTCTGGAAATCTAAAAGACTTTCCACAAAAATAATTCCAGTGAGAAACCTGTTGTGTTAGGTGCTGGGACCCTTGTCCTGCTGTCAGCTGAGAAATCAACCCAGGACAATGAACAGTTCTAGGAAATAACATGATGTTTCCTGAAAAGTGTAGTTCTCACATGTTATCCCAGTGTTTTTTGGGGTTTGTTTGTTTTGTTTTTTTCTTTTTGGATTTTTTTTAATGTTTTATTTTTTGGCTTTTGTTTTGTTTTGTTTTGTCCTGTAGAACCATATTGACAAGGGGCTGGGATTTAAATAACTGTAAGGAAAAAGACCCCTGGACTTGGTCAGGTTTTGGGCAAAGAAGTATTTTGAAATGATGAAATTGTTACTGAGGCCAGCTTTGAGAAAGCTACCATTTGTAGAAATTATGTATTGGTAGGTTTTATGGCTTTAACTGTGCTCTACAGCTTTAAAATTCTTTTCCTCATGAAGTTTTTTAGCTTTCATTCAGAACCAGGACATGCAAATCACCAGGGCCTATTAATGAGCAAAGTGTGAATGATACAGGTTGGGAATAGAAGTTATGAGTGTTAAGAGAATACAATACCTTTGTTCAGATCTTTAAACTGTTAAACTTAAGGCCAGGACTTCCTCTACTGGATGTAAAGGAGGCTGGAAATGGCAACATTTGGGTGAGGACGGGCATGAAGAAGCTCTCAGGCTTTTGAGATCTGCCTGGTTGAGGCTGCCTAAGGGAAGGAAATGTTTCCCCTGCTGAGGGAACAGTGATGGGCCAAGGGCACCAGCAAAGAGGGGCTGTGGGGCAGGCAGGGTGGCACTGCCCGAGCTTTGTGTTTGATTTTTACACATTTGGGGATAGGGAAGAGTTTCATGGCTTCTTTCAGTTTTTGTCATCAGCTTTTTTTTTTTTTTTCTTTTGTGTGCTAGAATTCAAGGTGTGCGCTTAAAGATGAAAACAGCCACAGAAGTGTTTGGGCATTCATCTGCCCAGTGATGAGTGAGGTGCTTTGGCTTTTTTCTGTGACAGAGGTGCAGCTGATCCACTGTCTCTGAATCCTTCAAACTGCAGCCCTGTCCAGTTTGGCCACTGAGATGCTGTGAAACCCTGCTTGCAATCTGAACCTTGTATTGATTATTTCTTTCTCTTTTTTCCCTTCTCCTTTGGTGGGGAGATGATAGCACTTCAAGGAAGTAGGAAATCAAATGCAGAGACAAGAAAGGAGATGAGCTGTTGGGATTTGATGATAATAGCTGGCACAGAGGGGAGGGAAGATAAGCTCTTTCTAGGAATAATGGCAATATACATAAACAAGTAATAAACTGATGGTACAGTCCAGTAGTGTCCAGAAGGCAGTTCTCCTATATGTTTAATTTCTATTTATATCTTTTTATAATATTAAAAAAAATTGGTTTTGAATACTGCTTGTTGCAGCTGTTCTTGAGTTCTGTCTTAATTTAGGTCTCCAAATTTGTTTCTAGGTAGAAGTTGGTACCAGATCAGGATTTAAAAGCAAAAGGTCCTGAAGGTGTGCATGGTTTAGTAAATAATAGCCCCTTTTTCATCTTAATTAGGAGTGGCTGCTGTCTTTATAAGCATGTGATTTTGTAACCTATACCAGATTTCTTCATATCTTTACTATTGCTGAAGAAAAGGAGTCATGGGCAGTCTAGATGGAGGTGAGCTCTTGCACTGATACTGGCAGTGTGATGTAACTTCCTTGGATTTGCTTCCCAAGGAAACCAAGTTACATTCTCAAATATTAGGTTTTATGAGTCTTGTGCTCTTTTTCTTTTCAAAGAATAACTGCTGAGGATGTGTGGAGTGTTGTGTGGCAGTTACTTGCAGATAGAATACTGCTTTGCAAAATGATGTCATAGCTCTGTATGCCATGAGGAGATGATTTGTTTTGATGAGGAATGGGTTATTCTCTGTAGAAGACATAAAGGCTGACATGTGGGATTTATTTTCTGAAGGGCTAATATAAATGAAATGCTTAAATCAGGCTGTATTTTCAAAGTTGGACGAAGTATGAAGCTATCCTTTTCTTGCTGTCTACTTCTTCAGCAGCTTTTTCTTTCAGTTAAAAAAGAGAAATTTCTTTTATTTTTACCTAATGTTCCTTATGTTGATTTCTAGTTTGAAAACACAAGTGAGGACATCATCCATGTCTTAGTCCCTGTCCTTTTTCTTGGGGTTGTCAAAGGGGGTCTTGCCTTTGGTAAAGATTATATTTAATAATCTTCAATCTCCACCATAACCTTCACGCTTTCTAATCTGCTTTTCCCTTAGTTATTTTCTTTAAACACTGACATTACCTTCCAGAGTTTTTTCCAGTGTACTGTGTGGCAGTTTTGGTTTTGCCTGACTCTCCCCTTGGAAACAGACTCAGCCCTTGCTGAGTTTCCAGATGTGCTGGGGTTACACTCAAAGTGTTGGGAAGGACTTTCCTCTGCTTAAGGAAAGAAGTTAAGCTTTCATCTTGAACTGGTTGTGGCAGCAGGAGAACCACTTAAATTGTTTATACTGCTCCAGTTTCTTATTATGCCTCAATTGATTCTAGTTGGTTTGCTTTATCTGTCAGATTATCTTGAATTCTTTTTTCCTGTTTACCAGCTGAAGACGTTTCTTTGTAAATAGAAAATTCTTGCACTCAAGTCGATGACTCTTGAATTTTCAGAGTGCCTGTTAGTAGTTGCTTTCAGCTGAAGAGGTCACAGCAATATCACAGATGCACAGATTGCTACCCGATTAATACAATTATCAACATGGAGAAATTATTAGTTGAGTGTTTGCATTTGAATATAGCTTTTATTTTAATGCACACTTTGAAAAGCATATTTTAAGGAGACAAGTTTGAATTGAAAATGTTCCTAAGGAATGATTTCTGTCTTTTGTGCAGATCAAAGTGACAAAAGCCATTTAACAATTTGTCTGTCTTTGAAATCTAATGGGTTTTCTGCATTTCTCTAAATACAATAACTGGACACAAGTCTATTATTCCTTTTTAATGCTCTAAAAACCAGTGTTACATTACTTAGCATTCTTAAGACTTTTACAATGGAGATTTTTATTATGTCACATATACAAGCAATTATGTTTGACAATTTAGATGCAAAGTTGAATTGGCAACCACTTCAGCATTCTCACCAATAAAAACATTAAGCACGTCTATTAAAAATGTTTCTCCTATAATTTATTTTTCACAAGCTTTCAGCTGTGCCACGAAAGCCTCGTGTCTCTTTTACAGCTAAATTCCTGAAGACTACTTTACCATTTGGATGTGAAAACTCTTTTTGTGATTAGTTTGTCGTAAAAGAAGGGCCAAGTTCTGATGGTACCAAACAGCTAGAATTACACAGGGGCTTTCTGAAGATGTGTAAAGCAAAGTTTGATGTCCCAGAACATAGCAGAGTCCTCATGCAAACCAGAAGGGAGAATCTATGGCTGGTGGAGAAGGTCTCTGTTGTGTTTGCTGCCCTGGCAGGGTCGTGGGTGAGCAGCTCAGTCACTGCAGTTCTGCCTGTACCCTTCATCTGCTCCCCTGTGTCATAAGGTAGAATGCAAAACTGTAAAATAAACCTGGCATCCAAAAAAAAAAAAAAAGAGATTTTCTAATGTACATTAAGCTGAAGACTTATTTTCCCTACATGCAATGTGGTGAATTAGCCTTTTTAGGCCAATATTAATTTTTATATGTTATCCTTTTCTCTGATAAATTATTTAATTAGGGCTACACTTCAGTACGTGATCATCAGTGAATAATATAAAAAGTTCTAATTCATACTCTTGTCCTGTGTGTGTGTTAAAAGAATATGCAGAAGTTTATGTTGTAGTCATAGAGTCATCTAAGGGAAGCTCATGGGAATAAATATGATTGTGTGTTCTGTACAAGAAGAATGAAAGAGTTAATTGTGACCTATGAACCTATTTATCATGCAAAATGAAGTAAAAAGCTCCACATATAATTTTTATTGAAGGAAACATTTATTCAACTATTTCTGGGATGAGGGGAGGTGCAAATTCAGTGGCCTATCAGGGTATGTATGTAAAAACAAAATATGTAATGAGGCTGTAAATGCTGCTGAATCAATTTTACTTGTGAAGATATTGATTTACTTTTGTCCATTGGACCAACTGTATGATTCACATGGAACACACAGCCCCTGTTTGTGGCTGGGAAAGCAACTGTGGTGAGGCTGATGGCTGGGCAAGAGCTGGTTACCTCAGAACTGCATGAAAAATGCTCACAAAGAAAGAAATGCCTTGGCATGCTGGTTATCAGCCTTTTTCACATAAGACTCCAGCAGGCCCAGTCAGTGTGTGTTGTCTTACAAGTGTTTGACAGGAGTTTGAATGTTAAGAGGTAAAAACTAAATCAGCAATGATGTGTTTGCCTCAGAAATCTATCATCCAGAGTTAGTTATTACAAGTTCTTTTTGGAATAGATTAAGAAAGATGAAATGTAACATTTGGATGCTGGAAATGTCTCAACTACAGAATGCTGCAAGGAAGGAAATTAGAGGCTGGGAAGCTATTCAGAAGATGTGTTTGGGTAGTGAATTCTTTTGCGTAGATAGCAATGTTCTCTTGGATATCCTCCTGTTAGAAACAGGCATAAGATGTATTTAATAAATGAGCAATTAGGAACCTTACCTGGTGCTTTAGCTAACAGGTGAAAAATGCAGTGAGCTGTGCTTTGTCTGAGTGGCCAGGAAACAATAGAGAACTTGGACTATTGACTGGATTATTGCTTTCCTTTGCACCTCACAGAGGGCTGCAGTTCAGTTGTGACCTGTGATGGGAGCTCCTGCTCTCAGGGTGTTTGGAAGAGAGAGTAGCAGAGAGAGCTGGGTGCTGGATGGTTCCCTCCAAGCCTCTTTTTACCTTTTCACTCCCACACCTTCACCATTCAGAGCATTCTCCCTTCCTTGCCCAATTGCCTTGTGCCTGCTCTGACCAGTGGGGCTGAGAGAACATGGTTGTGCATGTCCCCAAAGCACACTCCTAAATCTCTGTGAGAAGGGGGGAAGAATTAGCACAGAATATTTTAAAACTTCAATGAGCAATGCTTCACTCACTGTAACTTCCAGTTAGTTATATTTTCTTAGTATGCTATTAAATGATCTTTGAGTCAAACTTGTGGAAAGCAGCAGTCTCATGATTTCTGATTTTATAAAATGTCAATAACAGTGTGTTCCAATAAATGAAATTTATCGAAGATCACCTTTTTCTCTCTGTTATAGCATGTTTCAACTTAATTTCGTAACAATTTCTGACTTTAATATAAAATGTCAACAATATCTCCAGCAACCACCTTGTTCTTATTACTTGCTAATCTTATTTTTATAAAGATGATTTCTGATCCTCTGTATATTGTAGGCTTTGTGCATTTAGCCAGTGTTCAAAGTTGTATAACAATAAGCCCTAGTTTAACAAGGAGTAGCTTAAATCTATTCAAGGTAGTAATGTTATTTGTAGATGAATTTGTCAATTCATTCAGTGCTCATTTCATATCAAATAAATAATATCCAACAATCACTCAAACACTGATGACATTTCTGCTTAGAACCATTGCTAAAGCTCCATTTATTGGAATAAAACAGGACAGCAAATTGAATTTCTGTATGCAGGCATTGGGTTTGAAATTGGGGGAAAATGGTTTCAATGTGGAACTGTAGCATCGTCTTTATTGGAAGAAATACTTGTGTTGTGGTTCCTTGAAAACTGAATCAGAGCTGGATTTCCCAGGGGAAGTGTTGAAGGGATTTGCTGTGTCTGCCTGAGCTGCTGTAAATATTTAACTTTTCTTATATCTGTAAGGGCATCAGATGGTGGAGAAAACAAATGTTGAGGAAGAGAAGAACGGAAAACAATGGAAAATAGGCAAATGTTCTGCTGCATTTCTTCTAGTGCATGTAAACCCATAAACCAGAGTCCTCTAGAACATCTCGAGGTTCAGACAGTCTGTGAAAGTTTCTTTCAGTGCCTCCACCCCCAGGAGGTCTGACCTTCCAAGGTGTTGCCAAATGGCTGAGGTGGGACTGCAAGGTGGAATTGTCCTTCAGAATTCTTTTCATCTTTTTATTGTAAGGAATACAGCAGTGCTGTAATCAAATCAGCAACCATGTGTGTGTTTACTGTGTATCAGCAAATGATGTGAATTCATCTCTTGAGTGTTCTGATTAAGTACTTAAGTACTATACATTTAGGAGTCTGGGACTGAAACCTTCCTTTTTCATTTTAAAAAGAAACTTTTTTTTTTTCCTAAAACTTAGCAGTGTTTGTAAGAAAGCATGCAATGACTTCAGGATGAGGATATAGTGTGTATGGTCCTTATCATGTGTCCATCCTTAGAATGACCTGTGTCAGCTGCTGTGGTAACTGATCTTTCTTCAGTCCTGAGATCAGGATGGATTTCCTCACCATGTGATCTGTCCTGTGTGAGTTTTCTGACTTCAGTGTTAAGTTAATGAGCTCTGCTCTTTAGGCCAAATAAACTTTTAAGAAAGCCAAACTGTGGGACTAGAAATCAATGTTTTCAAATACAGAGGCTTTGTGGGAGTCAGGACTCTGGAGACCTGTATATTTTATGTTACCTTCATAGATGTTTGCTTTAAGTGACTTGCTTAAAAAGGAGAGGGGTTTTTGTTTTGGTTTTTTCTCCTAGAATCTCTGTTTTCCTCACACTAAATATAAAAATGATTTCCATGCTACTCCTCTCTTTTTATAAAACAAATGCATTTGTTCTATGATGTTTTCTGAAGTTCCTGCTATTGAGAGGTGGTTTCAAGCAAAACCTGTTGTGTGATACCTTTGTTAACGTCAAAGGTTTTGAACTGGCCATTGGGATCATCTCTCCACCTTTTTCCAAAATATTTTGAGAGTTCCAATTATTTTCTCCAGCTGAAAGTCAGTAGTAACATGTGTATGTCCTGCTTCAGAGGCATCAGAAACAATTAAATAATCAGTATTTTAAATAATCTCGAGGGGTGATACGCTTGAGTGCAGATCAAGGGAAACACCTTTCTTACATTTAACTGTGATTCTGTGAAATGAGGCTTTATTGTAGCAGACTGTGGGAGGAAAAGAGAGGGAAAATAGCTGTGAAACCACTAATTTGCACCTTATGAATATTTATATGCAAAAAACCTTTTGTGGGTGTTTGTGAAATAGGTGGTGAAATCAAACCATGCCCACCAGCAAGTGCAGCTGTCAGGAGATGCTTCCACACACAGAGAATTGTGGCTTCACACAGTTCTGGTTCAGCCACAGGCATGCTGGGTTTGCTTTGAGAACACTGATTTTCTAGTGCAGTCCCTCATTTTAGGAAATCTTGTCATCTCTGTGGAAAACTTTTACTTACATAAACTGCTGATAGCAGTTATCAAGGTAAGCATCTTGGTTTTGTAGAAGCAGTGATCTGTGTGTCTATTTTCTGTTTGCACAAAATAGACACATGATTTTGTCAATGAATGTGTGTATGGCAACTATAGCAGTGTTGCTCTTTTTGACTTTTGAAGTTTTTTTAAATTTTGTTTTCCGTTTCTAGTGGTGAGCTTTTATATATTTCCCCCTTACCTTGTGCAGTATTGCTCTGTAAAGTTAAATACCTGGGATTGCCTCTGCCAGACAGTGTGAGAGAGAAGTTTTTGAGCTGCGGTAGAGGGGGGAAATGCAGAACAGAGCAGGAAGAGCAGCTGAAGAAGTTCTTATGCCAGTGGGTGATGGACCTAACAGGGAGGGATCTTTACAAGCCAGAAAACTGGTAAATCCATGCAAGTTTTTAAATCAGGCACAAATAGTAGCATTAATCTGGGTTAACAGTTTATAATGTACTAATTAGATGTTTGTAAACCGTGATGAGCCTCCCTCACTGCACAAACAATCTTCAATCTTCTTTCCTGTCCTCATTTTCTACCTCAGCAGAGTTTCAGCTTGGACGTTCAATAGAGTGTTGTCAGGTGCATCAGGGAGGAAATTTTGGTTTCCTTCCTTGTCAAATAAGCCAATGAAGAAACATAACTTCAATCAGTCTATTGCATTGAGTTCAAAGGGTCTAGACAGTATGATGTAATTTTTATAGATGTGTATTTTTCTTATTAGACTTGTTCATCCTAAATCCTTTTGTTAGTTCTATATCCATAGTAACCAAAGAAACCCCAGAGTGGTTCAGTGAGATGTTTTCTAGGTGCTCCACAAACAAAAAGGAATGCTGAGCAAGTTCCATAGCACTTTTGGGCTACAGAAAGACAAACAATGAGGAAAAGATGTGATAAAGAATTAAGTGAGGATCTGTTCATATGTAATTTGTTAAAAGGTTTAATGTGGAGGTCAAGTGGACAATTTTGGAGCAGGACTGAGTAAGAAAGAAGAGCAGATAAATAAGGCCCTGAGAATTTAGTGGGTGGGGATTAGACAGTGAGGCTGCCTGTCTGTCTGACTGGGATGAGTGCAGACTGCTGAATCTATGGCCCTGTGCTGCTGGTGATTTCTGGGAGACCTTCTGGTGCTCTAGAGCCCATATCTGAAAGTATGAATTGGTTTAGTGCTCTGAGGCATAAAGTTTACTTCCAAAAGTATCTTAGTTAAAGAACATCTGCCTTGATTCAGAGTGTTTTAAGCTTGCTTGTGAAAACAAGAGTGTTTAATGAAGTGGCTGCTATTGTTTTGTGGAGCCAGAAGGCATTCATATTCCTTTTAAAATGAACAAACAAAAATCCACCAACCCCTCAACCAAGGAACCAACCAACCACATTAAAAAAATCCCAAACCAAATGAAAAATGCCTCAAACCCCAAAGCAGACTCATCATCCTTCTGCTTCATCTGTAAAATGTGGGTAACAATTGTTTGTTTCACCAGGAGCATCCATACTGACAACAAACCATTTCAGATGATGTTATATGATGTGTAGACATTGTAAGAGAGGCAGTAATGGAAAGAAAAATAGCTGTAGTCTATGAATTGTTCGGAAGTTACCCCTAGGTAGTGTCAGTCAGTGAGAATATTGCAAAGCTTCCAGCCATGGAGCAATTTCTGGAATAATGGCCATAGATAATCTGGTTATGATTTTTAAGAGAGTAAGAAATGAAGTCTGAATTATGTCACTTAGCATTGTTGTCTTTTGATGCTTTGGAGATTTGTCACAGGGAGTGAAATCTTCTCTTATTCCTAAGCAAATTATTCCGGAGAGGGCTATAGTGATATAAGGCATCCAAAGATAGTTCTTTGTCTTTCACAAGGCTGGCTATCACACTTAATTAGCTGTTCACAATCCATTTTGTTTTTGTTGGAAGCCTTTTCTGGAGCTTTAGAGTGCCAGGCCAAAACTTGAGACATTTGCAGTTATAGTGACTTTATATTAAAATGATAAATGAACTATGACTGGTTATCCAGATTTTGTCTAAAAACAAAATCCAAAATCTTCACAGAAAAACTATTTCACAGCTCTGTTTTTTTCAGGAGATGGAATAAGTGCTCATAAAATTATATATTTGCATGTGTATATAGTTATCAAGGGCCTAAACTTCACATTTGTTATTGCTGTTGAACAAATTAACTTTTCAAGACTTCAGTTTTAATTTGTTAGAACAGCAAAGTGGCAGCGTGTTCAGCTTTTACAGGTCCTCACCATCTGCTGGAGCAGCAATGAACCAGCAGTGTAATCTTGCTGTGTTGACAACCAGCTTAGTTAGGGTGATTTGGAAACTGGAGCACTGCTGAAATAAATATTCTGCTTCCCCTGGGCAACTCATTGAAATTCTTCCCATCACTTGTAATTTATCCAGCAGAAAGTTGGGATTGAGTGTTGTGTTGAGGTTGCATGAGTTCGCAGTGTGGCGCAGCACTTCCTCAGGGTCCTGGCAGTGGCTTGGAGGTGAGATGGGAGCACCTTATCCAGGCTGGGGTGGTGCAAATGAGAAAACAATGTCTGTTTCTTCATCTAGGCATTTGTTGAAGAACCATTGTGGGTGAACAAATGTGGGCTGGCTGACTCCCAAACAATAATGTTTATCTTTAGTGTGACATGTGGGGGAGACCAACACTAAACACATCTCTGCTAAAGAGTTGTATGGCATGCTCTGGAATGAACAAAGAGAGTTAGATGTTGTTCAGGAAGCATTTCAGAATTCACTAGAACACTGAAAAAAGAGCCTTGAGTCTGAAGGCTGGTCAATGAAAGACAACTTTGGTAGAGATAAGCAGATTCTGTTGTAATTTGATATTGCATTCTGAGAGGATTCTTTCAAATTACTTCAGAATCAAATCACTACAGAGGAAATTAAAAACTCATCAAGTGACTTCCTTAATTTTATCCAGTAATGTGTAACCTTCTAATTTAGGTAAACTCTTCTATGACATTTAATGTAAATAAGACTGCAGATATGTGACATTGATGGGGCTGGTGAGGATTAACCACTCTTGCCTTCTGCAGTATCCCAGTACAAAACCAAGGGGTCTTTTTCCTTTGCATTCCATTAGTTTGTTGGTTTTTTTTTTTCAAACATCAATGGATATTTGCTGTAGGGCAGGATGCACTTCTGCCTCAAAATATGGATGTGCAACACAGATGTAATAATAAAATACCAGCTAGGATTCATGATTATTCATGAATTTAAATGGATTTTTTTTTTTTTGTTCTTACATTGAATCTCTTATTTTGTATCTTAATTTTCTTAGCACGTAAATTATGACTAAAGATTTTACTGATGTGGCCAGCTCAAAAAGCAAATGTTAAGCTTGCACGTTTCGAATTCTTTTACAGAAAATTTCAGTATTGCTTCCTATCAGCATATGAAGCAGGAGCTTCATTTATCATGTTTGGGGTATTTTCCAATTAAGTAGAGGAAGGAGTGTCAGCTTCATTTTTTCTGTATAAACAGTAGATTGGACTACAAAGAGACGATGTGTCAGAAGTTGTTTGGTGGCGACAAATAAGAATAAACTAGTTGATATTTAAAGGAGCTTAAAATAAAAGAAAATGTTTGGCATCACTGAAAAGGTCCCTTGGAACAGAGGCTGCTGGCTGAAGGACTGAATGAGTGATTAATTTTTTACATTGCTTGGTGAGAATTGCCAGTGACCCAGCTGTGTGCTCAGAGCCTCAAGGAAGATCCAGTGTGCTCAGTGATTTCCTTGGGCCAGTCACTGGGGAGGTGCCAGCATTCCCAGATCCACAGAACTCCTGAGAGTGTTGGCCCCCAATTCCACTGACTATGGTGAGGGGTGCTCAGTGTGTCCAGGGAGCTCAGGCATTGTGTGCTCTGTATAGAAGGACATTGTGTTTCACTACTAAGCAACATTTAATACCTAGGTACACAGAACTGGTTGTGTAAGGGATAACTTGGTCTTTTCAAGTTTGCAACTGTAGAAGAAAAAAGGTAGTTCTTGCAATTATTGGAGTTCTTACATTAGATCAAGTGCAAACTCTGATATTTACTTTTCTGATTAGGATGGCATGACTCTGGTAAATGAAGAAGAAAATAAATTGAAAATTTCCATAATAAAATGAGTATTTTCTCTGTGATTCAAACTGCCCTGTCCCCAGCTTGATAATGTTGTTTGCCCACAGTTAAAGATATGTTAGAATGTAATTGTAACTATTTGCCATGGCTGGCTGTTAGAATGAGAGATCATGCATTTGCATCTCATATATCCAGAAATTAAAAATGAAGCACTGACCACTTGACACCATTGTAGTTCTTGAAACAAAGCCTGTTGAGCCCCATTTGTTGTGGCTGCTGAATGACTCTGCTTACCAGTTTGAATGCATAGTGAAATTCCTATTAGAAGATGGTGCTATAATAATTGATAGCATAATGAAAGTACCTGAAACAGAATAGAAATGCTGCTCTGTTAACCATTTTTTTCAGAACAGAGTTTAAAATGGAGTTTTTGAAATGCATATGTGACATTTGTTCTGACCTCTGGAAGGGTTTGGTTTTTTTTTGTTTTTTTATTTTGGTCCCCTGTACTGGAGAGAACTGTGATAATTTCAGGCTTTCAACAAGGTACTCAGAATCCTGTGCTGTATTCTGTGGATGAATTGTTTCTGTACTCCAGAGAAACTGCTGTTTGCCCTCAGAGCTGTATAAAAAAGGAAAATGAATGTTGGTGCTAAGGCAGTGATGAAATGCATTGCAGGCAATTAGAGGTAAGAAATACTGAGTTTCCACTACCTTAGAAACCATACTGATAGAAGAACCCTTACCTTTACATCTGTTTGGAAACTATGTAAACTCACACACGTTTTTGAATTCTCAACCTGTCCCCTCCCCAAGACTCTAATTATTCTGTATCTGGAGCCTCTTAATTCATGCTCTGGGATGAATTTCCATTTATGTGCCCGTGTCAAAGCCTTAGGTTCCTGTATTCAAGAACACAGCTTTGAAAATGATGGGTTTTTCTATCAACTACTTTAATTTTTCTACAAAGACACACTTCATATTCATCAAAATAAAACATAATCAAAAGTAGTATTTAAAAGTGTCAGTCAACAGACCTAATACTGCAAAAGGTTACTCTCTTTTCCATTACAAATGTTTCTCCCTCTTTTTCCTATTTCTCACAGAGGAACTCCGTGCAGGTATGTAGAATATAATTCTGCTCAAGTTCTTGCGTGAAGACTTCACTTTTTACTTTCTATGTAACATTAGTTGAGTGTCTTATGTCCTCAGTGTGCCTAATGCATTAAAAATCTGAGAATTTAATGCTGTAATTATTATGAAAGCCTAAAGGAAGAAGCCCATTGAATGCACTTCAGATAAGGTTATCAGCTTTACCTTTCCAAATATGTTCTATAATAGAAGCTGATTTCCTAAAGAGTTTGTCACATGCATATATCTGGCTGAGAGTGGCTCTTGCTCACTAGGGTATGAATAAATGATTTCCAAAGCTCTAATGCATCCTTTTTTTCAGTGTGGGCCTTAGTCTTTCCTTTTCCTTAAAAGCATCATTTGGCTGCTGAATCGAAAACTCTGAAAAGAGACAAAAAATGAGTGTTCACATTTGAAATGCAACAATCCATTCAGGCCAGAAAAGAACTGCAGCAAAGTATGTCCTATCTCTTCTCTAAACCATCTGTATTGGAACTACTAATCAAGATAAATGTGATGAATAGAATTTTAAGAAATCATATATTGATATTCAGAGGAATTAGATATTTTTTATGTTTTCATTAAAGTCACTTATTTTTCTGTACATGCAGGACCTTAATTGTCTCAGGTTTAAGTATTCCTATGTATTTTTTTGGGGGATGTTGTGTGTATTTATCTAATGACCGTATTTTCATATTTACTGGCAATGGCTGGAACTCAATCAGAATGGCTCAGGTGATACCAGTTGTTGTAAGGAGGTCTTTTTTTAAACTGCAGTGAGGGAAGGGGGCTTTCAAACACACACACAGCCATTGGAGCAAGATGTAGCCCAGAGAGAGAGATATAGACCAATGAGAACCAAAAGAGGGCAAGACACAGAGAGCAGTTTTGCATTTTCATTCAGGCAGTGCCGAAGGGCAAAGGAGAAAACAAAAGTCAGGGAAATCTCCCTGGCAGCCAGTTCAAATTAAGTGAGGGCATCCTGCTGAACATTTTGAGTTTTGGATCAGATTCATTCCTGCAGTACTGGCCCCTGGAAGTAGTAAAACATTGCAGTGCTTGGGGAAGGGGTGACATTGTGGAATGAAGGAGTGAGTTGTGCAGCTGCCAAGGCCATCTCAATTGGCAAGGGATCTAACCCTAGGAAGAGTGGCTGCCATGGGGCTGTGACTTTGACACAATCTTCAGTTTGCATTTACATTGATTTTTCTCATTGCTGGAGATGTGAATGAGTCTGTTTAGAAAACTGGGCATGGAGACCTATCTTCTCTAAGGCCTACCCAGCAGGTCATTTCCCACAGGCCAGAAATTATTCTGCAAACTGCAGTGAAGAAGTATTATTACTATGTTCCCAAAAATATCAGAGAATAGTTGCTGGATGCCTTGAATGGCATTTCTTCTTATCTGAAGTTGTACTTACTTAGAAGTCAGTGAAAAATGCTTCATTGATCAGCTTCTTAAGTGCTATTCCTCAAACCATTCAGGTTTCAGGTTCATTTTAGACTGTATTGAGCCCTGAGATAAACATTGAGGTGCTCATGAATAAACAAGCTCCTGGGGAAATGAGTAGCTGAAGGTTTAGTAGTTGCTCATGGCAGCAGGATGCCTGTGAGATGGAGCATAGCTTGGGGAAAGTACTTTGAGGAGGTGTGCCCCCTGGAGGTTTGTGCCCGGGCAGAGAGCCACAGCTCCTGATGGAGAGCACAGGAGTGCTGAGCTTGGCAGGCTGCTGCAGTGAGCTTCCTGAGGCTGCTCTCTCCCTGCTCAGTCACTGATACCTGGATCTTTGCTTCCCAACTGCTGTTCAGCATTTACAGGATCCCCCGGCCCTGGATAACTCCTACTTTACTCAGCAATTGCTACTGCAGAGTGAGGCTGACTTAGGTTCTTTCTTGCCCTTTTGGTCCCTGCTATAAAAACAGGTTTTATCAAAGAATTAATTTGGGTTAGTTTGTTCTCCTGTTTAGAAGTGGCTGTTGATAGATGTTGTTTTCTTCTGAGGGATCCAGTATGTGCTAGGAGGGGAGGAGAAAGAAAACTTTCATGATTTGGATTTGGGTGTTAAGATTCATGACTTATTCATCTTGCTGGGCCACTGAAGACTGTAATTAAACCTGACAGCACTTTTCAGTGATTAAGTGATAAGCATTACATGGCATGCATTAAAATGAATATTTTTATTTCTTATTTTGAGATATTCTGGTCCCAGTATCTCTTAAAAAATAATTAAGAAAATGTAGATCTTGTGTGATTATTTTCTTCACCTCCCACTCACATGCTTAAAAGAGCAGATAATAGGCTTTCTGCACTTTAGAAAAGGCTTTTTATTCAGGTCAGAGTTAATCTTGCTGCAGTTAAAAATGGATTATCAGACATGGAGCCCTCCCCACCACTGGCTGGGTGGCAGAGCTCATCTGGTAAAACTCACCTTTTTTTTTTTCCTTTTCTTTCTGCTGATCCCTTGGGGTCCTGTTCCTAGCTGTGAGCAGCAGCATGCCAATTTCAATTAACATTTCCTTTAAAACAAATGTTATCATCTGCTTTAGTGCTTGTGACTTTCCATTTGTAACAGGGATAGCAGGAGAGTGCAGGCGATGGCTTTGTTTGGCTCAGGATGATGTCACTGCTTTGGTGAGCATCATTAACCATTATCCATGCATGGCATTTCTTCAGGTTCCTTGTGATTTTTAAAGGTCAAACCAAGGCTTGGAGGGGGAATTCTCTGTGTGACATAAGGGTGGTTCTTTTCCCATAACAGAATAAAAGCCCAAGTCCATTGCTGTTAAACTTTTGGGCTGTTTTCTCATTGTGACCACCAGCCCAAGGCTTTTGGAAAATGCTTTGCTGTTGCAGGTCTTAGAGATACTGATTCCATCTGTGTGAATAAATTAGGTTGTTAGATTGCTTACTTTACCAGAGAAGGCAGCAAGAAAGTTTTCCTGAGTTATCCTAAATGGTGTTTTTCTCAGGCACAGGAAAAGAGAAATAATTTTGAAAATCATTTTGGGTTAGCAGAAAATACATTTCCCTCTGCAAATCCCCATTTTACTCTTTTAAGTATCTAAAATTGTCATTTAACTCTTTTAAATCTCAAAAGAAAGCATTTGGCTTTTTGTTTTAAGATGCATATAGACATATGCATTTTAAAACAAAAATCCAAATGCTTTCTTTTGAGAATTTTGACAATTCTAAGGTTTTCAGTGCTTGGATTTGTTACTGTGTGGAGTCTTGTTTTTGTCCTTTCCATCTCCCTCCCAACATGACCCTTTGTAATTTTGCCTGTAATTGTTTGGTTCTTCCACTCCTGTCTTTTTTTTATGACTCTTTCACTGTATATCAAACACAAAGATGTCTTAAACAGTTTTTGTGTCAGTCCAAATAACTGTGTGTGCCCACATGTTAAAAACCTGGGAAAAACAAGACAGAAAAATAATCAGTTCCTGGTCCAAAACAAGTAAGCACTGGGCTTCTTCCTTCCTCGATGACAATAAATTTCCAATTCCTTTTGGCCTGAAATGAAAGTAATATGTCTGGGGTAGTGAAAAATGGGAAAGCCAAGACTTTTTTCTATTTTTTTTTAAGAACATAAAGAAAATGGGTTGAGGGAGGCCATAGGCCCAAAATATACACAGAGAATATTTCAGTTGTATGTCGCATTCCAAATAATCCTTTATTAATGGTTCTTGTCAGTTGATAATTTTTCATGGTTATTTATGCTGCCAGAGCTCTATGGAGAGTATTGAGCATCCAGGCAGGTCCATGGTGCTGCATTATGGACAGTGCACCAGATATTTAAATGTGGTGTTTGAATTATTTCAGAAAGAGAAATTGTGGCTCTGCTGACCAGGAGCTGGGGTTGGATGGAATCCCTGTTCTGCCCTGGAACCTGTTGTAAACAATGCACTTTCCTGATGCTTTGGAGATCCTGAGCCTCCATAATAAATAAAACAGAGTGAAAAAAATTAAGAATAAGACCAAGTGACCAGAATTGAATCCCTCTGTATTCACAGCTGTAGGTGGTCAAGGGGTGCATTTCTTGTCAGCTGTTGAAAAAGGCTCAGGAGGGCTTAAGAAGCTTTTGAAGTGGTAACTTAGAAAGATGTGTAGGTATCCAGGTATGTTTTTAAGAAAACATCACTCTTCAGCTATATCTTTAGACCCTTCTCAGTGTCTCAGTGAATTTAATAAATAATTTTTGATTTTTTCCTTTGTATTCTTCTTTTTTTTTTTTTGGAAAATTAGTGTCTATCTCCATTCAAGTATTCCTAATTCATTTATTCTAAATTCCTTTTCAGCTACTTGAGGAAAATTGTATTTTATGTCACATTTGGAACAAGAAATGTAGAGCACTGGGGAGTGAAGGCTGTTATCTTATTCACATGACAAAGGCATATATTATTCATACTGTAATACTCAAACTGCAGGAATTGATAGATGGGGCTTATATACTCTCAAGCAAACTAAACTCTCAAGCAAACTAAAAATATATTTTTTGAAATAAACTGCTTTTTGAGTGGTTAATTCAAAATCAGATGGATTACTGCAAGATGTGCCATGTGATTATTTTTACTGTAGGGACCCAAACTACCTACATATATTTTCTCACTGAGACTGCAAAGTCTTAATGCATTTATTTTTCCTTTTGTTTGGGTGATTTAAAATCTGAAAAAGGGACCAGCAGATCAATAATTTAGTGCAGTCAGGTGAAAAGTGTCTTAACCTGTTGGTTCAATTGTAGGATATTGCAGGGTCTTGCATACTGTACAACTGCATTTAGATTGTATAATCTATATTCACAATAATGTCTAGTGGAAGGAAAATTAGCCTTTGTGCAGGAAGTAAACATCTGTGTCTACTCCTTTTATATTGTATAGAAAGGTCTGATCAGCATAAAATAATATTGTGGGATTATTCCTCACTCGTCCCTCACCCCACTGTGCTAAGGTTACAGTGAGAAGAAAAATTTTTTAACTTTAAGTTAAAAACACAAGGTTCTTAAGTTATGACTGTCACAGGGATATATATGGAAAACAATATCCCAAATCAGTCTGACTAGCTCTCCTAAAATATTTTCACTCAATGACCTTATTAATGATTTAGGAAGAGATTTAGAAGAGTCAGTGCTGCAATAATGTACCAGGTAGAGTGGAATGCATTTCTTATTTCCTGTGACAGACTTTTTGTCTCATGGTCGCAGGGGTGACTTGGTGCCTTTGCTGGCAAAGGCTGCTTATATCGTCTTCATGGTTGAAGTTTTTCTTCTTCTTCACAAGCAGACCACTTGTGCATGTCACAGAGATCAGGTAGTGATCACTTTTTTTTGCATCTGTTAGGAAATAATTTCAGATTTTTCTTGTTTTTCTGTGCAGTTACAGAAAAGAGCAATCAAGAACTGGTCAAGTTTTTATTTTCTAAAAGTAATTGTTTAAAACTAGTTTTTATTTAAGTGTTGGAATATGGTATCCTTAATAACTGACTGTCTAGTTCTAGATCTATTTATAAAAGGAAAACAAGGAGATTGTTCCCTTCTCTTCTTAGTTTTATATTAAAATTTCTTCATTTGGAATTGACAGCAAATTTGGAAACACGCTATTCATGTTTCAGGAATGCCCTCCTTGACATTTACCACTTGCCAGGGTCTTATTGTGGTGGGGTTTGAATAATTTGGTTTTCTGATGAATGGCAAAAGAAATAAGAATGGTTCTCACTGGAACTTCTGTAAACCTGCTTGTTTCAGTGATGGTACATTTAACCACTGGTTTAACACAGATGATATTCATGTGTAATTTCATCAACCATAGCAGCCAAGGAGATGACAAGTGTGCTGTACAAACCAGTATTGATCTGTTCAGCATTTGGTTCTAAGATCCTGTGCTAACTTGGATTACAGCTGTTAAATTCTCACTCCCCTTTAATCTTTTTCTCTCAAGTGGAGAGCACCTTTCTTATTTCTTAATTCTCAGAAAACTATCTAGCCCAAAAGATGTAACTTGTAAAAAATCATAGCATGTAGTGTGTTTTCTGAGCATTAAGCTCAGAGATGAACATGACTGAAAATCAATACCGTGCTTGGCCTGCAGCCTTGTCATTTATTGATTTACATGTCGTTTGTCTCCATAGAAAATGCAATTATTGCTTAAATACAATACAGTATTTTGCTAATAGGATACAAATGTCACCACTGAGTAAAAAAGGTCACACTTGCATGTAAATGATTGTCAACCCAATCCCACACTTGCTGCTGCTGGTGTTTTGAAGAGGCTGTCAGGAAAGGGGAGGCCTGGGTGCAATTGTGCTGGCATTAATGGGGGCTCAGCTCTTGGTTTAAGTGGGACCAGTGGTCCCAGTCCTCTGGACTTACACAGCTGCTCTGTGCTTCTTTAGGTTTACAGACCTCAGTCAGGTGGGATTTTCTTTTTTTCTCCATAACTTTGGAGCTATTGAGAAAAATCCTCACATAGAAGAAATAGAGGACAAAAAAGGAGTAGGATTGCTGAATTTGCTGGAAGAGCTGAATGACCAATGCCATGCAGAGAAACAAACTTTCACCTCTGTTATAGTAGGATGTGGAATGGCCTTAACTCTTTAACATGATAATGTGGTTATCATTTGATAATGTGCCCAGGTCTGGCACACCAGGTTTAGTAGGGGAACTTAGATACTTATGGAATACATGTACCATCTTCTAATAAAGGAGGGTAACCTAATTCACTTTAAAGCTTTGGGTGTCCTGAATGAAATTTCCCTTTGTGAATAAGAAGTATATTGACATTAATAGCAGTACATTTATATAGAGCTTTAGGAATTTGCTCCTGTTTGCACAAAGATCCTTTTCCCCAGTGTGGCTAATTTAAATAATCAGGAATGTCAAGCTTTGTAATTTAATGTACCTATTTTAATATTAATTTAAATTCTAAAGAACTAGGATTTAATATCCTTGGAGGTCTGTCTGTTGCCCTTGTTGATTAAAGATTCAATATCTATGTGTTAAAAAGCACTGAAAGCTGATTTTTTTTTTTGGTTTGTTAGCATCATTAGCTTCTTCGCTACTTTGCTCTGCAGAAAACTCTTCACTACTCAGGCATCAGGAAAATCAGTACTGTTGGTAACCATGACTTTTTGTTTTTCTCTTGGCCAGCTTCCAGGACTCCCTTGACTAAAATATTTCAGTTTCTATCATGAATGAGATTGGGCTTTTTGCTTCTGCCTGCCTTGGCTCAGTCAGTATTTCACTGATCTATTGACAGTGTGGTCCATGGTCAAGTCCATTTCCATGGGACCTTCAGCCCAATCCCCTTTGTTCATCTGCACCTCCTGTTCCTGGTCATGGTCGGAGCAGGGACAGGATCCCTGCAGGGCAGCAGATCTGAAACCCTCCCAGCAGGCTCAGGAACCAGGGCCTGAGCTGCAGCTGCAGCATTTGCAATGTCAGTGGGGTGCTTTCCTTTCATTTTCTTTCTCAAAGGTGTTTGATAGGTGTACATTTGAGATTTCACTATTGAAATAAGATCCGAACTTCTATATGCAAATAATAACTGTGCAAAATGATAAATTGATGGGCAGTTAATAGAGTCTTCAGATAATTTCAGTGTTCTGACTATCTGAGCCTTTGAGGGTAAGTTTATCAGTATTCAGCACTGTCTCCTTAGCTTTTTTTTATGGTAACAGAGCAGACTCTTCACAAAACCATTTATTCTATTTTCTATGTTCTTTTTTCATTTTTGCCTTTTTTTTTTTTTTTTTGTCTTCATTTTCCACATCAGATTTGAGCTAATTCAAATCAAGGAACAAGGTGGCTGAGACCCTAAAGTCAGTGATTTCTTATTTTCCTCTCAAGGGTGGTGTTGTTTGAGTGGCTGTGATTCTAATTGCAGGAGTATTACATGCTGTGAGAGCAGATTCAACCCACACAGGACCCTGCATTTTAAAAGAAAAAAAGGGCAAAAAGCCCCAAAACAACAAACAAAGAACCCCCCCACGCACTAAGCTGCTTGGTTTTTCCAAAGAAATGCACAGGCACTCCTTTATAGATCCTGTAACACTGATTAAATGGCCAAAGGATTTTCTTTCACAAATTTGTTGCCATATTCTGTTTTGAATTCAGTTTCCAAATGCATGTCAAGTGCTAAGGAAAGTAATTCCATGCAAAAAGTATCAGATTCTTTAGAAGGTTTTCATGCCAGCTGTTCTTTTTTTCTAATTTTCCTTTAGGAGAACCAGTCTAGAAATACTCTTCTACCCATTGGCTGCCTGACTGTTGGTAATGTGAAGCTGATTAAAAAAATAAAAATAATTCCTCCTCCCTGCAGGCAGTACATGCACACACACAGAGAGAAACCCCTCAAAACTAAGCAAGCGTGAGCTTTATTCCAAGGTTTCCTTCACCAGTATCTTCTAATTATTAATATTTCAATTGTACCTGAATTTTTTTAGGGATAAATATCTTTCTCTCTCTGTGTGCCTTTCCCACAGGGCTTTCTGGTGAGCATAATCCTTAACAACCTTAACAAACAGAGCCCCATATCCCACACCTATGTATCCTGGAGGTCACCCCTCTGTCTCTCTGAATTGATGGTAAAATATCTCCCAAGGAGAAGTCTCTGGTCCCCTGTGTTGGGGGAGCACACAAATTCACTCTCAGGTTACAGTGCAGACCAGCTCAGGGTGCAGCTGGGAGCACTGGTTGTACTGGTGGACTGAACCTGCTGTGTGTTCAGCTGCCACAGGGTGCAAGAATAAGGTATCAAAATTACAGTTTTTTTTTTTCTTGATTCATCAAACAATTTTTTATGTATTTATGTATGTTTGCAGCTCTGATGGGTGTGTTTAAAAGAAACTCATGCACACGTCTCATAGCTTGTCCTTCATTAGAATAAAAAGCCAAATCAATAAAAAAATATACTTTTATTGATGGTACAGTTAGATTTATAAAAAAATGTTTTGCCACTGATGAGATTTTCTACTCAGATGACACTAAATGTAATTCTCTTTGAGTAAAGTGTAGATTTTGAAATCAGTTCTAATAAGCTGGTGATAGAAATCATCTTCCATGAATCTAATTTCATACCAGTTTTGTTTTTCTCAACTGTATGCAACTTCAAATGAAGGAAATAAGCAAAGAGTAGAAAGCAGGGAAACCTTGCAATATGTCTCACAAAACCTCTCTCTCTTGCCCTTTGTCATGGTGCCATTGGGCACAGCTCCTCTCTGACTGTGAGCTCCAGCCCTGTCTGAGGCCGCCCCACAGAGCCCCAGGTTTGTCCAAGATAAATTATCCACTGCTGTGTTGAAAGCAGAACTCAAAACTATCTGTAGGGTGAGAAACAGGCTCTTCCCTCTCAGAGTGCCTGGTGAGAGCTGAGACAGTCACAGAATATTGCAGACAGCTCACAAACATGAAAGATGTGTATTGTTCTCCTTCATTTGAAGCTGCAAGACTCTGCCTTTATTTGACTTTATCTTTGTTTCCCATTAACTTAAATTTCCCACTTCATGAAGCTCTACTTTCTATTTAAATTCCTTCTGGTTGTTATTTTTCCTTCTTGCTTGTCCTTCTACCTACCCTGACTAATTTTCTGTTTTCTAATGCTTGTGATTTTTCCCCCTGCTCCACTGGTGCAGTGTGGAGAACCTGCTACCAAACTGGCAAAGGGGAGAGCAGGGGGAAGGAGCCAGGCCATGAGGCTGAGCCAGTGGTTAAAGAAGTCATCTTGGCTTTGGAGCAGGGGCTCCCTGCCAGTGGCAACTGCTGGTAGATGGCAGTTCAAAATCCAGCAAATGGAGCTAGAAAAGTTGGTTTAAAGCACTGTGCATCTGCTAGTCTCATATCATTCATTTGGGGGTCATGTTTGTGGCTGGCAGTCTTTGATGGAGGTGGAGAGAATGCAATCAGCAAATGAAGATGTGCCATCTTTGAATGGCACCACAAAAAAGATTGGGTCTTTCTTCTCTCTCTTTTTAATGGGCATTGGAGGTGTTTGGCTCACATGAAGAAAGGTATTAATGTGCTAAAGAACGCTTGTGTTGTAGAAGAATAACTTTGCCATTTTAAGAGATTTTTTTTCTTGTTTTCATCATACTCCCCAGAGTTTTTACCTCTTTATAAAAACAATTCAGTAAGTGCCTGGACCTGTTCTTTTTGAACAGCATCAAACACTAGAATAAAACTGAATATCTTCTTTTGGGTACTCCTTTGGCAGCATAAAGCTCTACTATATCAGTATTCCTTCACTATTTCAGTGGTGATGTTTGCTTCAGTCCAAGTGATGGAATTACATGGGGGTAGTAGTGCAGTAGCAGTGAGAAGAATCAGGCCAAGACACTTAATTTGACTCTAGCCAAGCACAGACATTTTTCTACCTTTTGGAGCTTTGTACAAGTTTGTGAGCAATAATTTAGTCCTTACTTAAAAAAAAATGCTGTGCCACTACTTTGTACAGATTTAATATATATGAGATATACATCAAGGAAAAAATTGTATTAGACAAGTACAGCTCTCCAATTTCTCAACACTTAACATAAATAATTGCTGTAGTGTGAAGATTTAAATGGAGATTGCCACTTTTATAATTAATACTTTTTTGTTTCATCCTCCTTACTAATTGAAAATGGGCTTTCAATGCAGAAAGCTTTGAAATTGTGTGAAGAGATGGAATTGGAAATGAACTTAATTAACTACAAACTGTCCAAATCAATCAGTGTTTCACAGTGCCTTTGTAATATACAGAGTTCATAATTGACTTGGGACTTGCCATAATACATATGCCATAATTGCAAAGTAATCATGCTAAGAGTGTCCAAAATTCAGTGTTGTGCTCTGATGCTCTACTGGAATGAAATGTCTGTGTGTTCACACACCAAAATGGATTGGGGGCAAAAGGGTGTGCTTTTCCATTAACCAAACTGAGAACTTCTGTGAATTAGGGCATTTCTCCAAGTGTGGCAGGGCTTTCAGGTGTTAATAGTTAGAAAAAATCCTTTGACTTCAATGTTCAATCAGTCTAGCATTTCAAATGGTAGTGTTCTTGCTACACCATCTGTGATGTTTGCAGCATGAAAACCATAACTTTATATAAGATCAGGGAAAGGAAATCCTATGGAAAAACACTTGGAAAAATTTCTGTAAGTTTTCAAGAAGTTTTTGCATGTAAAACTTCTGCAGAATAAAGGCTATCAAAAATATCTGCCTGTTATTTTCCATTGAGGTTGAAGTTTGTCTATGACTTCACAGAATCTTTTTGTACACAAATTTAGTAACTTTTTACAAAAAGAACAGTGCTTAGGTTTGCCTTTGTACCTTGTGAATACCTTTGTTCTGCCTGAACAGTCACTCTGCTGATGTTTTTGGTGCTTCTCCCAGAAACTTTGGCCTTCTTTATGCAAGTCTGTGTTGCTCAGATTGACTTGGTAATGTAGCCTGGGGTGATTATAACTGGCTTTCCCCATCCAAGCTTACTTGATTTGAGCAGCTTTGCAGCCTTGAAAATTCCTCTTTGTGTTGTTCCTCTACATTTCAATCACTATTTTCTATCCTTATTTTTCTCTTGCCTTTAAATCTCTGATTTCCTTTAAACAAATCTTTTGTATTGGAGATTCCAGAAATTCCAAAATTGTATGTCTGAGTCAAGTCTCAAAACCTCTGTGTTTCCAAAGTTTCTCTTTTATTTTCTCATCTTGAACTGAGATCTTCTGGAAAGTTGATGAACAAATTTCTGATGGGCTGGCAAAATACATTAATTCTGAATGCTCCAAGATCCTTATTGTCAGAAACCCTTTTGACTGTGACACAGCTGTTGGTGGCAGTCTCTGGCCATAGGATACAGGACTACCAGGAGTCTGGGACAGTGCTGACCTCTGGCCTTTCTGAATCAGACTATTTCCTGTTTGCATGTGAGTTGTTGTTTAATCCTGACACTGATGGTGTAACATGATTACTCTGATGTAGTAGATTTCCTATATGGCTGGTGTGAATCCTCCTCTTTCTCAAAGAGAACTGATAAAGGACCCATAGTATATTTATTATAAATATTTTATGTATTACTGAAATACTATATAAATAAAATGTTGCAAATTTGCAGAACTGGAGAGACAATGCTCATTAGTGATAGCTGCCTGGATACCAGGTACTGCTACATCCTTCTCACACTTCAGGCCATTTTTATTATGGTCAGCTGCTAATGCCTGGGCCTTTTTCATGTGTTGTGGAGTTATATGAGGTATGTTATGCTGACACTGTGGAATTTTTAAGTGGTTCTTGGGTTTATTATTTGAAATTCTGAGGGTGACAGGACTGCTAAGCCTAATTGAAAGGGTTTTGCCTGATTAATTTTATGGACTATGTTAAAAAGGTTTGATTTTTTTTTTGTCTGGCTTAAAATAATCAGAATATAGTGTTTTGCCCATGTCATTTAGGGAACAGGGAGTGCTGGTTTATTCACTTGTGTAGATTGCTTGCTCTCTTTGGTATTGAAATAGAACATTCTGGTAATGACAGTGGCCTCCTCCAATGTGTTCTATTAACAAGACTTTATGAAAACAGAGAAAAACTATGAATAATGTACCCAGACTTGCTGACTGTTTAGAGAAAATAAATGCTTTCTAAACTATGCAACAATAATATGAGAAAATTAACTGACTTGTGCTGCTATAAAAATGCTAATTGCAAGGCTAAAATTCATCCTCCTTTCCCATACCAGGAAAACTATTAAACATCTTCTTTTCCCTTCCCAAGTTTTCTTTTTTTATGTGTGCTCCTGGAGCAGATACCTATACAAACAGGCTGGTTTCTGTGGCATTCCTCTGTACTCAATTTTCATATGGAAAGTATCCTGACATCTGCTCCCTGGAGCGTCTCCTTCCCTCTCTCCCCCTTTTGTTCCCTCGTTTGCCTCCCATTAATTTCTCTCTCCACAAGGAGACTGCCAGGCTGTGATGCATCAGTGTGAATGCAGTCAGTTGCAGATGTCAGGAGCCCCACCTGAGCAAAATTCCTGCTGTGTGACACAGCATCCCCTGTCAAGGGTGGGAAAGGATCCAGGAGAAGGCTAAGAAGCTAATGAAGTAAAGCTTGTTTGATTAATAGCTAGAGACCAGGCTGATGCCCTGACAGGCCCCAGACAAGGACAGGCCAGTCAAACACATCTCTTACTTCCCCAGAATGTCACCCTTCATGGATAGAAAATGGAAACAAGGCACTTTTCCCCTCCCTTCTTCCATCACTTCTCCAAAAGTTATGCTTTCTGCTGGGGTCCATGTTCTCTATCTATTTACATGAACAACACATTGCTCAGTTCATATCCCTTCTTTTTTTTTAGCAGAAATTCTCCCAGGATGCAATTCTTGGGATGAAGGTTTTTCTTGCCTCCCTCAACATCTGCATTCATTTCCAGGGATCACGGGAGGGGAAAATGCTGTCTGCAAATATTCCAAAGATATTCCATAGAGCTTGTTGCTTGTTCCATGGACAGACATGAGGAGTGATTTGTACCTCTGTAGGAAATGTACCTGCCTTTTTTTTTCCTTGAAGTCTGTGGTAGGGAAGGTTTTGATGTTTGCTAACTGGCAGGTGCTGCCCCTCTAGAGAAGGGGTGTAAAGCTGGGCACTGGTAGAACTCCAGCTGGTGTCTCCTCCTGGCAGTGAGGGCTCTCTGCACTGCTCTGGGCATGCTAAGCTGGCCTTGAAAACACCCAGTTGAACAAGCTCTTTTTCATGTGATATAGTAGATGAGCACTTCCTTGATCCAGCCAAAATCATTATGCTTGGGCCAGTCCCTCCAGACGTTCACCAAAATCTGCCTGTGTCTCCTTTGCCAGCTCCCCGTATGTCAGGTATCTTCAGCTTGGCCCAGCAGGGATCAGCTGGCAGGATGGACTCAGCAGGAGCTGGGCTGGCTGTCTGGAGCTGTGTGCTAGGAAAATGAGAAGTTAAATATCCAATAAGTGGGATCTAAAGTGGTGTCCAGAGAGCAGAGGTCAAAGGAGCCAGCAGGCACCGAGCAGGGATCGTGGGGCTGCCAAAGAGAGCTGACTGTTCAAGGTGGGTAATTCATGTTTATGTAGAAATCACTCTGCAAGCTGTCTGGACAGAGAGGCCAGTGACAGCTGAGCAGACACATACCTGGGGCTGAGCCCAGCCTGCAAGCTCAGGGAAGTTTCCTGGGAAGGAAGTAGCAGCCCCTGTTTTGGAAGGATGAGAAGGTGGCACTTGCTGTGATAGGGACAGCAAGCTGCCCAGTTATTAGGAACTGCCAGCTGTCTTCAAGTGTGGCACTGCTGCCATCACAAATAGAGAAACTTTGCCCCTGATACCAGTAAGCCTGCAAACATGAATATTTGGATTATTTAGTGTCCCTGTGTACCACAGTGCCGAGCTAAGTGCTTGGACAGGTGAGTGAGTGTTCCCTCTGACAGTCAGTGCAGCCAGTAACAGATATTTTGATGAACAGGCAACTGAGCACTGCTGTGCATGGGCAAGTCATTGTTGATTTAGATAATCTCATGCCCATAAAGGATTTTTTCATCACTTGCTCAGAAACAAGAAGCAGAGGATAAAGATGAGTTTCATCAGGAGAAGGTCATTGCTGGAAATCCTTTTGCCTTTGAGTCTAATGTGTGAGAAAACAGACAAGTCTGCCTAAACAGAGTAAAACAGAAAGCCAGATAACACCCATAAAGCTTCCAGATGCTGCTTTTTAGTCCACAGAGCCCCAGAAACAGATGAAGGGCAATTCAATTGCCCTTAATGATACTCCATTGAATACATGCTTTATTTCAAAAAGCCACCTGCTCTAAATGCCATTGACAAACACAATGTAATGTACTAGTGTTAGTGTCTGTGTGAAGCAGAGCACCATTTCAGGCATTTTGTGGCTTGTAAGCATGAAATATTTCACCTTGATACACAACAAAAAAGCTGACTGGGCACCACAGTGATAAGGAATACTTTCCTCAAATTTGTTTTTAATTCCAGATTTATTGGTGTCATACAATTATAAAGAATTATAATAGTTGTGTGTTTATTTATTTAAATAAGCACATCTATGCAGAAGTATGATTCTTTGAGGTCAAAATAGATTTCTGTGAAATCTTACACTGTGTTTATAGTCAGTACTGGCGAGGCCGTGCCTTGAGTACTGTCCGGTTCTCGGCCATTTATTTCAACAAAGACATTGCGGGGTTGGAGTGAGGGCAGAGAACGCCAATAAAGCTGAAGGGTGTCGAGGGTAAAGCCATGTGAGCAGCAGCTGAAGGAGCTGGGGGTGTTTAGGCTGGGGAAAGGGAGGCTCAGGGCAGACCTTGTCACTCTCTGTGCTCCCTGACAGGAGGGTGGAGCAAGGTGGGGGTCACCTCTTCTACCTGGCAGCCACTGACAGGACAAGAGATGTGTGACAAGTGACAGGACTGCCCTAAGACGTGCCAGGGGAGGGTTAGGCTGGGTATCAGGAATCATTTGTTCACTGAAAAGGGTGATCAGGCATGGGAAGGGGCTGCCCAGGGAGGTGGTGGTGTCACCACCTCTGCCTGTGATCAAGAAATGACTGAGTTTGGCATTGGATGCTGCTGACAAGGTGGTGACTGGCCAAAGGTTGGGCTACATCATCTTGAAGGTCTTTTCCATGGTTTGGAGGAGGATGGATGGAGGTTTTAATGAGTCTATGTGTCATGCTAAACTGCTGTGTCCTGGGGGGATTTCTTCAGGGAAAGAACCCTGTAAGGTGGGGCAGTGTAGTTGTGAATGAGTTCGTATTCATTGTTGTGCTGTAAGAACATATTCATGTGGGAATATTGACACAGGTTTGAATGTGAGGTTAAAAGGAAAAGTTCTTCTCCCTGCATTTTAGGAGATTACTCTTTTGCTTAAACTAAATTGGCAACTGCTGTGCAGAGCTCACAAAGAACCAATAATGAGGCAAAAGTTAGGAACCCCTTCACAGGGATGAGTTTCTTTAAATCTATTGCTAAGGAAGTGCTGCAGATGAGTGTTTTGGTCTCTCTGTTGGGTTAATAATATTATCTAAGCAGGCAGGGCTGAAGCCTTCTGTTACTGCAGAAGTGCTGGGGATGTTTTCCTTGGCAAAGGGTGTTGGTCTGGGTGAATTTTGGCCTCCCAAAGATTGTCAAATTGAACCAAGTCCCTCAACCTCTTCCAGGCCAACTGAAGTCTGGGAGCTGTGATGTACTAGAAAAATGTTGTGTTTTGAGACAGTAATATCAAGAAAAAGATTTTAGATGCTAGATAGGTGCTGTATAAGAAAATAAACACATCACTGAATTTCATATTAAATTTCTCTTGCAGCTTACTGTCATTTTCTTTGAGAAGGCCTTACACACAACTGAATCTCATAAGAACTGTGAGAGAATTAGCTAAGAAGTTTGTTTTCATTATTTCACATTATTTTACTCATTTTACTTTATCACTTCATTATCTCAGTAATTGTTCTCCACTTCATTTAAACTAATCAACTATTTGTTACGGTCATTCTTACCATAGTTCTCTCTTAGGAATCCCTGGGTTCTTTAAGATATTGAATTGAGCTAAATGTCTGGAGTAGCAACAATAAAGGGAGAAGAAGAGTTGAGGCCAGGGAATATTCTTTGTGTGTGCTTCTCTTAGGCATTTATGATGTGTAACTTCCACTGAAATTAGGTGCACTCTGGAATTGAACTGCTAGGAATGAATGACTGTGACAAGGGCAGAGGGTGCATCTCAGGCACTCTCACTTAAAAGCCTTATCAGCCCAGAGTGTAGGATGCTGGTGACTGTTAGGGGAAGTAGAATATATATATGTATATATGTGAACACTGTGCTTCCTCTTATCTTTAAACTAGAGCAGGTTTGACTATACTGATTTTACAAGTGGAATATTGCATCATTTATTTGGGAGTCCAACATTACTGTGTGTACAATTTTTGAAAGTGAAAATACAGAGAGCCTCAGAGCGCTCTGCAAGCAAATTTCAGTAAATCAGTACATCCTCTGAGTATGACAAAACAGTTAAACTGTTGTTTCAAATTCTAGATCACACTGTTTTCATCACTCTCTAATCTCATATTCTCCTTTAAATTATAAATTGCCCAAGTGGCTTGGACTAAGCCAAGGGAACTTTTGGGATGTATTTAATATGGTTTTATTAGCTTTACTGGAGGCTCAGGGTATGATTTGGTGTGTTGGAGGCATATCTACATTCAGTGATGCCTCCCTGAGGATTCATTCCTTTTTAATGAACAGTGAGAGACAGTGGCAGTGTGTGATGTACGTTTTAGCATGGCTGATGAGTTTCTGCAGTTAAAAGTATGTCATGGTTATTTACTCTGTGTTATTTACACTGCAAACCTCTCAGAGGCCCCAGCCCCATTGCACTAGGCAGTGTGAAAGCACAGATAGTATCTGTATTTTTAGCTGCTTTTCCTGAGAATTAGAGGCAAAGGTAAGACTTGAAAGAAGTGTGAGTCAGGACTCCTCCTCCTCAGGTGCAGTTAATGTTCTGGGGCATGGCATTGGCCAATGTGTGATTGATGGTGGGGTGTTTATTTCAGGGATTCTTGGCATTCTAGTAATTGAAACATTAATGGGATCTTTGCTGACTTTGTCTTCATGATCCCATTTTGCTGTTTGGCTCAGGAAAAGGGGCTACTGAGTAAATTCAATACTCATTAAAATCACTAAAGCCTCAGGAAACAAGACTACATGATGAAGGGAGAGTCTCTAGAACAGAGTGAATCTGAGATCTGCAAAGCTGATTTTATTTAGTAATAAGTTTAGGTTTGAATGTTATTATTGGAAGTTTGGTCTACTGTGAGTAATGTACTTTTGTGTAGCCAAAATCAGTCAGTTTAGTAAATTCTGAGGTGCATTTGTTAAGAAATTAAGGACATTTTGTAACAAAAATGCTGTCCAAGGGCATACAGGGTTTTATAAACATTCTGAGTTTTCCACCACTGTCATAGTGAGAGAGGCTGAAAGCAAAGGCCCATTAAAACATCCTAATTTGGTTTTAATGCCAAAATAAGCCATCTTACTAAGGCACACTGAATGTAACTCAGTAAAGAACAGATACCTCAGAAGAATACGAATGCATCACAGTGCTTATTTAAAAAAGAACCAAGTTAGTGGGGTGGAATATCATTTTATGTACTTGACAGAGTAATTATGTCTATTTAAGTAGATGCATAGGTTTTGTCTACAGTGGTAGAATTTTTAGGACTTTGTAAGTAATGATCCAAATTAATCAGTTGCTATGGCTCAGTATTCCTGAATATAGATTATCTTCAGGAACTGTAACAAATGAACCCCATATAAGAGAGTTTCACTAAAACATTTTCTGGTGTTCTTAGTTTTGTGTTGCTAATTTTAATTGACTCTAAGGCAAAGTTTAACTTGAAATGAATTATTTCTAAATCATAGAATATTTAGACTAAAATGATATTGAATGTTGGGGCAAAACACCTTTATGGTGCTCTGCTTTATAACACTGAAACCCACTAAGATTAACAGCTATGAAAAATTGTAATTGAAGAGCTTGACTTGGTGACTATTACAAATTTTATGCAAAAACCTTAAAAGCTCTTATGCATTTCTTGCTCTCAATATGGACAGAGAGGACTTAATATCCAAGTGTTCCTACAAAATGAGAGTCTTTCCACAATGGATTCAGTCCAAAACTTTCTAAGATTAACCACACAGAAAAAGTTAAAAGTGACTTAGCTACATCCTCTCCCCTTTCAGTGGGGGACTGCTGTGCTGGGGAGACATAAAACCAACAACTGCTAAATTACTGTATGCTTTTAATGCTTTCTGCATTTATTAATAGGAACTGCTATCATAGTGAGACACACCAAAACTCCACTTTTGCATGGATCTCTCCTTCTTTTAATATTTTCTGAACTTTATATTTAAAGCTTTATCATGTCAAATTTTCCTGTTATTTTTTTAACAATCTTCCTAATAACTAATTGAAGCTTATCTGAAACCTAATCTTTTTCTACTCTGCTGTAAGAATTAGCTGAATTTCCTAAACACACTGAACTAGTGTTCTCTTTAATTGTTCTGCCTGTGCTAAAATGGACTATGTGAAATTCTGGAATAAGTATATGAGGCTGTACTTTAATGCTACAGACATAAAGACTCTTAGAACCAGAGTTCAGAAAGGGAGTTTCATTGTGACCAGTGAAATTTCTGTCTCTTTAGTAAAGCATGACTTACCATGTCCTGTAGGCACCCAGTTTGTGGTGATTGGAGTGGGGCTGGCCCAGCCCCATCCCAATGGGCACAGCTGTGAGCAGCAGGGGAGCAGCACTGACAGCAATGAGCCATGGAGTGCCCAGGGGCACTGAGCAACCACCAAAGGGAACAGAGGGCACACAGGGGCAGGGCATCAACAGGAGGGGATAAAGGGTTGGGCTGAAGAACAAGAAGGGCAGACACCTGAAGCCTTCTGAAGTGGTCTGATGTTACTCTGTGTGGGTTGGATTTTTTGATATTGTATGGTGACACCTCGTGTATCATGGCTGCCTCAGCTGTGACACCTCCAGGCTCCTGCCACCCCTGCACCCCAGCCTGGCTGGTGGTACCTTCTCTCCTCTTTTCTTCTGAGCTCCAGAGGGCCCTTGCTCCATTCCTGGCCTCACTGATCTCCTTCCAAAATCAGGGCATTCAGGCAAGCCCTCAGCTCCTGGAAACCCACAGTCTGCACTTTTAAAAGGGGAAAGCAAACTGCTGTGCCAAGAAATGGAATGAGGGGAGCCCGGCCCTCAGTCTGTGTGAGGGTAGGAGCATCCCAGCTGCAGACAGATCCCTCAGCTGCAGCAGGATACCCAAAAATTTCATTTCTGCAGCCAGTCCCCACACCAAGAGGCAGCCTCTGACCCAGAGGGTTTTCAGAGGGAGGATACAGAGTGGGACAACCCAAGGAATGGCCTCTCTGCTATATAAAGGTGGGAAACTGAGGCACAGGATGATTTAGGGACTCAGTGAAGCCATGTGTGACAGGATGCAGATGGCCCAAATCCCAGGCTCTTCTCTGAATTGCTGCTGAATTCTCCCAGAGGCAAAAAATAGCAATTTTTGATTGCCTGTGAAGCACCCGTTGAGGATGCTGGATGCTCAGGAAGGAGGGAGCCTTCAGTGGAGAGGATCCCAGGGCACCAAGTGGAGTGTGGGGACATGGTCCAGCCTGGGGGAGCAGGGCACAGAGGTGATGAAAGGACAAGGGAGAACAGTTTAAACTAAAAGCTGAGAGCTTTAGAATGAATGTTAGGCAGAAATTCCTCCCCGTGAGGGTGAGGAGGCCCTGGCACAGGGTGCCCAGAGAAGCTGCCCCATCCTGGAAGTAGCCAAGGCCAGGTTGGATGGGAGCAAAACCAGCCCACACTTGTTCTAGTGGAAGGTTCCTTGCCTGTGGAACTGGGTGACTTTTAAAGTCTCTTCCTACCCAAACCATTCTGTAGTTCAATGAGGTCCTCCTCAGGACCACACTGGAGATGGATATTTGGGATGATCCATGAGCTGGGGTGAGTGTCTGCAGTGAGATCTCTGTGGAGCATCTGTGTCCCTGCCCAGACTGGCCCAGGAGTCAGCAGTGGCCAAGGCAACCCCAAAGCCCCACTCCTGGGATGAGGACCTGGCTGTCCTGGGAGCCATAAATCAGACTCACAGCCAAGGCTTTGCTGGAAGGAACCTGGCCTCCAGCTCTGCTCAGGGATTGTCCCTCCCTGGGACCCACTGGTGGGCTCAGGCTGGTTCCTGGGGACCAGGTGTGGCTTCTCCCGATGCCTGTGGGACACATGCACTCTCAGCCTGCCTTTCTCCCTACCCCACCCTATGTGCCAGGTGGTGAAAGAGTTTGGCCTTTGCTGCTCGTTGAGAGCTGCCCATGTGTGAAGATAAAACAGAGGGAATGTCACGTCCTGGCGCTGCCGTCTCCAGGAGCGGCCGAGGGGCCGGGGCGTGCTGGAGGTCAGCACGGGGAGCTCTGATGGGCTGGGACGTGCTGGAGGTCAGCACAACGAGCTCTGATGGGCTGGGACGTGCTGGAGGTCAGCACGGGGAGCTCTGATGGGCTGGGACGTGCTGGAGGTCAGCACGGGGAGCTCTGATGGGCTGGGACGTGCTGGAGGTCAGCAC
>JAWWEY010000036.1:5866941-5948962 GCA_035582745.1 Loriotus luctuosus | reverse complement strand
AGCAGGTGAGCAGCACTGACAGCAATGAGCCATGGAGTGCCCAGGGGCACTGAGCACCCACCAAAGGGAACAGAGGGTACACAGGGGCAGGGCATCAACAGGAGGGGATAAGGGATTGGGCTGAAGAACAAGAAGGGCAGATGCTTGAAGCCTTCTGAGGTGGTCAGTTGTTACTCTGTATGGGCTGAAGCTTTCTGAAATTGTGTGGTGATGCTCTGTGTGTTGTGGCCATCTCAACTGTGACATGGGCTGTGACATGCTCTGCCCTGGGATGAGAGACAGGTACCCAGAGAGTGATGAACATCCTGCCATGTGATGTGACTGACTCCTGCCGTGTGGTTGGCCTTATCTGCTTTTCCTGAGGAAGGAAGACCAAGCAGGTTTGGGAAATGCAAGAGAGCAGTTGAGATGTGCAGGCAGCAGCCCTTCCTGCAGAGATGTATTGCAGCATCCCGTGGTAGCCGTAACTATCCAAAGCCCTTGCAGATGTTTTCCTGGTACAGCACAGAGCTATAATGGAAGAGAGAGAGTGTGAATACCTTTATCCATGTAGGAATCCTCTAGCCTGATGGGGATATTTATTTTTGTGGAGATCTCAGAGAAAGCAAGTACTCATGAGCTTTCCTAGAGGTGTGAATCAAATCCTTCCATTGCTTGCTGGTGCCAGCTCGGGAAATCATAGCCTGTTGTGTTGTTAGGCTCAACTCTTTGTGGTACCTTTTGTTTCTTCTGCTTTGCTGTAGGTGAAAAGACAGATCATCCCTGAACTTAAAATAGGATGTTGTATCTTCTAAGAAGGCAAAGGGAGAAAAATGAGGAAAGAAAAAAAAATCAAAAACCAAAATAACCACCAGAAACTCCCATGAAAAAGCTGTAATTCTCATGCAGATACAGCTAGAGGAAGGTGACTACCATGGGTCAGAGTGGAGTGAAAAGGTCAGGGGTTGATGGATGCCTGTAACCTCAGTGGCTGTTATCTGTGCCTCTGTCCATTGATGAATTGCATAGAAGACAGGATTTCTCAGTTGTTACTCTGTAGGTCTGTGGAATTCTTCTATGGTAACCCTGCAATCTTTGTCCTTTCCATATAGCCCCCAGTTCCCAGAGATCTGCAGGACTTACTCTGGGTGCCTGTACTTTCTCATTTCACTGATCAACTGATAATCTTTCAAGGATAAAACAGACTATTTCCTTGATAACATTTTTCTTGGAACACAACAGGTATTTACATACCCTAAAGATTTCAATTAATTTGTGTACATCTTTAATTATGACTCTTAAATAGTTATGACTTGCATATCACAGTGGAAACCTCAATGCCAAAGGTTTATTGCTGTTTGGTGCTGCTTGCCTATTAAAAATGCAAGAAAGATATTGGCATTTCTTATCTTTTTGCTGTACACTTCCAGATAAGTGGAAACAGTTTAATCTTTGTTTCCTGTAATAAGGTATTGGATTCTGACAAAAGGGATGATTCTAGAAGCTTAAGCATCCCTTTCCAACAAACTCTTTCTTTGGTATAGCAGATTTTTTTTTATTTTTAAATCAATACAATGCCCACTAAAAATAATAACACTTATAAAAATTAAATAGAACAGTAGGCATGCAAGCTCGTGTATGCAGCCACATATATACATTTGCATATCAGTGTACTCAAAGCCAACACTGACTATAGTTAGTTCATTTGCATTCACTTGAATGTGTCCTCAGACTTTTGGACTGTGAGTAATAAAATGCACCTGTGCCATGCAGAACAGAGAGATTAATGCAGACAGTGTCCTAATAATTTGCTCATCCCTCTGGACGTTTTGGAGGTGTCCCTTTCACTGTCAGGATTGATTGCAGTGCTCATACCCTCCCAGCTGTGTGTCAGAGATGCACTCAGACCTGGCAGTTAGGCTGTTACACCACCAATGCAACACACTCATTGTCCTGCCAAAGGTCAGCCCTCATCTTCATTATCAACACCTTTATTTTTCCTTTAGTTAAGAGATTGATTCCTTTAACATTGCAGAGTGGAAGAAATAAACTTCTTGCAGATCAATAGCTTGGCACTCTTTCTTTCCATACCTCAGACAGTCCTGGACAAAGCAGTTCTAAATTGCTTCTCTTACTGACTTAATGGCTAAGGTAGAAAGAGCACAAACCTATGTTTTTATTTTTTACTTATTTATTTATTTATTTTGTCATCTGAATTTGGGCTACTTATTTACCATTAGTTGCTCTAAAATCCCCCAGTAAGCATCAGTTTGTCCATTAGAGTCTTGCTGCTATAATTTTTTTCTGTGTTGTGTTGACATTACATTCCAGTAGTTTCAAACACAGCATCAGAACACCCCAGGTTCGCAGGTCAAATTAATTTGAAAGTTGGATGGAGCTCTGAATGCTATTAATGGAAAATTGATCCTGAGAGATAAAGCTCATTACCTACGAATGCATAACTGGAGTATTACCTCAGCATAGGTCTCTGTCCTCTGTAGGGGTAAAGTTACCAAACACACAAGAATTTTTTATTTATATATTTTCTCTAGGAGGACTTTTAGAGGAGATTGCAGTGGACCTGTGTGCAAACTGTTAAAGAATCTGTTTAGTGTTTGAAGGAGGAAGAGAAAATCCACCCAGAATTTTCTTTAAGTATGCATTTACCAAGTAAGTTTGAAGTAAAAACTGATTAAATGGCCAGTGTGGGGCCTGACTGGTGTATAACTGGCTATCTGGGGAGCAGATGTCTGCTAGAAGAATTGGCAAGACTTGGAGCAGAGGGCATCACTTTGAAATCTCAATTTGAACTACATAGTTCTGGGGTTTAGATGGTGTGAGCAAGTTTCTTTTCTGCTGTGCTTCTCTGTCAGCATTTCTGCTGGGTGTGATTTTGTGGGTGTATCTTAACCTCATCCCAGATGCAATTGAGAAGTCGTTTTGTGTTGGGCCTGTCACTCAGGAGATGTCATTGCCTGCTATTAGCTCCAAGGGTGTCCAAGCAGCAGAACCAGTGTCTAACTGGAGTTGCTTTCTCTGGGATGCTCACACTAACAAAGGATGAGCCATTACAGCCTATTACAAGGGAAAGGATCTTTCCCTGGTCTCACTAAGTGGTGCAATTTGTATAAGAACTCCAACAAAGTGTCCTAAGTGTGTTCTTAGTGCTGCCCTGTTGGCTCTGAAGGCTCTCCTGCTGTGCCCCTTTGTCTAATCTTCATTTCAGTTAAGTTATTAACATCATTTGCCTCACCTCTGCCCCATCTTTTATCTCTGGTTTACTTGGAAAAACAAAGCATCCTCCTACCAAAAGAAGGGTCTCTGTGGAGTTATTTGATTTTAAATTTGCACTAAGTTTTTCAAAGTCTTCTTCACACCTGGGAATTAAAACTTACTGATTCTGGTAAAAATAATTGCATTTCTAGTGGTATTATGAATACTGCTATGCATAGTGGTAATTCCCTGCTATAAACTGATGTGCAGCAACCAGTCTACCTCTCGTCTTTTGACATGAAAATCAAGTTGATAAAATTCAAAACTAGAAGACAGGCATTGCAGTAAGCTGTTCACCAGAGGTCCAGACTGCAAACAACTTGCCCTAGGCAGTCATGATAAATGTGGACTCTCTGCCTCTTTTTGCCCAGCAGGGTCATGTCCAAATCCTTTCACCTCTAAATCACGTTGCCTCTTGCTTCACCATTGCATCTTGCCCTTGCTTCGAGTTTGTTGCTGCCTTAGAGACTTCTGTTGTTCCTGAGAGGAGAGAGGAACATTTATTAAGAGAGATTTATTTGGAAAGGTCAGACTCTACATTACCTCAGCATTAGGTTCAGTCTGCAGAATAATGATTTCATTTAGAACACTGAGGTTTTTCAGATTTATCACTTATTTTAAAATATGGCTTTGAGGAATCAAGCATATGTTCAAGTGTGGCAAATAAGTGAATCTCTGGTCAGCTGAGGGCTTCTGAAGCCCTAGAATCTTTAATATTTTGTTCATTCATTTGTATTAAATCTTGATTTAATTAAAGAATCCTGAATACTTTTGATATTTTAAAAACAGAGCACATCTCTCCAAAATACTTTCTGCTCCAGATTAGAATTCAGGTGGCTTCATAATAAACATGTGATAGGCTGAAAATACTAATTTCTTATAACTGTTGATGTCAGTTTAATCATATAGAAGTAATACCAACAACTTTGATTGTGTCTCTGTGTTTTGTGCTGCAATTCATTAGTGCTTCCCAATAAATTCAGTCAGAGCTGCTTCTTCAGGACTTAGACTGAGACAGTAATAGAACTGTTGTAAAAGTCCAGGTTTTGAGGCCAGGGGTTTTAATTTTGGTTTCATTGACAAGGACCTCATTCTGTGTGTTACAGGGCTTTATGCTTGCATGATTTACTGAAGTACCTGTACAAATATTTAACAATACAGCACACAGGAACCGTGGCTCTGTGTACTAACATCTGGAAATTCAGATCTACACCAGACATGGTATGAACACAGATGAAGACGACTTCTCCTTTAAGTATTTGACAGGATACAACAGATTAGGATGCACAGGGACATAACAAACAGTATTAACTGGCTGTGTACTTATAAAACAAGTGACCTATGCACTGTTAAAACTTTTGTGGGCATCATAGTATGGCTTAAAGGGCTGTTTGGAGATGTTTAATGGAATAATATAATGTATAATGTGGTGCCTGTTTATGGGATATCTTCCCAGTGCTAGAGCAGCTGGGGAGAAAGTGCTCTTTAAAAATGTAACAAACAGAGATAGATGCTGGGGTCATGGTCTAACCTTAGGTGGGTCTTGACCTCCTGATGTTCTGTGAGAGTCAAGCAAGGCAGACAGAGGGTTAGAAGGGCTTTGAACGTGGAGATGAGCAGCTCATGTTTGAGGCAACAGGGAAAGGAGAAAGTGTCTAAAGAAACTGTTTTTCCTACAGACCCTTATGTTTGGAAAATTGTCTTTTCAGAGACTAGTATGAAAGTTTGCTTTGTTAAATTTTTTTGTAGAAAAGTTCTTTAAGGGTTTGGTGTGCTCTGGATGTGAGGTACTAGAGAGAGGTTGGATGTCTGAGGAGCAGCCTGAGCCCCAATAAGAAGATGGAGAAACAATGCTGGGAAGATTGTAGATAGTTTGTTTTATAGGAGAGAGAAGGGCAGATGTTGGGGGGAATGAGGGTTTAAGGTCTCTCTCCTAATTGTGCAGGTGAGAGGAGAGGTCACAGATGCAGCTCAGTCTTCTAGTTTAAGGAGAGGGGTAGATCTGGAGTATGGAGAAGAATGGCATCATAGCTAAAGCCTGGTGGTGTTTGTGCAGCAAACATTGGGGGCATGGGGGACAGAAGAAGGGCAGAATGCTGAGAGACTCTTGCTAAATTATGTAGAAAGGTGGAGGGTGTGGAAGATGAGAGGTGTCAAGAATAAATAACAGAAGACTTCAATCAGAAAACTGAAAGACAGGATTTGAGAGAGAACAATGTTTTGTGTATTTTATTCCTCTTTCTCTTTTTTTTTAACCTCTCTACTTATTTTACACAGTTGTTAGCCCTCTTTTTCAGTATTTACTTCTTGCTTAAAATTCTATCTACTGCCTGTTCTTTTCCTTCAGAAAAGTTGCCAAGTTTTCCTTTTTCTCTGCATTTTTTTCACCCTGCATCCTTTCTTTAATACCTTCTTAGTCTGTATTTCCTCAACAGCAAATCCAAGTTTTTTTACTAATTTCAGAGTTTTCCAGCGTGCTTGCTTCCTTTGTCTACCTGTGTGTATTTGACCAATATTGACTTTCTTCCTCTTTGGCAATGTCTGTATTTGATTTAACATCTCAAAGGCTTCTTTCTTACTGTCTCATGAGCATGGAGAATCCTTCCAAGGCTGATGGATAACTTAATCTCTTCTTTTCCCTCTGCTATTCCCCTAAGCAGCGCAGAAATTACCTACTGAAAATAGCCTTCTGCCTTCATTTTTGTAGCAGTTATGGGATGCTGGAGATGGGATGTCTGCTTCAATCGCATCTCAGGATACTAAAATGAAAGCTAAATGACAGTTGTAGAACTATTCAAATTTCTGTATCAAAGGCTTGCTTCTTCTCTGTCTTAAACTGCATAGTCTTATTTTTCTCTACTCAAAGTGAAAGCAAAACCATAATATAAAGGAACCATTCAGGATTGAAGTTGATGGAAAAATTGGGCATGAAACTAAAAAGTCCAACTGCCCTTGCTATTAGCACTCAACAGAATGTGTCATTTTGTCAGTGGCTGAAGGAAACATTTTATTAAAAAATTATCAAGGAGATGCACATAGCACGTGAATGATAGTTGAAAATTGCTTGTTTTGAGACTGACCCTTGAAACCTTAATAAAGACAGTACAGGGTTTTCTATTCCAGCTGGGATTTTATACCCCTCCCACCACAGGGGTGTTTAGGCCTCTGCTTTGCTTAAGTCCTGCAGTATGATTTACAGAGATTAAATAGACTTCAGCAGACCTGCATTATTTACTGTGTATTATGCTTAGATGAAGTCTAACACAAAGAGTGACTTGCCAAAAGCAACATAGAGATCAATGGTTTAGCTTAAAAGTAAAATTCAGGAAGCCTCATTGCCAGATTCCTCTCTATCCACTAGACATTAGATTGCTCTAATGCATGTCTCTACTTTAAAAAAAAAATAAACAAAAAAGAACCCTGGGAAAAATCAATCTTCTTGGAACCATTTAATAACAGTGGGGTGACAATTTTTTAATTGTAAGTCAAAATGAATGAGTGTGTGACTCGCGATCGGTGTCAGATCTGTTTTCATTCCTGAAACGTGACCTGTCACAAGTGAAATATTTAGGGGACAGTCCAATGAAGTCACCAGTTATTTATGGGAACCTGTGAACTCTGATCAAAGAGGAAAACTGTTGTCCAAATTGGCACTAAATGAACACAGAGCCTGACAGTCTGCTTTGTGCTGCCACGTGCCATTTAACCAGCCTGAGCACTGCCTGGGTTTAGTGTCTGTTCTCTTCTTTCCCTCTACACAAAGTGTCTCTGTAAGCAAGAAAACCAACCTAGGATCCAAAAATAAGGGATACTTGTGCTTATGAACAATTTTCTATCAGAAAATTCAATCAAGGTTCTTTTAATCAAAATATTCATCTCTCAGACACCTATCACAAAACTTAGAGCAAACCTGGCTGACATTCCTTCTGTTCAGTCATTCTGAAAATTATTCTGAAAAGGTATCAGTGAAAGGTCCTTGTGAAGAGAGGCAGCAGAAATACTAAGAAACAGTTCTAAACTTGATGAACTTGATATATTTTGTGGATCTCCCTCTGTGAGTTCAGTCCTTTGGGGAGGCAATGAAGTAGGTTTGGGCAATGCCAGTCAATGAAGTGAAAATCACTGTAAAACATAGGCTGGACATATAACAATGAGAGTTATTCACTTGTACTCAAAACCAGGTCTGAGTTTGTTTTTACTTAGGGGAACTGCAAAGCTGTAGATGGCAAGATCTAGAAAGAAAAGAGCTGTATTCCTTCTTGTTTAGGTGACCAAGGAGTTGATTGTAGATTGCAGGGAACTTGTCCTGGAGCACATTAGCAGTGAAGTCATCCAGATTCCAAGCTGCTGGTTTGCTGCTGGATGGAAGCAGAAAAGAGAGGGATATCAGTTCTCAGAATTTTGAGGCCATTATTTGGGCTGTAATTACAGTCAACACCTTCAACAGGCTCTAAAACATTCATTACAGCTCATGGCACTGCTCTGTTCACTAGAATGTCTGCAGCCATTTTTAATATGTTGACCTTCACAGTTGCAAGGTCCAGTGTGAGGATGAGATCTCTCCCCTCAGCTTCTTTTTCTCGTGTGCAATTTTGATTTTTCTTATGTGAGATGTGTGTCTCCCTTTTTTTCACATAATTTTTCATTTTAATATTGTATGACCTTTTTCAATGAAGACTTTTTCCAAATCTTTTTCTTTCCAAGCTAAAATTGTGCTGGCATAACAAAGTGATCTCCTGTCAGTGACTTTATCCAGAATACATTTGCTCTCATCATTCCTGGACATGGTGTTAATTAGATTTCTCTGAAGCCTATCTTGCAGCAGATGTTTTAGGCTTATCCTTTACTGTGTATTTGAGAGGTCAGAGACAAACTTTCCTAGGAACAGGGCTGTTTGTTGTCTCGTGCAGATACAGTTTGTTGGCTTTTTAGGCATTTTATGTTTCAAGATCAATGAAACACTCATGTTTAGCTGCAACGTCCAGCAATTCATCTCTACCATTAATAACATGGTGCAGGGATATTGTAAAGCTCTCACTGTTTGATGGAAAGGATAAAAATTAGGATTTTTTTCTGGTGCAGCAATAAACATCTGTGGGCCATAAAATGTTGTTTACAACCAGGAAATGTAATGTCTGGGGCACTCAGTGCTGCCTAAGTGAATATTTCAAGTTCACAAGCTCCCAAGCTTTTGTACACTATTTAGAGCAGTTTCTGGTGCCAGAGCCCTGTGTTGAGGTTGGTGCAGCACTGCCCTCATTGCTCTTCTCTTTGTCTCTTTAGTGAGATGCCTAACTCACCCAATGAGTAGAATGGGCTAAAATAAGTTGAGATATGGTAAGGACAGAGGAAAAAAATTATGCTGGTGAGTGTAAGTGAATTAACAAAACCAAAGTAAGCTGGCTGCAATCAGGTCTTTGCTCCACCTTGGTTACAGGCTTCTCTCGAGCTGTTTTGGCAGAGTCAACAGCCCTGTTTTGCTGCTGGGCAGGGATAGCAGGGAGGTCTATGCCAGAAAGCCACTTGTGTCTGACTGCAGATGGCTTCTGGTCAGAGATCCTTAGGCCACACTCTGTACTGCTAAATAAACTCTTTCCTGCTTAATGAAATGGGGACCTCTATGTGATCCTGACACCAGCTGGCACGGGCTTGCTGTGCCTGCCCTATGTAGTGCTTGACCTGTTCCCATTAGAGCTGGATGAGGGCACCAACCCTGGGAAGCATTTTCACCTAAACCTGCTGCCCTTTGTGTTGCCTCCTTTTCTCCTCCTAATGGTCATGCTTCTAAAATGTGGATGATGATGATTGCTGATCCCTCCCACATGACCATATCTTACCATCTTCTTTACAAGGAATTAAAATTCATGGAGTGCCCACACCATTTGCACAGTGCACTCTGTGATCATCCCCTCTTTGCTCTGGGCAGTGCTGGCACTGGCTGCTTGTTCTCACCCCACACTCATGGTGTGGCTGCTGCAGCACAGAGCCCTGATGGGTGGATTTGGCAGTGGAATTAGCAATGCCTGGCAGTGCTGCTCTGACAGCTCCAGAGGCTCTGCTGACCCAAGGGGAAAGGACAGAGAGGGTTGGCATGAGAGTCCTGCTGCACTTGAGACTCAGCTGCTTCTTTTTGTGTTTGGAAAACAGTACTGGGAATGGTGCTGTTACCAATTCATAGGTTTATAGACAGAGGGCAGCCTTCTTCCAGGAGAGAGTTGATTTATACCACCGCCAAAACGTTCTGATTTTGTTCTTTAATATGTAAAAATATTTTTGCTTAATAGGTAGCAATAAGGTTATTTTGCCATTTTCTGCCTTTCTTTTTAAAGTGCCTGAGACCAAGTGGTAGCTTTTTTTTTCCAAAGAAGGCAGTGATATTGTGAATAATGGCTCAAAACCACTTCTTTTTGGTGGAGCATTTCTTGTTTATAACTTCTGTTTACTGGAAGAGTGCAGAGAAAGAATAGGAAAGAAATGGGGATCAGGGGAAAGGGAAAGACAACCGTGAACACCATTCTATTTACACTTAACAATGTTGCAATTGCCAGTCTTAACATATTGCTGTGGTATTCTGCTATTGCAGACATTTCTTCTTCTCTTTCATGATAATGAAAATGAAATACTATTTCACCTTGAAAGCTTTACTTCTGCAATGGGATTTCAATCATGGCGCATTTGTCCAGAAACCACCAAACCTTGAGATGAATAAAAGGTTTGACAGCTGCACATCAGTAAGCTCTTGTGACCTATTTTCCTGTGCTCCTACCTGCATTATATTGTGACAGCAGGCTGTACTGAATGTGTGATTATTGCTACATTTATAATATGGTCCACCCAGAATCACAAATAATGGATTATAAGAAAAAATACATTGTCTGGGGGAATCTAAAGAATAAAATTATTTAAAAAAAAGGAAAATTACTGCCAGTCAACTTGTAAGTCTACTCAAACAATTTTAAATTAGCTCAAGAAATTATTTTTTTAATGGCTCACTCTGCCTTGGAAGAAATGAAAAATTGGTAACTAGCTCTCAGACCAAACCTCTACAGCAGAATATGCAACTTGAGAAAGTATCATATGTAGTATAGTTTATTAGTGTACAGGTTGCCTTCAATATGTGAGAAATTCTCTGTATAACTTGTTAGTGATATGAAGATTTTGAATTTTTTCTGAGTACTTATTTTGATTTGTGAATGTGTGAAAGCAGATGTTATTGGTGTCATCTCCTACAGAGTAAAGGTACACTCTGAGGTTGGGGTGCACAGTCAAGCTGAAATGACAAAATCCCAATAGCAAAGCAGCTCCCTGTGTACATCCACGTGTAATCCACAGGATCCCCAGCTCCCTGTGTAATCACTGTGGAACACACAGATACTTCTGAAGCTTCTGAGCATACAAACAGCAGATTTATTACAGCATCAGTAGTGACATGTCTTTTCCCATCACTGGCTCCTGGAAGGTGTGATCTCCATGAGCTGCTGTTTTGACTGATGGTGAATAAATTAATGACTAAGCAGAAGTGAGGACAGACTTTGGGCGAGGCTGGTTTCTGCCAAACAGTTCAAATTTAGCACAATTTTAAGCATCAGTCCACAGGCTTCAGTGAGACAGCCCTAAGCATCCACTGAGCATGGCATTGGCTCTGTATGTACAGGAGGAGGTGAGAGTTATGGATGGAACTGCATCAGGCATAACCCAGGATGAGCTGTTCTGTTCTGCAGAACGTGTTCAGGCTGTGCAGACATCACTGACAAACCCAGAGTTATCCCTGACTGCCAGAACTGGGCATGTGGAAAAGCCCTTCCTCTGACACTGAAAGAAAAAGGCAGGAATGGTCTTTGCCTGTAGGAGATGAGAAGATTCCCACTCGAAAAGGTTTCAATGAAATTACATGAGAACTTGTAAAGAATGTCTATTCTAACAAAAGGACAATATCCCCATTTTGTTATTTTCTGTCAAGGGCTGTAACAATTTCTTGAGGAATCATCAGTCACTTCCTAATGGAGAAAAAGATAGTGATGCACTTCCCAGCTTCAGATAGTTAAGGAGTTGGCACAAAAGAAGTTCCAGTGCTGTAGAGAGGTGCTGTAGAAAATTCCTTACCAGCAGTTGAACTTCTTGTGACAGTTTGAAAGTGAGTTGTAGCTTGCTGATTTATCATCAGTGGGATGGATAAAGGGAATGACACAGCTTTGTAACCACTTCTGAATGCTCTTAAGGTTTGTGCCAAGAAATGGAACTTTGAACTTTGGATCAAGTCCTAAGAAATAAGTACATAGACTCAGTAGAAAATTCTAAACACAACCGGTCAGTTGTGTAGAGAGATTTGTTCTGAAGTTTCATTTTCTGAGGATGACTCTCTTCTCTCATAAGTACAATATAATGCAAATGCCTGATGGTCACAGTGCTTGGCACTTTATTATTTCAGTATGTTTATTTTTCTCACTGCCTTAGAAGTCAGTGCAGATCTCATTTAAGATGTTATTGGGCATTATGTTAGTGAGAACAGGGGAATGATAAGAAGAAAACTGAAAGCTTTGAGAAAAAAGAAGTTCTGGATAGCCTGGTGGGCATACAGTAAAGTCTAGTTAGTCCTGTCTGCAGTGCAGAGGTGTTGTCACTGCCATAAACCACATTTAAATCTTGCCTCCTGAACCAGAGGAAGCTTCTGAAAGATTCAGAAGTGCCTTCTTGTCATGCAGTGGATGGTAAAGTTCTGATTTACCATCTCTTTCCCCAAGGGTAGAGATAACTGGGAGAAAATTCTTATCAGAAGAGATAGGATCTCATGTTTTAAAGTAGGTCAACAAAAGGATCCTGTTCTTTATACTAAAGAAAGGTTGCTGATTCACACCCATTGCCTAGCCTGGCACGTACTAATATGTGCTGAACAGATATGTAAGTATTCTGAGATCAAGAGACATTTAGTAAAGAGCTCATTCTATTAATTCCATGTATTCACATTGCAGAGCCCCAAAACTGTAAGACTGTTTCTGTGCAAGGAATGAGGCAATGGTTTTGGAAGGGAATTACAGAGCTCAGATGCCATGGAACACCTAGAGAGAACATTGCTGAAATGCGAAGCTGAGAATTGGAAGTTAATTACTGTTAAGAGAGACTCTGGGGTTGCCAACAGGTGTTCCTCATTGAATGCTGTGCTGAGCACAGATGCTAAATGTGTTCAGTTTAAAAAAAAAAGGATGTAAAAATAATTCAGATTACTTGGGACTTCAAATTTTAGTAAGTTTTAAGGTGACTTTCATTCCTAAATCTCTGACCTGCAGTGAGAGAGAGGTGCACTTTGGCGTTTCCTAAATGCAACGTTATGCATGTAAAATAGAGAGATCCCTTGGGAAAGAAAGTGGACTTGGTGCAGTACTCAAAAATAATTTAAAACTCTTGACAAAAGAATAGTAAAAGCCACTGAGGGAACATGAGGATGGTGATACCTCTGGAAGCTGCTGCTTCACAGGTTGCTCAACACACAGGTTAAAATTAAGCCCTAGATAACATCATAAATACATTACCTAAGGTGATTCTGAATAAACAATTTTCATATTGATGGCTTCCTTGCTGTATTAGTGAAAAGATGCTTTACCACTCTAATGGGGACATCACTTAAATTTCACCAGAATTGCTAACATAGAAGCAAGCAGGTTGTTAATAAAAGTAAAACTATTGTATGCTAACAACATTCCTGTTGGGTAAATAATGAATTCTATATTCAAAACTGTTGTTCACAAGAAGGGAACCAAACTATTATTGTTGTAATAAGGTTATTTATATACTAGAACCTGTCTGGTGTATCAGAAAATGCCTGAGAGCTTCAGTAGGGACAGTAATGTCCAAATGACAGAAAGTACACTAGGTGGTTTCTTGTGACTTGTGAATATGTTGCAGTCTGGAATTTCAGCTTCTTGATTGCTAGCTAAGTTCTCTAATGTGAGAACAAAAATTCAGTTCTGGAACTGCACACCTTAAAGGTCAGTAAGATTTGAGTGGTTCTGCTCTTTAGCCATTACATCAAAAACCCCTCACAGACAAATGTAACATTTGCTTGCATGTTTCCTTAGAAATTGTTTTTGTCAATAATCAAAGAAATGAAAATGTGTTGTCCTAATTGGAAATTTTTATGTAGTTTACACACACACATACATCCTGCTACTAGCAAACCGACACACACAGAAGGTAATAATGTTCCTTGAGAAAAGGCTGTTTGCACACAGGAAGTCTAAAAAATAAAGTGCTTCAATCTCACAAAGAAATGCTGTCTTTTGTAGAAGCTGTAGTAGGAATACAAAGAATATAAACAGAAAATATTAGATAAGCTGGCTGGTCTTTTGAAGAAATATTTTCTCAATTATTGTAGTACTTGATATTTTGTGAATGTTTTCTGAAATGGTACATTTTTTGACTGTGGAGAGACCACTAAATATGAAATATCAAAAGTGGCTTCTACAGAGAACCTCTTTTCAGGGAGGGAAAAATACCAGTCTTTGGCAGAGTAAGTTGTCTTTTATGTTTTCTTCTGAAGCTTAGTAGGGAATTTTGTAAACCCAGATTCACTAGTGCCATGTGGTAGTATTGTTACAGGAGCTCAGCTTTCCATTCACTAAAGTTCACATGAGTTGTTCAGTAAACATAATGGGTTCATGTTTTCTTAGAATGTTAGTGAGTGACATTTCAAATGGGCAAAATAGGCAGCTGAACTGCATGAAAAGTAACTTGAGTTGTAAAGCAGTGTTTTGTCAGGTTTTAAGAACTGTAGGAAGATGTTCTGTGCTGTGGGTTTTGTTCTGTCCTAACCCTTGCACTGCATCTGTCACTGTGCTGTTTGGATCCTACCAGCAGTGCATGAGGTGATATGTACTCATTCTCCCATGTACAAAATTTATCCAGGGGAAAGCTTTATTTGGAAAGGACCTGTGTGCATCTCCTGGAGAAGATGAGGTCAGAACCCTCTCACTTCACCTGAAGTGGGGCGCACAGGTCCCTAGGCCTCTGGGAGGCCTCTCACAGCTGTGAGCTGGACTCCCCACAGCTGGCTGGTACATGTTGCAGTGTGCTCTGTGAAGGATCCATACAGCTTCATCCAGCTACATTTCACTGGAGCCAAATAACGTGCTAGTCTCAAGTGCCTCTTTTAGAAAAGCATGAAGCATTTAAAGTAGAGTGTCCGTTGTTTCCAGAGGAGATGGATTCTAATGGAGCACTCCACAGTGCAAATGAATGCATTCCAATGAAAAAAGAACTCTTAATATTTCATTATTAGTATAAATAAATATTGAGGAAATCAGGCTGCAAGAGAAACTGAATAATGTTACTGCAGAACAGAGCTGATTTGATAAATATGATTCAAACAAGTGTGAAAGCTTTGGCTTGGTTCAAATGTGTAATTGTTTTACACTCTCAGCTCAGCTATGTGTCATAGGAGCTCACACTGACCTGTTTATTAAAAATGCTAATGTTTTAAACTGATGGTTAAGTGTTAAATTAATGTTTGTTATTGATTAAATCAAACATTTATGGTACACTATCACACAGATCAGTTAATGCATTTACTATCTCTTTTCCTCATTGCAGCTCATTTATACAGAACAGACTGCTGCTTTTGTGTTTTCAGGACATCTGATGCACTCCTGCTAAGTAAGTTAATATTAATTTTCAAGGATAAATGTACTTTTGACTTCTAAACTGGATCTTGTTCACATCTTTTAATGTGTTATTCCATTTTTCTCTAGTGTAGCTGTACTCATAATTGCTTTCTAAGAGGGAAAAAGAGATGAATTTTTACCTCACTAAGCTCTCTGCTTCTCGCCACTAGAAATTGAACATGCTTCAAAAAAGATGTATCTGTAATGCCTCCTTTCATTATTATTACAAAGTTTGCTTTTTGGATTGCTTGTTGCGTTCTGTCCCTCTGCCTCTAGTGCAGCTTAGAGGTCTCCTTGGAGTCCATGTGCTTGTTGAGCCTGGCTATTTCAGAGATCAGTCTCCCTTTAATGACCTTTCAATTTCATTTTGCCGTTCGCACATGTAATACGGTGAAGCCATTTGGGGTTTAAATGAAGAACCGTGAAGAAACATGATCCTATAAAGACTGTTATGTGTTTGAGTCACTTGGCTTGAGACTGTGGGATTGCTCCCAAAAGTGAACAGGGATACAGATCTTGATGTTCTTAGAACCACTGTCTAAATTATCCAGCCTCACTAAAGGTACAGTGCCAAAGAAAAGAGAATTTAAGGTTGTTGGGATTTAATTTTGTTACTTTTCTAAACTGGGAATGTGAATGGGCTACAGTCTGATTTCTCTTAAAGCAATGTGACTGAGGAATTCTCCAAGGTGAGCTGGAGAAGAAGGCAGCAGCACCTCTTTTTTTTGGTTTCCATTGTAGTCTGGGGAGATGTCCAGCAGAGGATGAAAGCTCTACCATGCTCACTCCTTTGTTTTCTTTAAAATTCAATGAGACTGAGATATTGTTTCCTTTAGAAATCAGTGATAATTGGGTACTTAATTCTTTTAGGCATCTTTAAAAATCCCAGTGTCAGTCTGAGGGGCCTAGAAGTGCACATTTCATCAGTGTGTCTTGAACATATCAAGATATTTGTGGGATAAATAAATAGAAATGATTGTGTATTATGCTACATGCATATTTAAATGTTGCAAATAATTTCTTGGTTGCTCAGCAATTAATGTGACTTCTGTGTGCTCTGTTACATTGTTTTTAAGATCACGGGTAAAAATTTTTTTCCAATGTTACTATGTAACCTTAGAAGTTAATTACTTGAGATAGCTGGATTATTTTTGCTTATCTTTTTTCAGCTGGGATTACATACAATTTGAATGTAGCACCATGGTAGGAGTCCACTTCAGATACAGTCAATTATATAAGTCTATCAGCAGCTATTTTATTATGGGAACAACAGAGACAGAAGGCTTGTGTTCTGTGATGAATGTAGATTAGAAAGAGGTCACCCTGACATACATAATTAGTTTCAGAATTTTAAATTAATAGGTAGTGTGCCCCCAAGGCATCCATACATTCAGGCTGAGGCTGCAGGATATCTGGTCCAGCTCCTGCCTGCTTTTGTCAGCAATGACATGGCTTAATGCACTGCTTGTATAACAGCAGAAGATATTATGGCAGGGCTAAATCACTGTAAAAACAACATTTGCATAATACTCTGGTCATACTACATATATTTCCCTTTGGAAACATTTGCACTGTGAAATTATTATGCAGATTTTCCAGGAGATGGTTGGCTCAACCTGGTGTGTCTTCAGATGCTTTATGAGAGCTAAGCAGATGCTAAAGCAAGTTTCTGCCAACAGTTCATTGAGGAGACCTGGAGGTGTATGAAATTGTGGTCTGGCCTGTTTTGTGAACAGCACTGACTTCACGTGACTGAAATGAAAGTGAATGAAAGGCAGGACCCAGCAAGAGCTGAATTACAGCATAGAGTTCAAGCTTCTACCCCAAACATTAACAAACCAAACCTGAGAATTCCATTTCTGGTTAACTCTGCTGGTAACTCCATCTCTGACAATGGATAAATCTTCTAAGGTTTCTGTCTGCCACTGGCAAGTGGTTATAGGCAGGATCCCACATCCCTTCCCTTTCTGGTTTATAGGCTTAGATATGGTACCTAAATTTCTTGAGCTTTTTGAGGTGCTTTGGGTTTCAGTTTGGGTTACAAATTAATCTTGGTATTCCAGGAGTTAAAATTCTGAGCAGCACATGAAATCTGTTAGCATGTGACAGTTTTAAATTAATGTGACACAGGTTATTTTAAAGTTCATTCAGGAATCAAGCTGGAAAAAGAAAGTAATTTGGTATTTCTCAAAAATGGAGACAATGTGTGCATGAACTTCAAGGGATTGAAACTACTGAATTGTAGTGATACTAGAGAAAGGAAACCAGGAAAGGATTTTTGATTCTGTGGGTTTTCTGTATTTTTGTTCATGTTTGTAATCAAATACCTCATAATCCTAATGAAAAATGTCTCAGATACATTTCTACACCACAGCAAGCTTTAGTTGACATGCAAAATATTAGTAGCCTATTGTACATTTTTAGATATTTTTAAGAGGTGTTTCGATCTTATATGAGTGATACTGTTCTAAAACATAAAGAGTCCAGAAATCTGCAGGTGAAGAAAATTGATAGTGTTAATTTGCTGTCTCTTTGTGAGATTATTTGTCAATGGCTCTTATGAAGTTCATTGGTAGGTAGAGTTGGGTTAATGGAATGTGACAGACACAACTATCCACAACTATTCAACTGTTTTGTTTTCTTTTTTTTTTAAATTCAACATAATGCTGTTGAAATAAAGTCACAAAACAATGGTTTCCTGCTCACACTGAAATGCTGTAGTAAAACTAATTTTTTATTTTACAATTAGCTGTTTTATGGAAAAGAAATACTGGAGGAATCCCCTGATATTTTTTTTGAAAGTAGAAGACATGGATCCTGTGACAGCACGCTATGATGATGTATTTACTTCCCTTATTATGGCAAATGATTGATGGATTGCAAATGGAATAATTTTGTTTTATGGGAACTGATGTAGTTGAGTGAATTTCACACAGTAGTGGTTTTGTTGAGTTCCTGTCTGTCCTTCCCTGTGGTCAGTTCAGATTACCTTTCTGTGAAAAAGTACTTGATTTCTTGTCCATCTGACTATTTCTATGAATGTTTCCCAGAGCTGTGTTTACATTCTCAGTCCCTTCTCTGTGCTGTCCTGTAGTTTGGCAGTGAGGGCAATGCAAATGTTCCTCTTTAGTTCCTCTTTAGACCCCTTTCTTTAAAATTTTACTTCTAAGTATTTCTATCTACTGATAGTGATATCCCACAGCTCCCACAGCAATGTTAATTTCATCCCTAGTGGATATTAAATTCCATGGATGAGAACATGTGAGAGGACCAGAGAATAGAATGGACAAACAAGGAAAGATATTTATCTATACTTTATATGAGGAAAACACAGGGAATCTCTAATTGATACAGGCAGAAGCACTTCCCATCAAAGTGACTGGACGTCCAGAAACATTTATATTGGTTTCAATTTATGCAGTTTAAAAAGATAAATAATAGCAGAACTCTGAAGACATTGGCATGAATTCAGAGAAATATTTCTGTAATCTTCTTCTGAAGATAAGTTTTGGAAAGTTCAGACATATGCTTTATATACAGCATTTTTTTTTTCTTCCCCACTATGAAGTAAGAATATGTAGAGGCAACTAAAAGCACTTCTTCCAAAATGGGTTAGAATGAGGAACTGAAATATAAAATTCATTTCAGACTTTGACAAATTGAAAATGCCGTAATTTTTCTTTATGTTATTAGAAAAAAAAAGGTGTGACAGGAAAAATTGTTATAAAATTATAAAAAAACTGTGAAGTGTAATAGACCTTATTAATACATCACTGCTATTGTGGTAGTAGGAGAAAAGGCTGCATTTCTTAGTGTTGCTGCTGTAGGTATGCATTTTTAATTTCAGTCACAATTTCCCGCTGTTCCAAACACGCCATATAATCTGCAGGGATCTGGGGAATTAATTAGGTACATTTCATTTCTCCTCTAACTAATCCCCTCAATTCTCTTACTTTAGGGAGCTGAGCACACCAACGACTGATAAGCCACAAGGGCCTTATTTACTTTACAGAAGGTTCTGCAAATCCCAGGGAGACGTTGGCCTGTGCTTAAATTTTCTCCATTTAGTCCTTGGCATCGTGGCATTTCAATGTGACTCTTCAAATCAAAAGCATTATTGCACTTGGAAAAAGCAAATGAGGGTAGATTAATGAGAGTAAAAACCATAACAGTTTAACAATAAACCTTTTCTATAGCCTCAGAAAGGATACAAAACAAAATCCATGATAAGCAGAATGAGCTGTGTCCACTCCAAGATATTCCATAGAAATATCCTCAGATTTTCTCAATGTGGTTGCAGTTGATTCAACTGACTTCGTTTCAGTCTGGTTTTAAACTGCTCTTTAGTTTCTGATTATCTTTTGTTATCAGAGAATGGAAGAAATTATGGATCTGAATGGTGTAAGTGCTGGTGCTGAGCTGTGTCACAGCAAACACAGCACTTTGTGTCCAGCACTCTAGAGATGGTGAGAGCAGGCTCACACTCAGCTCTGCCTGGGCACCTCGGGGCCAGGGAAGGAAGAGGGAGGCATTTGGGAATGGACACTAAAGGGAGGCAGGGGCTCAGAGTCATTCTGTCAGACTCACCTGGGGCAGTTTCTTCATGGCTGTGAACTGGAACTCTGATTTTGGGGAGGGCGAGCTGGCTGAATAATCCCATTGATTTTGTTGAGTGTTGATTTGCTGTGTTATACTTTAATCATTTCAGGACAGGGATTATTGAGGAACTATGTGTATAGAAACTGTAAATCCATTCTGAGGTTTTCTGGTTTGTTGTTTTGGTTTTTTTTAATGTCTGTTTTTGTAGTTCTGAAAAGCTACAAAAGAAATAAAATAGAATATTTTCATTTGTTGCCCATGATTGATGACAAGAACAAACATGCAGTGTATCCTAGCTTTTTTGAGTGTTCCACAGTGGTTGGGTGACTGCAGAATAAGGCCTGTCCTTGCCAGTACAATCCCTCATCTCTTACCCTCACTGGTGCTGTATTCAGTTCAGGTCAACAGAGTTGTCTGTTGGGTCATTTTATTTATTTGTTCTTACATCAGTTGTGTCATTTATTAGGATAGAATCCCAGCTTTCTTTACTGCAGGAAATAAACATTGACTTAAGATGCACACATGGTTCTATGAGTAGAGTGAGAATAAAATCTCCAAAATACTTTTCTTGGCAGAATCTTTGCAAGAGGGAAAACTACATTCATAGTAATTCTCCAGGTCATTTCCTCCCAAGATTTTACCACTATAATTGTGAAATTCTAGGAGACTCTTTAACAGCTCTGAAGCATTAATATATTCACTTTCATCATTAGAGTGAAACACAACAAATTTTTAGCAGTGAAGACTTCACATTAGGTTGTTACAGGAGACACAACTTAAAAAGAAAGATTTGTAAGCAGTTGTCTCTCTTTTCTTAATTTCTGACATTACATATCCAGAATAGTTGGCCTAATAAATGTGCAATACTTGCAGTGTTTATGATGGTTCTGAAGGGTGTATGAGGCTCCTTTATCAAAGCTGGAGTCTCATTCTTAAGCCAATTGACTGGTTCCCCACAAATGAACCAAAGAGCTTGCGTAGCATCTCCTCTCTATATTGATCTTTCCACAGAGCTCAAAGGAGCATCTTCATCCTGTGGCTCATTAATGTGGCAGTTCTGAGAGGTTTATCTGGAGAGAGTAATGATGTCATCTGCTGTGCTGTAAAACCACCAGTTCAATATTCCACATTGGAAATAATAGCTTCTCATTGCCTTCTCTTACCTCAAGTAAGATCAGAGCTAATTAGGCTTTGCTAATTTCCTTTGTTTTATTAGTTAAATAGAATAGTTCAAGTGTACTATCTTCTCTGTTAGTGCTATGACCATGCTATGCTATTAGGCAACTGTAAAAGTGCTGAGATTTAGAGAGATCAGCTAGCATTCAATAGGCTAAGATCCAAATAAATCTGCTGGTTTATGGTACTTTCAGTGATATTCTGTGAAGTTCACTTTAATTCAAGTAAGCAGCCAGACATCTTTGAAAAAGTCAACTGCTGTGCTGGAAAAACTGGAGTATTTCCAGGTCTGCAGCAAACTGCACAGCACACAGTGGTTAGGACCCTTCTGAGCATCATGGAACAGTGCTTGTTCTGCAATCCTGGGCTGGCAGTGACCTTCAGAAGTCTCTGCTCCTGGCCCCAGTTGAAGTGCTGAAGGTAAAAGCCAGGAGCACACACTTTGTGCAAGGCGCCAGTGGGAAGCTGTGTTGGTGGCATGTGCACAGACAGGTAAAGGGACAACCCCTTGCCTTTTAGTCATGGAATTTTGTCACCTAGCTACCTAAATCTCCAGTGAAAATTCTAGTCCTAATTTCTCCTCTTCTGCCAAGATATTGCATTACACAGTAATAGATGCAGCTCTGAATAAGGGATTTTCCCCTCACGTTGTAACCAAGAAGCATTGTTAGCATGTCAGAAGGTGTCTGACACAAGAACAATGGAAAGAAAAGGAACTGCCAGCAGTGTTGTGACCATATTGATTACTTGGAGCTTATCTTCCCTTTATGCTCTCTCCTGTCTAAAATAATGCTATTCTTTTTCCTATGAGTTGAGTAAAAGTAGTTTAGCTGTTATATAGTGGAAACCCAATTAAAAAAAATCCTCTTTTTAACTGTAATAACTTAGTTCTCTGAGGTAAAACACATGCTTCTTCAATGATATTCTCATTTAATGCATTAATCAAAAAAACATTTCAGAGAAATAATCTATTTAATTTCACTGGCTTTAGACAAAGTCTTTATTTTTCAGATGAAAGTGTAGATGCCTGGGGGAATACCTTTGCATCATTGATGTTGGTTTACTTAACTGTCAAAACAAGTTGATTTTTTTTTATGAAAGACTGATATTAATGCTGTAATTTATACTGCTGCTCAAAATTTTTTTCAGTTTTAGTACTGGTAATATGGACAAGTTATTTAGAAATGTTTCTCTAGCAGTAAATCAACTTGCATAGAAGATTTAACCAACTCTTCTTCCTCCCTGAACTTCATAATGAAAAACAATTTACAATCCAGAATCCCCAATCCCTGAGTACCCCCTCATCCCCATCCGTGTCAATAATTTACAGTTTCAGGATTTCAGTCTTCACACCAAAATCTGATCATTGTTGCCTTGTGTTTAGACTGAGAAATTGGGCTTTGTAACTCAGAACTGGGTGGCTAAGAGCTCTGAAAAAAGACTTGGCTTTCTAAATTGCAAGACTTAGCCCTGTTTTTTTAAAAAAGTTTGTCTGGAACACCATCTGAATTGTTTAAAATTACACTTTTCCATTTCTCTTCAGCAAGAATGCTTCATGTCCAAGCAGTGAAAGGGTTTTGGTATTTACAACTTTCTTTTGAATAGGAATTCTGATATTTTGAGAAATTGAAAGAAACACTTTCAATATTACAATGTGGGGTGATAAACCCCGAGTTCTTATGGGGTTAAAACTACTCCATGTCCTCAGCACCTTCACTCCTATGAGGAGATACCTTCTGTAAATGCTCATAGCTTTCAAACCAGACTAAAACGCAAAATTCAGTGTAAATAGATTAATTTAGTGATCAAGGTGTCACTTGATGGGGTTGTTATAAATAAGAAGGTAAACATGCTTAGCTCTGGTACAAGAAGGTGAGCTTTGAGGGTCATGAAAGTACTGTAAGGTCTCCTTATCTGGTTTTGTACTCATTGTGTGCCAGAAACAAGTTGTGTCTCTGTCAGTAATCCTCTTTGCCCAAACACACCTCTGTAATGCTTCTGTGGTTCTGTAGTGCTCAACCACAACATCTTTACTCAGATTTTGAATATTTTCATTTTCTCACCTTGAAGTTTCAATAATGCACTGATATCCTTCCTGTTTTAAAATCCCAGATATGAACACCACAACCATGAAGCATAATTTAAAGAATTATACAGATCATTAAATTCTCTAGACATGTCTGAAATTTTCTAGCTGAAACATGGGAAACTTAAAATATTTAGTAAATTTAATTCTTGCATCTTGTAGTAGAGGTAACAATCCCATCACGAAGCATTTCCTAAAGATTAACAAACAAATGGAGTTAATGATGCTGGGCTGTATTTTGGGATATCAGCTCCTCCCAAGAGGTCATTAATTCCCAGGAAGCCTCCTGCCTGTCATTGCTTAATTAGACCATTAGGATACTGCATGTTGATTGCAGAAGTACAAAAGGGAGAAGATGATCAAAAGCTTATGAGGATCATCAGTATCAGAGTAAGATGATTGCAATGTCTGTAATGGTTTTAACCAGAGCAACCCTGAAATCCCGTACCTATACTCCCTGGGTGAAACATGAAGCCAACAGTCTGACCAAAGCAAGGAATACAGAAGCTGATGGATTTCTGCATATATTTATCTGAATTAAAATGTATTGTTGATGCCAACCCTAACTTAATGTAATGATCTTTTGAGATGGTGTTATAATTCCATCCAGTGACTTTTTATCATGTTCATGTCCTGTATAATCAGAAGTGATTGCAAATGTATCTTAAAATTCAGGTTTCACAGGTGAGGCTACAGAATTTCTTTCAAAGGAGTGTCACCTGCATCAGACAAGTAGAAAAATGGGAATTAAAGCCAGAATTTATTATTTTTTTCTTTAAGAGAAATGTAAGCTAGAAAATGCTTCCTTTTCACTGATGCATGGAACTTTTTGTGTGCAAGCCATGTAAGTTTTATTGCCTCTAATTTTCATACATCTGCATAAAATAGGCAGTAGCTCAGTGTTTCATTTTATTGGAACCTGCCTAGACATGTTTTTCTATCCCTAAGTCTGTTACTTTTTAGGGAAGGTCTTCTCTAACTGTTGTGATGAAACTGCTAAAAGGACAACAACAATTCTGGGTTACTTGAGGGTTAACCCAGGGTGGGATGGAACTGGGAGTGAAAGGTGGCCAGTGCAGAAGCTGATGAGCTCATGAAGATGTTGCTTAAAGTGAATAAATCTTCAGCTCAGTTTCAGGCAGGAGGAATCATTAGCAGTGTAGGTAGAGACAGCTGCTGACAAGAAGATAATGCATCTACATGTAAACTATTAATCAAATTGCACAAACCCAGGGGTGTTTGTAAATCAAAAAGCCAGGAAAGCAGGCTGGGAAGACTGTGATCACATTTTTGCTTCAAAAAACAAAAACCACTTTGCATCTTTATTTTCATTGAAAATTTGTGCTTATGGCCTTTATCATTGAAAATGCCTTTATGATCTGTCTCTGAATTCGAAAAGATTATCTTGTTTTTCTAGTTCAACTTGTAGCTTATTCTAGTTTCACTGTACCTTTTCAAATCTGTAGAATTTTCTTTAGGTAAGCCCCACAGTATTTGGAATTTTAACTTAGTGTATCAAGAGATGGTGCTTACTGCCTTCATGGTAGAATTATGAGAATAAGTACAACTCTTTGGACAGGGCTAATATGTTGCCAAATTAAGCTGAAGTTTATCCCCCAAAAGATTCTTCCTTACCAAGAATCTTTCTCCCTTCTTTCTTAAGGGGGAATATTTTCCCCCTTAGCCCTGAATGTTATACTTCCTTTATTTTCTTCAAAAATAAGATACACTATTTAAGGCAGAGATCATGTCAGATTGACGTTTATACAGTTTCCTTTTAATCTTAAATGTTTTGGGGTTCTTTTTATTTGAAAGTGAGTTATGCCACCTAATTTGATGTGTTCAAACATAAATCTGTTTAAAAAACTGCCATCTGTGTTTGCATCTCTTCTGGTAAAATATCTTGCCCAGCTCTACTTTATATTATGATCAGCTTAACGGTATTTAATCTCTATTCTTTAGTTTGACCATCTGCTAATTTTGGACAGTATTTCATATGTATCTCACAAAGGTATTGTGAAGCCTGTTCCATCCAGATTTTACAGCCAGTCCTTGGGGCAGAATAAGCAGAATCAACGGAGTACATACAACAAATATTAAAAATGTTTTTTGCTCCTTAATGCTGTAAGTTATTTACATACAGATCAGTATAGCACAGGATAGCAGAGCAGTCTGTTCTGCATATCCAGTGTGGAAAAAAGGGCTCCATGCAGAGTTCTAGTGGCAGGTTTTGAGGTTTTGTGAACTTATTCCCACAATCTGGCAGTGGTTGTTGGTTTTTTTATTTGGGTTTTTTTGTTTGTTTTTTTCCCCATGGAAGGTTTCTCTTTCATTAACTTGACACCTTTTTCTCCTGTTTCTTTAACTTGGTAACCTGTCTAACTGTGGACTACCCTTTATTGAGGTGGCTCACATTCTTCAGGGTCTGGACAGTCTGTCCAAGTACTTAGCCATCCTCATCATGATTTTTTTTTTCTTCAATATTCAACTGGCATTTTCCTTCCTCATTGTAACTTTTGCTGTGCACCTGCAGCTGCTGTTTTTCTGTGAGCTAAATGAAATTGGCTCAGTCACATAAGGATCTTATTTATCCTCTTCTTGAACTCAGTTTTTCAGCTGGGTCTGGGGACAAAAAATGGGACAAATTTCTCTAGGTGTGTCCTGAGTGCTCAGAAGGGGGGAACAGGCACTTCCTTCAACTTTCCTAAGTTCATTATTGAAGAGGGTCATGTTTTTGGAGCATGTTTTTTTTTTTTTCTTTTTTTGTATTATATTACTTCACCTAATGTTTTTTATCATAGATTCGAATAAATATAAAATACACAGACACACAAGCAATTACATTTGAGTAATAAACTGACTTTCTGGGAAAAATACAATGTAATTAGGCAAATATATAGAAGGATAGGAGGGCTGTTTTCTCCTTATCAATACAGAAATTTCATTGTCTGTCTTGTAGAATTGGCCTTCCTCAGACTGAAAAATAGAGGAGGAGGATAATGAGAGAAATAAGAAACTTCTTAAATTTATTTCAAGTCATAAATTTCTCATTTTGATGGAAAACATTTTTCTCAAATGAATGGGTTTTTATTGATTTTCCTGTAAATAGTGTACTTGAATTACCCTTTCTGCAATAACTTATTGGAAAAATCTTACAATTTATTCAATATCTGAGTAGATCTGCACACTCTGTCTTCTGCTTTGACTAACAGCATCAAGTGTAGCACATTCACACTATATTTCAGGCATTGATTTTTTTAGAAACTAAAACAATATTCTGAATTTTATTTGCATTTAGGAGGTAGCTCGTATCTTCACAGTGATGCTTGCAATTGCTGTACTCAAGTTAATTTTGATTTTTTTTTTGTATAACTGTTGCATTTAGAATGAATTGATGGAGTTCTTTGACATCATGTATCACAAAGTCTAAAGTATGTGAAATTTGAGAAAGGATGGATGTGATGTAGCTTTTTCAGTTGCATCTGTAGATTAAAGCTTGCCAGCTACTGAAAGTAATAATTACATTGAAATTCACTATGTATTTGGATCTTTCTGTAATGGTGATCTATGTATTGGTCTTATGTCTTCACTGCAAATATTACAGTACAAGACCAAACAGTACATGGATCCTTGTTTAGATTTTACCCAGTGACCGTACCAGTGTTTCAGTGTATAAACAGTTACTTGAAGTAAAGTATTTTTTCTTAGAATGACTAATGCTGTAATTTTCAAATTAGGCTCTGACTCTGTGTTAGCCTTCAGGTGAGTTCATTTTTTCTTATGACAATATTAATCTCTTTTCTCCAATGGCTCATTTTTCACATTTTCAGCACTGATAGAAGACTGCTCTAAGTTAGAAATCAAGACACTTCAAATTATGCCTACTAGATTGTATAACATTGATAGCATGACACAGATGTCATTTGCATGTCTATGCAATTATTCAGCAGAGAGTAGGGTTAAATGGTTAATTCAGGGCAGGTAACATCTCAGGAGGGTTACACTTCTTCAGAGCTCTGCTTTAATGCCAGCTGAGAAACTAGACTTGCAGTTGTGGCTTGGTTTTCTGATTTCCCAGCGCCTTGTTGTATGATCTTTATCTCAGCACTTCTGCCTCATTTCTGTATTAGTTTAGTCCAGAATTTTGTTTTTCTGATTTTTTTTTTATGTAAAGAACAAAATGGTTAAGGTACTTCAGTAGAAACTTGAGGAAAGAAGGAAATGAAAAGCAGTTGTTAGTACTTCTGTGAACTAAAGGTTAATGTATTAGCACACATAAACTAATTTAAAGGTTTAATCTATAAAACGACATGCATGCATTGATAAGGCATCTTTAGAGTCAAGATGTTATTATCATTTCTTACCCTTACAGATTTAAATATCTTAGAAAGCTAAATATAAATAAATAAAAATATTACATTCAAAACAATTTAGTTAAGTGAATGGCATGGTCTTGTAATGGAGGATCAAATGGGCAGAGCTTTACTTGCATGATAATCCCAGAGATTTAATTAGACTGGAAACAAGATATTGCTCAAAATCAAGTCAAGTTGGTGGTATGGTAGCCCTTGGTCCTGGGCACCTGTTATTGTGTTTTAATAGTGCTAATTTAAATTTCTGTAGAACATATATCCAGACACCTTTTTATATATTTTTAAGTTTCAGACTATTTTTATTTAAAAAATAAAAAATCATCAGAATCTGAAATCAGATATCTGGCTTGGAATGTTTGGTTTCTCTTCTCAGAGAAACTTGATGAAGTTGGATGGCTGTGTCTCACCAAGAGAATGGATTTATGCCCCCACTCTACTGTTCTCCAGCTGGTTAGAATAGCCTTCCATAATTTCTAGGTAGCTGACTGTACAATACAGATTAGTTAATATTTTAAGTGTTTAGGCACTTGAAAAAGAAGTAGGAAGAAATGCTGCCGTTATTGTCTTAACAACAGGTTAAAGGGTTGGTCATTGTTCTAATCATAATCAAATGAAATCAATAAGGAAAACCTACCAAAACAAAATAAAAAAACCAAATCCCAGGTATTGTAGAATTTTGCAGTCAGAATTGATTCCAACAATAGGGAAAAATGTAGAAAATATGTTTTGTGTGTGGATTTGGTTTATCCATTTCCAGCTGCAAGCTCCCTGAAGGCATTCCCCAGGAATGTGTATGTATCTCAAATAGCATGTTAAAACTGACCTCATAAAAGAAATTGAGGAGATTGGTATTGAACAGTCAGAATCATAACTGGGTCTTCAATTCTGCTTTCCTTTTAATATTCATTGTTACTACATAAATCTTGTTCCATTTCTTTTTATTAGTGTAATGCTTTCCACATTTCCATTTCCATTAAAAACACATCCAGAGCTATTAGTGCATTGTTATTGTCCAGTTCTGTATCAATTAATGGAGCCAACATGCGAAGAAGAGGATGTAGATCAATTCCACATGTGAGACATCGGCCTTGTGGACTGATTTTCTTATTCCCTTAAGTCTTCACAGAGAAGTGTTTTCTGATTAGGAGGTGGAGGGTTGAGAAAGAGTTTTAAAAAGAATATTTAACAGAAAACTTCAGCAAAGGCACAAATTCACACATCCTGTACCTTAGTGGAGTTGAATCAGATTAGTTCGATGCATTTTGATTTTTATTTTTTTTTTCAGGAATGTAAGACGTTTACTATTTAGTTGCTTGCAAAATCATCTAGTGATTTCCTTTTGTTATGCACAAGGATGGGTCTAGTTATGGCCAAGCACCTAGCTCAGCATTTTACATTTTATGATTATTTTTTCTGTATCTTCCACTTTTTTTTGTTGAGTTGCACTGGCAGATTTCAGACTTTTGGCAAGTCATTATCCAAAATATGCAAAGTGTTTTGATGGAATAAATAAGTACCTTTCATAACAAACACAACATATGGAGAAAACAATAAAAATCTTTCCTGCTCACACCTGTTCTCCTATAAAGTAAGAATAATTACAATTAGTCTACTGGAATTCCACCAGCACAAGGAGGAAAGGAAGCAGCTCAGATGGGCTCAGTGCCTGTTAATGTTGTAATGAAATGCTGGATATGTTCTGGCTGTTATTCTGGGAGGGATGCAAGCCAGTGCACCTTCAATCAGCTGACTTTATCTACAGCGAAAAATCTACAAGTAAACAACATTTCCCCTCATTTTCCATTTAGAGTTTCTGTCCTTTGCCAGAAGAGTAAATTTCTCTATATTAAGACCCTTTATCCAAGTTTTTCTTTGTATCATGGTTGTGATTTTCTACTGTTATCATTCAGCATTATTGTCATTAATTATTTTGTCATTTTCTTTCTGTACTGAAACATCAATTCCCTTTATTTTAGGAAAAGGAATTAATTTTCCCACTTAGTTTGTTACAAGTCCTAAGGCTTCAGATTTTATAAGGTAACAAAGTACCTGCTCCAAAACTTTGACTGTTTAATTAAAAGCTGCCAGGGGGAGGTGAAGGATTACTGTGAAGGTTCAATTGATTTCATCTTGGATGGTCCACAGACATGAATACCTGTAATCTCTCATAAACAAATTCATGTGCATGCAACCAGCCTGTCAATCATGTAGGGAATGCACTGAGTATAATAAAGAAAACTTAGCATTTTATGTCATTTCATATTTTACATAATATCTACTCGTAAGCTGTAATTTCTGGTAACAAAAATAACCTTTCCTGTTCAATAAGTAACTATACTCAACATGTAGAATATAGTTCTTTATTAACCTGGTTCTTTTCTACTGGTAAATACTTGTGTGTATAGATCAAGTTAGGGCAGATGTTCTATTATCAAGAGTTCATTCTGAGCAAGAATTACCTGGGTAATAGAGGCTCAGTGCAAAGGTAGAAAAGCTCAGAGTAATAAAGGCAAGTAGTGTGTATTTTTTCTTTCCAGAGTATAGATAGGAGACACATTGAGTTGACAGAAGCATACTGCAAAATCAGTGAAAGTGAATTTAATGATTTAAATTTCCATGCTGCTTGTCTTTTCAGCCTAAGGATATTCAGAAATTAGAATCAGCCCTGATTCTCAGCATACTTTTCCCCGCTAATTTATATTACAAATGTAACGTTATTTCAGTAATGTATCATATACTGTGGTAACCTGGGTGAAAATCAGTTTGAGTCATTGCTTGGATTTCAGATGTGAGCTCAAATTCTTTGACCTCCTGAACCTGGGTTCATTACCTAGATCTGCAGCATTACTTGTCCAGGGCAGCCTAAATCCCTTCTGTCCCTTGCTGTCGTCCTGTGGTGGGATTCTAACAGAGAAATTGGTTCTGTAAACTACAAGCCTTGCAGGGAGGTGGAAAACAAACTGGGCTATAGAGAAGATTAAAGATTTTCACTGGTGTCTAGAAAACAGGTCTGAACCTACTGGATCACTTTATTTAAGCCACTGGGCTGTGGTAATCAGAGTTAGGAGGAAAGAGCACTGATATTTCAGGAGGCTGAATTTGCTGACTGCAGTTTGCAGGGTTGAGCTCACCCTGGTTCTGCAGTGCCCTCATCTCCAGGGGCCATCTGCTCACAGTACTGCAGGCCACAGCTCTGGGGTGGATCAGGGTCCTCCATTCTGCTCATTGTCTTCCAGGAAAGAGTTTAGAAGATGTTAAGCAATGTCAGCTGCCTCTGCATGCAGTACCAGTCATGAGCACTGGAAATACCAGGTGTTAAATGATTTCAGTGGGTGATGTAGTCAAGTGGTGCCTAGGACTTTCACTTGTGGTGGTGCTTAGGGCAGGGAGTAAAGTGAAATGTGAACTTCTGTTGCACCTTTCCTCTTTTTTTTTTTTTTTTATTGTCTGCAGTAATTTTCACCTGGCCCAGGAATTTGCTTTGATTGGTGCTTATTTTAGTTTGCCAAAACAGATCCTTGTCACCTTACCTGCGTAGCTTGTTCATAGTTTTGTTACAGCTGCCTCTGCCTGACAATTGAGCCTGGTACCTGCTCTTCCAGGTCGTAATTATTGCAAAATTTCTCCTGAAAAATGCCAGAGGTGTACAGGCTCCCTAAATAAATCAATATTATTTATTGCTACCCACACTTGCTCATGGCCACGAGCAGCCTTCTAGAGCCCAGCCTTAGTTTAGAAAAGGAGCAGGCTCTCCTTGTTTCCAGGGCAGAACACCAGGAGATGACTTGTACCCAGTTTCTGAGAAGAGAGCAGTTAATGCAGATCAGCCTGTATTGTCAGACAGCTAAAATAGCTACACATAATATTCCCCAAACACATACCTTATTTGCAGGTGCAGAACATTTGCTAAATCACAATCTATGGAGGCATCTCCAGGCCTAATTAATGTGAGCTTTGAAAGCATTTAATTTTGATCTGCCTTGCAGGTCAGGAATCACACTGATAAATGTAATTTATGATGCTGTAAAGAAAGTCCCCTGTAGGTGGAAATTCAGGCTGCATAAGGGAATTTTGTGCTGTCTGACAGATTTCAAAGGGGAGGGAGGAATGGACGCCTTTGGTTTAGTCTTTACTTTTGGGAATTTTCTTTTCCATAGTTTTAAGAGCATAGCAAAATATTTATATATATATATTTAGTTGCTCTTCCTAAAATAAATGCTTCATTTAAATTGGTTTAGACTACTTAGAGCAAGTGATGCAGGACTGGTGTATTTCCTGTCCATGTAGCCATTTTAAAAAGCACCAATGTGTCTAGGTAGACAATTTTGTGGCTATTCCAAAGATGTATCCTTTGTGTAATGGTCAGGAATGGGGTTGTGAAAGTTGCAGTGGAATTCAGCAGCCTCACTCACTCTGACCCAGAAGGAGATTTGCCATTTTCTTTTCACTTCACTGTATTTATCATCTTCTTACATTTCTCAACATTTTCAAATCTATGTGCCTTATAATCACTCAAAAAATACATTCTAAATTTCCATGTGAATTCGACAGCACCTGCAGATGTTTTTATGAATATGTATTTCAAGGTAGCATAACTGATTTAATAACCTTTAAAATTCCTGGCTTTGTGTGCCTACGTGCTCATTGGTTTTCTATTTCTTCTCACTGAGGCAATTTCTTGGTAGATGTTCCTCAGCTCATGCAGGAATATGCTCACCAGAAACTGCTCCACAGCACACACTCCTAATTGAATCAATCACTGAAATGGGCACCAAGAAGTAATGTTAAGTGTAAAGCATATGAGGCAATAAAAACCAGATAATGCCACTAACTTCGTTCCCCACTGGGATATATTTCATCTAGAGGAAGAAATGTGAATTTTCAGTCCCATGGCTGAACTGAGTAGATATTGTAGGGACAATTGTTGACTAAAGATCCCCAAAGCCCTTCTGTACTGCAGTCAGAGGGCCAAGGTCGGGTGAAAGGCGTGAAATATGGAGCTAAGTTGTTTGAATAACTGTTAATGGAGTATCTGTGCTGCATTTTTTTTCTCTTTAGACAGAATAAAAATCATTCATTTTTAGAGAAATTGTGTACCAGAGGACCCTCTGATGGCAGAGAATTTGTGCAGCAGGCAGTGCAGCCCTGCAGGGGCTGAGAGCTCCCAGCAGCTGAGCCTGGCTGTGCAGGGCTCTCACTGCTGCCAGGCCTTCCATCCATGCTGGGTAATGACTGCAGGCTCTGCACCTCAGATGCTTTTAGGAGCTTAAACTTTGCAAAATGGGCCTCAGCAATGAGTGAGAAGATGCTGCAAAAATTTCAGGGCTGATTCTGTCAGTCAGCATTGACAAGACAAGCTGCCACTTTAAAATAATAAATAGTAAACTTGCAGACATGGGCAGAATATATGTGGGTGGCCCAAATGTTATTTCAGGGTGACTGAATTAAATTATTTTCTCAATTGTAGAGTTTATGGCTTTATATTTAACACGTTAATGTACAAAATGACAAATATAATATTTGTCCTTTATTGGCTACATTTATTTTGTTAAACTCAGAAGAATTGGTTCATTGCTTTCTCTAGAGATTCACAACCTGAATTACTGAAAAGATGAATGATAGGTAGGTAGGTGCCCATGGAGGAAAGACAAAACAGTTCAGAAATTCTCAACTCTTCTTTTGTCAGAAAATAAATATTTGTTTGAGAAAATATGAAGTTAAAACTGTAATATTAAGGCAAGATTGTTTACTCATATAATTAAAAAAGAATATGGACTTGGACATAATGTGTCCTTGGAGCTGGCAGGCAGTGCCTATGATCAGAAATTTGCTGTGGGCCACATTTAAAATGAGGGTATTTAAAATCTTGACTGCTTGTGTTGCTTGTCTTTTTTTTCCTTTGCCTTCTTCTTAGAAATACCTCACAGTGACACTGATTTGATACTTTAAACTCCCAGAACCTTTTAGATTGTGAGGATAGAATGTAAGAAATTTTGCTTGGTGTCAGTCAGTAACTTCTGCTTTTCTTCAGGTTAGAAAAGGTGATTGACAGGAGTAGCAGTGCTGCTCAATACTGCAGTTCAGATTGAGCAGGAAATTAGATTGACTGGCATTGGATATTTTCTTTTCCTTTTAAACAGTTGAAAACAGTGTCAGTGAGTAGAATGCAAAGAGCTCTTGATTGACCTGCTGAAGGATTTTTTTTCAAAAAAAACCTTAGATGAAAAAATATGTTGTAAGCTGAGAATGCGAACAGAATCTGCTAAATGAAATAATTTGTTCCCTCTTTTCTTGCATGTGTGTATATGATCTCTCCTGGTGAGATGAAGGAGATGGTTGAGAGTCAACCACAGCAGTGCAATATTTGTGTTGTGCTTTTTGCCCTCTCTGCTGTGTTCCTGGTGGCAGGCAGGGTCACACAGTGCAGGCTTTGTGTCCCACTGGTCCCTGTCTGTCCCTGGATGGGCAGCTGGGTTGATCTGCAGCTGCCTTGCAGTGCTGAGCCTGAGTGAGGAGGGCAGGACTGCTGCAAAGAGAATTTGAGGAAAAGTTTCTTTGTGGAGGCATTATGAACAGATGCTTCACTCTTAAGATTCTCTGATGATACCTGTGCTGATAGCACCTCCCTGCAGCCAGGATGAGGTTTGGAACCTCAGGCTGAAGAACAGGGAGTGTGTTGGGTTGACAGTTGGCAATAAGGGTTTATTTGACTGCCACAGAGTGTCCAGGAGACAATTTAAACTACAGATGGTGCCTGCTGAGTTCTCTTTTTAGACATCTGTGTCTTAAACTTAGGTGACTGCATAAAAGAGAATTTATTTCTTTCTCTTTCTAAAAAAGAAATTAAAATTTGGTGTGTGGATGAAATATGTAGTAATAATTGCAGCCAGGGGTAGTGTCCACAGCTATGAAATAACATCAGTACATCTCATCTCTGTCCTTTTGGGGGGTCAGACAATAGAGATCAGTCTTCCACTGGGACTCCAGTGTTCAGTATGTGCATTGCTCTTGATGTATTACATTACTAAATGCACCAGAGGGAATTTTTGAGGTCTCAGGGCACCACTGGTAGTGAGCAAAGACCCTGAAATTTGTCTCTTTGATATTCCAAATGAGCGTTTCAGAGGTTTCTAAGTTGCCTGTGGGATCAGTACTTCATATGGAAACTTTTCTGGCAGATTTTGCATTTCTCACTAAGTTATTGGTTGGTTGATGCAATGCCCAGCTTTATTTTAGAAGGAGTTTATTCAATTATTCTCTATCCTGTTGAGGTAAGAGCTGAGCTCATTGAAGGATTCATCGTTGGGTAACTGATGCCATTGTTGGGAACCTGATAATTTCACACCAGGTTGTGTTCAGGGGCTCTTGGCACTGCTCTGAAATTCTCAGTTCCACATGTTGGATGTGCTGCCTTTGTGTAGCAACTGCCTAAGCAGTTATTATTTGTGTTTCTCTTGCTGGATATCTGCCCATGTAGCTGGAGTTCTACAGTCAGAAAAGGGAAGGTTTGTTTCTGTTCCTGCATATTAAATCAAGGCATGGCAAAGTCAACTCTCTTAACAGACAAGTTTGAAAAGTCTGAGCTGATGCTGTCTTGCCTACAGGTTCAAACTGCTCTTGTAGAACAAAAAAATAAAATACAGGTCTCCACTGAGCTGTAGAATGATAGGGAGATGATTGTGTCACCTCCTTTTAAGGTTTTGGGGTATTTTTTAATGAATTTTATCCTTCCTGTTTTTCTTGCAAGTCCTTGAAACCACCTGTTTTCTTCTGCTTGGCTAGATACTTCTGTTCAACACATATTTTTCCCTTTATTACAAGAGCCACAGGGTTTCACAAAAATGATAGGTTAAAGACAGTCTTTAGCAAATGTAGTGAGGTATGAAAGGAAATATGTGAAGCACCTGCTGAAAGACAACAGGAGCAGAGGCGTTGTGCATGGACAGATGCATGCAACGCTTCCTGCCCCCTGTGAAAAACTTCTAAAATGCACAAACCAGCCCTTGATTTAGCACAGTAGGCAAAAATCATGTGGGTACTCAGTCTGCCTTATTTGTTATGTAGCAGTTAAACCAAAGGTGACTGTGTCCAGCTGAAAGAGTTGCAAATGTAACAATTAAAAGTTGAATAATGCCTAGGGAGCGGAACAAAGAATTATCTATTTAAAATGCTTGAATTGATAAAAATTATGTTCAATTCTCTACTGTATAAACCATATCTCCACGTCCTTGGGAAGTCAGACAAAAGAAAACTCACACAGGATAGGCTGCATAGTGCAGACTGTAGAAGTAGAGACAACTTTGATTCAGTGAAAGTTTTATCAGATTAATGAGTCAGACTCCAGTATTTGTCCTGAAATAATTAGTGTGAGACTACATTCATCTATCTGCACTTGTAAACTGAACATTGCAATTAGAAGGAGGAGTGTGCACTTTGTGCATTGTTTTTGTACAAAATGATTTTCTGGGGACATCACTGCTGTCTTTTAGTCCAGCCTTCAAAAATTCTTGGGTGTTTGAAGTAGAGTTGTACATGATTCCTTTGGAATTTCTAAATCCTTAGTACTCTGTTACTGCTTTTGCAGGCCTGTTTCATTTAGTGAGCAAAGTAGAAGAGGAAGTTTTTGGTCTATTTTTTTTTTTTGTCCTTGAAGTTCACTTTCTGTCTCATGTTATATTTATTGCCCACTGTTCAAACCAAGCTTCCAAGTCAGGGTTGCTAATTTTCTCATGGGCTTTTAAATGGTGTTTATCAAATTTATAACTAAGGTATGTAAGTGCTTCAAAAACATCAATGAACTTTCATAAAACCTCTTTGAGATGAATGGTATTAGCATTATCTATCTTTTCAATTGGGAATGGAAGTACATAGAGATTAATGCCAGAACTCATTATGGGTGTTCTATTACAGATATTTGACAGCCTTCTCCTGTCTACCCCAAATATTTAGTGTTCTGTAGCAATTTGTACACTTAAACCTCATCTCATCATCTTTGGTGTTTCTGAGTACCAGAAAATGTGCACAGAATTTGAGCATTGAACCATTTCCAGGTGGGCAGAAAGCATTCAGATGAACTGTGCAGTTTTGGAACAGTTTGAACAAATGGAATTAATCACTTCCACCAACATTGTGGGCAAACTGTCAGAAAAGGTAAAATACCTCAGTTCCTCATAGTACTCATCTATTTCCTGAAATCTTAATCTTTTTCATTCTTCACTCTCCAACTTCTACAAATAGAATTTAAAAAGGACCATGTCTGTGATCATTAAGTACCTTCTGTAGTAAGGGAAAAAAACAGTAACAATGGAAAGGGGTTTACATGGGATTGTAGAAGGACAGAATATAAATACAGGATTACAAGCACACTAGGAATTTTCAAAACAGCCAAAGGACCTGTGGTTAAGAATGACTTGACTGGGGTATCATATACAGATTTCCAAAGCTTGTGACTTTTTTTTTTGCTATGTGCTTTAAATCAAGCTGTAATGTTGAAAGAATAATTGCTCCTATAATGTCTGATTAAAAGCAAAGGAAAGGCAATGAGCATTTGAGGAAGATTTCAGGTGGACTCTTGTGAAAATTATTAAAGGCATCTTTATTCTGTGTTTTCAGGGAACAAATAGCAAGGTGGTAAAGTACAAAAATATGAAATAACACTCAGTAACAGTGAAACTAGACCTTGCTGCCATGAGTCCCTATGCAAAAAATGGCAGATGAATTTCAGCTACTAATTCTGAATTGATACCTGTATGTAACTTCAGAAATGCTGTAGTTTTCACTAAATTATTCAGAGATTTTGGGCATTTATGGGCTTTTCTGCTAAAGTTCCCACCTAATTAAAAATGACTGAAAAGAGAAAGTCACATTTTTTAGAAGGTGGTCTCCCTATTTAATTTGGCAAGGATATCTTAGACCTGGAAAAGAGATGGAGAAGAATAATGAAATGATAAGGAGATTGGAATGAATTCCCTGTTTGGAAAAGTTAAATGGACAAGAACTTGGAAAAGAAACAACTGAACCAAGCACACAATAAAAGTCTCCAAATGAATGCAAATAAGGACTGATTATTCATTACCTCTTGTAACAGAAGAGCCAATGGACGACCACTGAAACTCCTATAAAGCAAATTTGAACCAAAATGCTGTGTTGTACATGCCATGCATAATTCAATTGTCTAACTTGGGATTTTATATATATCAAAAGTATAAAAGGAACATTTAACAATTAGAGAAAATCATGGACTCATCAAGGGCTATTAAACACCATGATGCAGAGGCAAACTCTGTCTCACGAGGTTGGGATATTATACTTGCAGAAATATTATCTATATTTGTTTGTTCTATGCTTTTCCTACACATATAAAATATTTTCCATGCTGAGACAGGATAACAGATTATGCTTATCATCTGACATAATCTGTTCTTATTTTCTAAAACCCTCCTGACAGAAACACAAAGCATATTTTCCTGTGCATTCAATAAGGAAAAAAAATTGAAGACTGTAATGTGTAGTTATGCATTAGCACAAGAAACCAAATTTTGTCATCTTTTCAAGAAAATACTGAAAAATTACAGCAGTGAATTTCTAACAGTGAACAACAGGTCTTTAGCCTGGACTTTTACTTTGTATTCTGGTCCTCAATATCTCTCTGATATCCTTTTTCTATCTCCTTTTCCCAAAGCTGATTCCATCTATCAGTTTATATCTCTTCAATTTTATTCCCTCACACATTTGCTTCTTGGCTCTGACATTTAAGTTAAAACCTTCAGTTTCTGTTTTGTTTCACACCTTACCCTAATAGCTCTCCACTACCCTCTGCATCATTGTTCTTCCCAGTGTGCAAAGCCAACCATTGGAGGTCCACATTTGATTTGATTTATATTTATTCCCTACAGTCCTTTATTTTAACAGATTCCAATGTGAGTGTCTGAAAATCCTACCAAGGGTGGTAATTTTTCTGATAAATTCCCTGAGGGGCAGACTCCCGTAAATGAATGTTATTGCAAACAGCTCAAGTTAGGAAATATAAACAACTGAAAACAAGGCAATTAGAAACATGACAGTTTTTACTTTTATGATTATGAATGTAGGTGCTGTTATGTGTTTATGTGTGACAGATGTTGTGGCCAGAACACTGGTAACATACAGCTGTTCCCAGCTCATGGAGCATGCAGAAAATGGAAACAATTCTGGTGTGTTTGTTACAGCTGTGTGGGGGGTTGAATCAGATTTACCTCTTGACATTTTCTCTCACTTGGGTGAGGAAATATTCAGGAGTCATCTTCTCCAACTGTCATTCTGCCTTCTCCAAATAAAAGCTCAAACTATATTTTTTGAGAGCAAGGCTCAAAGAAATCTAAAGAACTAAAAGAAGAGCAAGACAATAGACTCTTCAGATTTCTTCCCTGCATCATGTCCCTGCTGCTATGCAGAGCTAAAGCCAGGGGCAGGGCTAAGGACTGCTCTCTGATGCCGTCAGAGCATCTTACATCAGAGAAAACCAAGGAAACAAGAAAGATTAAACACCATCCACAGAGATGTTGTGCTGCCCATGCTGTGTTGGCTGGGCTTTTTCAATCCGTGCAAGTGTTGTTCAGAACCATCTGCACAGGGAAGTGGTGACAGGTTTTCCCCACCCACACCATTCTTTGTGCACCTTAGGGCTGTACATTTACTGGCTCTGTGACACCCCCAGCTCTCAGGGGGCTTCCTCTTCCATCATGGAATTGGTTTCTGCTGTGCACAGTGCATCTCAGGAAAGGTGACAGGAGCAAAGACACTCAGCTCTCCTGCTGCTGTGTTCCTGCAGTGTATTAGTGTATTACCATACACCCACCATAACCTGCTCCAGAACATTCCATTTGCAAGGAAAGAAAAAAGCCAAACCACGTTTTCATACTGTTATTGCTGTCTGGAGTCAAGTTGTTTTTCGGTGTTATACTGAATGCTGAGCATGCAAAGCAGGCTCAAAGGGTAGTGCTCCTTCAGTCAGATTCTGGTGGCTAAGCAGGGTGAGGAAAAAAAAAGAGTGATCCTTTTTTCTTCATATGTATTTCTTGGGCACATATTTGTGTAGATTAAATTTATGAAATCATTTATAGCCAGGAAAAGTGAATACAGTTTTTTTGGGGGGCAGTAGGGTGAGGCAGGTGTGGGAGCAAAATGAAATTAATAGAATTATTCTCTCTTTAGAATACTTTTGGTTAAAATTGTCTTGGTTTTCTTGTCATTGAACAAACAAATGTATATGATGTAGAGCAATCAGGACCAGTCTGGGACCTACCCAGACATTTATCCTACTGTTGAACCTCATCAGTTAAGAGATGGAATTAAGGTGAATCCAACCAGCTGAGAATAGCAAGGAATGAGAAAGAAAAGGGTTTAAAGTGTGCCTGTTGATTTCAGGAGAATATCACTTTGGAACCTGACAGTCAAAGACCCAAAATGTTTGAAGTTCCCACTCTGGGAGGAAAATCTGTGAGTGGATCACCCATGTCAATAGTTTCTTAAGCAATGATTGGTTAACTCATTAATTATTGCTGTTTCGATGCTTCTGGGTGGATTAAAGGTGACTGTCTAAAACACTGCTTAGAAAAATCAATTTTCTTCTCATGCTTGTTGGTTCTGTTCAAAATTCAGCACAAAGGTGTCAGACAGTGGTGTCTCCTGGAGAAGGGAAAAAGCTGGTGAGAAGGATGAGAACTCAGATTTTTGAAACCCTGTGGTGGATTGGGTAGCAATGAAACATCCACCCAATGTCCTGCTCACTACATTTGCTGCTCAGAATCTTTGAGCTAAAGTTCTTTCCAGGGAAACAAACCACTAGGAGAGTAAGGCAAACTCATATGCTAAAAATTTTCTCTGCCTATACCACCCTGTACATAGAAACAGTTGGCTGTTTCTGTTTCAAAAGCTTAAACTTAGCCTAAGACACAGGAGGAATTTTGAGAAATTGTTTTTCAGCTAGCCTGAACATTACAAATTGTTTGCCAGACACCCAAGATTAGTTGCTTTGATACTACTCCTTGCTAAATTGAGGGATGGATTTCAGTATTTTCCACTGGTGATAAAACTGGGAAGCTCTGTAGAAGGTACTGAAAACTAATGAAAGGCTGAGAGCAGGGCTGGACTGTCCAAATGCCTGGATTCATCTCCTGGGTAAGGTCGAGCTGACAGCCTGATTGGGCACCAGCAGCAGGGAAATCCAGGTGGAACAAACAGGTTAACCTGCTATCATTAGCTTTCCATTAGTGTGGCATGGTTTGATTTATTACATCACCTAAAGAGCACAGCTACTCAGCTCAGAAGTGGATAACTCTAAAGTTTAATGGCCAGATTAACTAATGCTGATGCACAGAGGTTTAAATTAAACCTCTCTAAGCTATCTTGGGCCGCTGCAGGATTCCACAGGAAGGATGCCTGTCAGACCCATCCTCTTCTGAGGTTATACCTGGGCACCTTGGAATTTCACTTTCCAAATGCTGTAAAGGAGGTGTGTTAAAATGCCTTGGTTAAGCTTGCACATAATTTTAAGCATTTATTTTTCTTTTTAATTGGTCTTCAACAGAATATCTAGTTTCATGAAGATACTGAATATTGTGCCTTTGTTTTCTTTTGCTGTAGGATTTCACACACAATCTTCCAATAGTTGGGATTTTGTGGCTAATTTTATTCCTATTTGATTGTACAGGCTTTTGATTCTGAATCATCTCTAATTTAAGATATGCCAAAGTCACCTGAAGTTTGCAGCTGCAAATTAATCTTCATCTCTATCTTGCTTCACAAACAAGGGAAATTGGTTTATTTGCATTTTCAGACTAAAGGCAACACTTTTGCATACATTGTTTTCCTGTTCACTATGCAGATATGTGAATACAAGTGTTGTTTTTCCTCACTTTTTTATTTCCAGTACGAAATGTCAGAAGTCCCCAAAAGCTACAGCACTCCCTTGGGTGCAGAGTTATCTGAGCTAATACACAGATGATTTAGATAGTAATGAAATAATGATGTATAATGAGTGTATTTAGCATTTCATGCATGTGAAGGATCCCAGTAGCTCAAAGGCAGAATTGATCTTGATTTTCTTCTTTTACTCTCTAGGAATAACCAAGCTATTACAATGTTATCTGACGGCCAACGTAATTGTAAAAATTTCCTTGCATAGTGTTTCTCTCCTGACACATTCTCTTTTTTTTCTGTCAAATGCATTGTTCGTTATTAAAAGGGAACATCACAAAAGAAAATGACAAATTTCTGTCTTTTTTAATTAAGAAAGACTTTATTATACCTAGTGTATTTGTCTTCCCTTCTGCTGAAAAACTAGTATCCTGTATAATAGAGTTGTTGTCAACTTTCCCTACACTAAACTTCAGGTTTTTCCATCCTTTTTGATTTTCAAGCTATCATTCAAATCAGGTACTTTAGTATTTGAAGTATATCAAGTGTAATTTAGACAGTTGTTAGGCTTTTGACTATTGAATTACATGAGGCTGTTCTTTTAATACCCCTTGGCTTGTAAAAAACTTTCCGTGCTATAAGTAAGAAATATTTCATTGTAGAGGAGATTTGAAAGGCCAAATACAGCAGGTTGCATGGATCACTAAATGTACAAAAGAAAGGGCTTATTCTTTGTTCCTAATCCATCCAAATACCCTTTTAAGCCACTGAATATTTCATGTAAAAAAAGTATGGAGGGTTTGGCCAGAATTTTGTCTTCCTCTCTGCGTAGATAAGCAATCATTCCTAAGCTAAAAATTTAAGTCTGCCATCCAGCTATGTCTCATACATCCCTTACAAACCTAACAAACATAAAATCTGACAAAAGATTGTGCACGGGTCGAAGAATGACCTCTACGCTTATAAAAAGAACTAAAATATCTATGAATGAGCAGGCAGAAAAGGGATTGTGGAAATAGGAAATTAAACTGCTCTGAAGATTCTCTGATTTGATCCAGACACTGACTAAATGTAGCAATAGCTCTGAGTGGTGTAGAGCACCCCAAGTCCTCAACGAGAGCCTGTCCAGCATTAAGCACCTCTGGGACACAATGGATGTGGCTTAATCTGGTCCTTCAGTCTGCCAGCATTTCCAGGTGGCTGATAACTCAGCATTTCCAGGTTTGATCAGCCAGTAACCCCAAGTATTTGGTATCTGCTGTTCTGGAGCTGTGATGGCAAGATGGCCTGCAGCAGATAAGGCAGAGACATTTTCTGGGGCAGTACTCACAGTAAATAAGCTGAAGAGAGGAAAGGGAACCTCACCCCTGCCTGCCCTGAGCTTGATTTCATTTTTAGTAACTCTTCAGCTCTGAAAGTTGGAGTAGTGTCAGGCCTTTTTTCATTGACACACAAATCAGTAAACTGCTCATAGCTGTCAGAAATCACATGGAGTCAGTTAATTAGCTTCTGAGCTGACACGGAGGCAGAGCAGATCAGAGCCTGGCAAAACAGCTGGGGGTACCCTAACTAGCACTAAACAGGACTCTGTTCCTTACCTTCTACTCTCCTCTTAGGCACTCTGTCTTCCTAGTCCTTCTATATGATGGTGATGTACAAGTCAAAGAATAACTGTAAAGAAACATTTTACATTTATAAATGCAGGAATATTAAAGAACTGGTAGGGACCATCGTGCTGCAGCAGATGAAGGTGAAGATCTAATGGAATATGCAATTAATATATGCAGCATCATTCTTTCATGTGAGAGCATCTGATTAGAAAGAAATGATTTATCCAGCACAGGGATTTGGAAGCAGTCTTGTTTATTGTCATACTGCTGCTGATCATGGGCACACTTCAAAAGGTGAAAGGTATGATTGTGATTGTGATGTGAAAAGTAGGTCAGGGATAGAGGTGATACTTCAGCAGGTGTATTCACTAAGGTTACTGTGTTAGCAAGTTTAAGATACCTTGTCTCCATTACCTTTGGCCCATTGCACGGCCTCACCATCAGTTGAATACAGTTTAATATTAATGTGACATGGCTCACTCTGTTTGAAATAAATCAAAACAAAAAAAACCAAAACCAGCAAAACCCAACTTCTTGGTTACCCTTTAAAACAAATTAACCCCAAAAGTTTAATACAGTAATTCTTGTTCATTAATTCTCCAGAGGTTCTAACTTCAGTATCTCCTTTGCAATGGAGATTCTTTGCATCAAGGAATATCTTGAGCTCATATTTTCCTCATGCTACAATAACTTGATAGTGATTTCAACTCTACTGCAGTGTTCCAGATTGAAGCAGTGCCTTCAATTTGAAAATTGCAAATAAAAGAAGCTGTATCTGATGGCTCTTTTGCTGAAAGCTTGAGACATGCGAGTCCCAAACTCAGGAAGAAATTAGGCAGATCAGACAGCACTGCACAATGTTTTGGCAAAACTACTGAAATTTTCACAGGAGAAAACAATGGTGCACCCACACAGAATTTATGACATGAGTAACCTTACTATAGGAATCGTATGAGCAATCTTTAGTTTTTTGTTTTGGTGAGGGGTTTTTTAGTGGAGTAGTTTGTGAGTATTAAGTTGTTTGTTCTTCAGCACTGACCTAGCATAGATTTTTTCCATTCCTACTCTAGGACTCTTAAAAGGAATCTTCTCTTAGTTCAGTATTTGGTTATTAGTTATTTTGTGAAGTATTAGTAGATGGATGATTAGAAGAGCTTCTTCCAGTGACTGCCAAAAATATTTTTATTGTGAAATGCTTCTAGTATTAGTGATGGCTTCTTTGCTTGAAAAGTTTTGTACAGATAATTTTATGTCTCTGAATATTCACAAATAGGGTGTTTATGCTGCTCAGGAGTGGATATTTTGCTCTGTAGTAGATAATGGATTTATTCCTTTTAGTTTGTCATACAGAATAAAAGAAATTCCAGGAGGAGTTTGAATGTTCTGTGCCACTGGATTTGATGCACTTTATTTTAATAAAAAGCAGGAAACATTTATATAAAGTAATGAAGGCATAGAATAAATTATATAGTAGTGGTTTTAATAATATTTTGTTTATTTTTCCTGCAGTTTTAGCTGCCACCCTTGGGATATTGACTATGTAAATACAGGATTAATGGTATTTTATGACTTGAGTGTGTTTTTGCTCTGGCTGGGACTCAGCAGCTGCTCAGCAAGGCTCTAAGGTGCTGAGTACTCCACTGAAAGCCAGTGAGAACTGAGAGCTTCCTCTTCCTCCTGGGAATGAGGTGTTAAAAGAAACTTTACCTTTTGAATGTGCACCTCCCCTTCCGAGAGAAATTGATTATTATAGTACTCCATAACACCTCTGTGCTACACAGCAGCACGAAAGCAAAAGATCACTGATCCAGGCTTCAGGATATTTTGCTCATAGGGAGAAAGAAGCAAAAAGGCTTAAGTACAAGTGCCAGTGCTCAAGCACCCTCAAACAATTTAACTTCTTCAACTTACAGCTGAGTGCCAAGTGCTTAATATTTCCCATAGGAATAGCAATTTCCTTATAAAATTAGCTTTCCTATTAGCAAAGACAACAAACTTGCTGACAGCAACCTTGAGAAGATGAGTAGATCACTATTGTAAATACTTTCTTGTCCCTGATATTCTTTGTTGTAGACACGAACACAAAACTGGCATAGGCTGCCACGTACAATTTTTGTTTCCTTGTTACTAAAATTCATCTAAAACAGTGGCAATAGGATCAACAGCTGGATCACATTCAGTGTAAATGTCAGCCTGGGACGAGTGGCATGTTGCAGTGTATAACACTTGCTATCATGTTGCTGCTAATTGTGCTCTCAAACAAAGCAGAATTTGACGAGAGTGCTGAAACATCACAAAAAATTTCTGTGTTAGTCAAACCTAGCTCACAAAGTGACCAGGAATGGAACTGATGAGGGGTGGATTCACTTTCATTGGCAATGGAAAGTGCCCAGGAGCAAAGAGATCTTTATCCAACACCATGGGTGGTCATTACTGCTCTGGAAGTTGTTGTGTGGACAAGAGAGGAGTGGCTTCATTCCTCAGCCGATGCCACTACAAAAATCTGACACTCCAGAGTCATTTTGCTGCAAAGTCGAGAGTTTTGTCCTGTTTCAAGGTTTCCATGTGATGTTTTGTGGCTCCATAACTGTCCTCCACCCAGCATAGCTCCTGCAGGGCAGTAGAGATGCTGTCAGGAATTGCTTATGACACCATCTTTTCCCTAATGTGCCCTTTCTCCCCTCAGTCAAAGAACCTGAGTGCTCAAAGGACTTGGAGATTTCCAGATTTTACAGGCAATAGTGGGGGAATATTTGATGAAGAAATTCTTGTCATGTTCAGGAAGGATGGGTAGGGGGGAAAGTTCTTTTCAATAACTATTACTTTAAACATATTAAAGAAAAAGGTTTTTGTTTGTTTTTCGTTTGTTTTTCTGGTTTTCTGCTTTTGCCACCAAGGAAGGAGGCTGATAGGGTTTTATTTTGGGCATTAAAGCATAGGATTGTATGTAGCCATATAGGTGCATATCTGAAAAATGCAGTATTAAAAATTGCAATTTTTTTTTGAAGTACCTTTGTTTTAGGGCTTCCCCACCTGCTAGTATTCAGCATTCACAGACAGTAGCGTGGAAAATAAATATAATCTTCTTAAAATAGCTTCAAGCCCATTGTTTGTGAACTCAAACCAGCTCTCATTTCCCATGTATTCAGTAGAGCTTTTGAAATTGGTCAGTTTACTCTTTGGGAACTAGGTATTTTTCCTTCCTGTTTACTGTCATCTTCACCCTATTTTTCAATGGCAGCATTGCTAGTTTCTACAACTATTTGACATAGGAATATTTTACTTACAGTTTAAAAGAAAAGGGGGGGTGGGGGAGTAGAGAGGACAGCACTGCTATTTGTGGGCAAACCTATTTGGCAGGTACCCTATAGGCCTAATTCCAGGACCAAGCCTAAACCTGAAGTGTTAGTAGGGATTTTACAGGGGTTAATTGGCTATAAGAAAAGCTGACACTTTATCCAGTAAGCCATTAGGATAAAGTGGAACTAAATCACCCTTTATGGTGCAGGAAAATAAAACCACACAGATAGCCATTGCCAGGAGGCAAATGAGAGCTGTGCCAGCTGCAGAGTGGAGTTCCTTCCCCTTGCAGGGGAGGTTGGTCCCCAGCTGGAGTTACCGGTGCAGTGGGGAGAGCAGAGCAGGGTGAGCTTGTCCAGCTGCGTTTGAGGCTCGCTGCCTGCTGAGGAGAGGCACAGCACATCCTTGCAGCTCTCACCTACAGTGGTGTGGTGCACTGGCAGAGGGCTTTGTCTTTATTCACAACACATTCAGCGTGTCTCGGCAGGGGAGGAAACAGCACTGTCAGCCTGTGCTCTGCCATCGGCTGCAGATAAACTGAACTCTAACTCACCATTTAAGAGAAGGAAGGAAAGGTAAAGAGAGAAAGGGATTTGTTCTCTGCCTCATTCATACACTAGCTCTCTGCAAAGGCACAAAGCAGAAGGAGCAGCATCAGCAACCTTGCAAGCAGTGACTCTGTTCCCAATTAATATGGTCTGAGCTACTTTGAGAAGCCAATTTATTACTTACACATATCACACTTGAGCTCTGCTGAAAACTGGATGTGCCAAGCACACCTTTGCTTCTGATTTATACATAAAGACTTGCGTCTTTCACAGAACAAACCTTATCAGGAGAGACTCAACCAAGGCAGGTAAGAGATTTCTACGTAAGTGTCACCTTCTACATTGTTAACATACGTTAACAAATGCTACTTCTGACTACAGTGCCTGCCTGTCGTTGAGCACTTAGAACTACTGTGTTTGTCCTTATGTCATGCTATCTTTAGGGAAGTTTAATCCCAAGAACATCTGCAGTATACTTGAAAGATGTATTTACAATTTTTCCTAAGCGTTAAAAATCATAGTGAATTGTAAATCTTAAAAGTTAAGTTTTGAGTGAAGTAATATGTTCATAGAATGTGTTTTGAGATATATCTCTTGCTGTTTCTGTTGGATGTTTAATAATCAATTTGTAGCATTAAAAATTAATTTCTTTACTGTTATGTTCTGATGCATAGCATTAGTGCACCAATTAGTCTAATAACACATATTCCCTGGCTGCCCTAAATTATCTGGCTGAACAGTTTTAGGAGTTTAGTCATGCTTATCCAATTGGCAGAAATAGAGTTATGAGCTTTTGCACATGGCAAAAGTGATTTTTTTTTTTTTTTTTTTTTTTTTTTTTGGTTATGGTCAAGTGAGTTGTTTTGCAACGTGCAGTTCAGTAAAAGCATTGTAACAGGACAATAATATTACTAATGTAGTCTGTGCTCAACTTTGTGAATCCAACCAAGACTTAGTTATAATTTAGTATTGTGTAAATTACAACACTGCTGATTATTTGACCTGCTGGTACCTGGCAGGTCAGATAATAACAAAGCAAATTTTTGGACAGAGAGTTAGAACCAGTCGTCTCTGCAATCTTGACACTGACTGGTACTTGGAGAGAGACTAACAGAAAAATATATTGGCAAAGGTTTCATCTTTATGAAGTTTATAGGATGATAATTTTTTTGGCTCTGACTGTGTTTAATCCTTTGTAATAGATCATTTTTGGAACTCAGTACTTAGCATAAAGAATAGTCTAAATGAATCACTCATATAGGATGAGAGAGCTAGGAAAACTGGAGGAGGATGGGTAATAAAATCTGATCTAATGACACAACATTAAATTTAATCATAACTTTCTCTAGTAAGTACATAAATAAGCCTTTTCTCAAATACTGTTCAAATACTTGCTCCTGACCTCTAACCTTATTTTCCATTTCACCTGTTACCAGTCCTTTACCATAGAGTTATTCTTTCTAGTTATTTCATGTATGCAAGATTTTCATTGCTAATAGAATAAGGACTTTTGATGACATGTACTGTAGTTTTTAATTAAATTTTATCCTATTACTTCTAATCAAGGTGGAACTGAGATCAGGGTGTGTGGTCATGGCTTTTATCCAGTAGTGACTTATTGAAAGGTTCTGAGGAACTAAAAATGAACAAATCTCATTGTTTACCTAAATTTCTGGAACTTTTTTTTTTATTTGTATTATTTGGGTACTGAGAATATGTGACTACTCCATGCAGAAAATAAGCTTTTGCATTAAATATTGTGAGTTTGCAGACCTGTGGGAAGCCAAAGACTTCCTTTAGTACTTTTTCACTTGACCTTTCACATGGCAAATGTGGTGTTGTTTTAGAGGGAGGAACCTATGGCTCTGCATTTCTGGGAGAAATGTGAAATCTGATTAACTCAAAATAGATGAAATATCTGCTACAGTTTCCTATTAAGTTATTGCCTAAATTCTACAGCCTAAGAATTTTTACCTATCCCAAAACAGGGAGGAGGGAAAGAGAATAGTCAAAGCATAAAAAGTTTGAATGTGTCTGGTAGTTGTTTCTCACAATTCTAGATCTCTGGGCAGGAGATAACTTTGGGGTGCAGCCAAGAAAATCTTCAATTAGAGCCCTAGAGTGAAACACATCAGTGTGGCTCCAGGGGCATTCAAGGAGAAACACCTGGTGAGGATCTGGCTCTTGGAGAGTCACCAATATCTACGTTGGGATGCTGATGCTGTCTGCACGTTGGCCTCAGGGGTGCTGGTGGGGTCTGGATTGCAGCACAGGGCTGGAGCAGCTGTGGTCAGGAAGGAGACTTGAGGCTGAGGATAGCAGGGGGCAAATGAGGATCCTGGGATGGCAACCAGAAGTGCATTTACACTACATAACACTTTGAGTCATGTTTTGGATAACTTTCTTTCCTTAGGACATTGATAGAGAGGGGCTGAGGAAGCTTGAATGTGCCTTAACAGCTACAGCAATCTCAGGACTGACTTTCATATGCCCTCAGTAGGTGATCCCAGAATGAATGCAGTGATACAGGAGCTGTGCCTCATGGCATTACAGTAAAATCCTGTCCAAGAAGTGAATCAGACCAGTCTGGTGTAAATGCCAGTTTGCTATGGAACTATGCCTGCAGGAGAAACTTCTGGCTCATGGTTATTCCTGGAGCCTGTCTGCTGAGTGTCCTGATGGACAGAGCTAGTCCAGCACAAATCCCAATAATGTCTTGGCAGAGACACGTTTGCACAGTGAGGGAAATTCTTATCTGCTTGAAAGCCCTTTTCTCTCCTTATCTAGAAAGCCCTAGAACAGTGACAGCTTATGCCAGGTTATAGTTTGGCCCAAAATCTTATGGAACCATACAGAGAACTGTGGTTTCTACCAAATCTGATCAAATTTCCTTTTTTGTCACCCTCCTCTGTGGTCTCTCCGCACAGTGCAGAGCAGGGTGTGGATCCAAGTATTTTTTGTGCCTTGGATGGGGAAATGAGCTACTCAGAACAATTTTGTCAGCCCTGCACCAGCCAAAAAGCCCTTTTGCCTAATAGAGAATGAGGGTTTTTTGTTCTCTCTTGTCCTCTCCACTCGTGGTAGGAGTAATGCCTAATGTTGTAACCTCTGAGGGAATGCACATTCCTCATGTGCACCACCTTCATCCCACCTCCATGAGTTATACCACTATTTGTCACTGGCATTTTTCAAAGTGATGAGGTGCTTTGTTAGTGAACTGACACCTATTAATTCTTGTCACTGTAAGTTTTACACTGGACAACTTGAGAGTACTTTTATTTTTTCTACACAGCCCAAGTCTGGAGGTTTTTCTCCTGCATTTATACAGAAAAATACATTTGTTTACTTGCATACCCAAATGAACAGTTTATGTATAGGTAAAGAGTTAAGAAGCCCTTGATATTTCTGATCTAGGCTTTTCATTGAGATAGTAAATATCTAAGTTTCCTGATCTGCTGCTTCTATGACATAGAAACCACTCTCACCTGTCTCTGTGGCCCTGTTTGTGGCACTGCAGGCCCTGTGCCTGATATTGTGTCATCTTTGGAGATCTGCAGCTCATTCTTTGGATAGTACCATGTGTTTGCCTGCTCTAGTTCTTCCAAGTTAGACAAAGGACAATAATAAAAGCTTCATACTGTGTTCTGCACTCCTTCAGTTCAGATCTGATGCTTTTCAGGAATATTTAAACAGTCAGGGCAATTGGAAAGCATGTGTATTCCAAAACCTATTTTGGTTGCACCCAAAGGATTTCTGACTTAGGAAACATAATCTCCTATTTCATCATGAATTAGATACGTTCTTGAAGAAAGATACCTTGTAATTAACTGATGAGTCTTTCACAGAATGGATTAATTCAGGCACCTTCACTTCAAAGCATAATTAATACAAATATCTGGCAAAGGGCAAACTCTGCTGTAGTCACCAATGCTGATAATTGTTTTTGTAAAGACAAAGGATTTTTTTGAAAAACAGTGCATATGGCTTGCCTGAAGCATCAAATTCAGGAAAGTCTAAACTCACAGGTTACATCTAAATTTTTCCCTAATGCAGTATATTTTATTTACAGTTTTCTTGGAATTGCTTTGTTGTTTCCAATATTTTGATGTTTTGGAATGCAATGATTCAGGCAATGAAGAATGGTATTTAGGTTCCTTACATTGGCTCTTACTGCAAGCTGGTCCTGTAGTTTCTCCTCTTCAGTCAGTGGAGAGAGACAAGTTCCTCTGAATGTCTAAGAAACATGAAGAGACTTGGGAACAGACTGCAGTGGCTACAGGCAGCTACAGGAGGCCTTGCTTTTAAGATGAGATTAGACAGCTGGGTTTAAGCAGTCAAAGTGGTTGTGCTACATGTAAGTACAAAGTGCTTGAGACAGAATTAAAAATGCTGTGATTGATGCAGATTCACAATTTCAACACAACCAGGTCCTCCTTCAGTGCATGTCTGCTCTGTAATCCAGCAGCAGGCTGAGAGTCAGAGCCAGGTTAAATTGCAGTTTTGGCTGCAGGCTGCTCATGGTGACATTAGGGAGGGTGAAAGAGATAAGGTGGATAAGGTGATGCTCCTTGACCTCAGGAAGGTGCCCTGAGAACAGCTTGTCTGACCATCCCCCCAGAGTGAAAAGTTGCACTGGAGTGGACGGGAAAAGTTGAAAAATGATGCATTGTGTATTCCAAGTAATTTCTGAATTTGTCTTGAAAATCTGTATTCAGTAAAAGCCCAGTTCTCTCCCTCTAACTTTACAGCATGACCTCTCCTGCTATTCCAATAGTTCACTAAACAAGGAGGTAGAATCTGTTAGCTCAGGGTGCATTTACTGATGTTCTAATTGCCTTTTATTAGCCAGGTAATAAGGTGGATCTGCAGTGCAGGATGCACATTATTATGAAGTGTTCATTGTGCACCCTCTGATAGCCCCAAAGATGTAGGTGCAATGAATATTGTGATATGTTGTGTTAGACATAATCGGTGTGAGAATATTAACAAAACATTAGGTGCAGGAAAGTCAAGAGTTTGGGAGGTACACAGAAGAATTTATTTTAAAATACTCAATTTTGGATGATTAGCCATGTCTTTTTTGGTTTTGTTATTTGGCTTTTGAGCGTTTCTCCATAACTGCTTCAATCAGGAATGTTTGTTTTTATTTACAAAAGTTCTCTATGCAATCACAGACTTCAAGGAGGTTGACCCCCACTACTAATGCTGTGAAATAAAACTTGCTATACAGACTGTTAGATAAGATTTAGATCAGTTTTACTGTTACAGTTCTTAGTAGGTACAGTCGTTGAAATCCTGTATTTTTCATTTGGTAAAAGTTGCATTCCATCCTCGACTATATTTTTTAATTAAACTTTTCATCTACAAAAAAAATTAAATTTTATCAGTGTGTGGATGTGATAGCAATGAGTGAGGTATAAAAATGTAATTGGTAGGTGATAGAAAAGCTTCACTTTGATTTAGGAACCTAAGGAGGTTGTGGGAAGTGCTCATGCTGCACGAGTATCCACAGAACCTTCCTCACTTACTTCTTTCTGTTTACCTGGCTGCTGTCTACCTTTAAGAGCAATGTTGGATAAAGCTTCATATTCTTGTTTATCCCTGTCTCTGCATTTGTGACACTTTAGAAAAAAGATTTGCAAATTACCTCTTTATGTTTTCCTTTATTCTGTGCAGGGAAAGAATACTAATGTTAAGATTGTTTTGTAACTGACGAACTCCCAATTAATTAGTTGCTGTTACCAAATATTTATATTATGAATAAAAATGATAGGGTTCCTACAGGAACACTGATTGAATACCTAAGAGAAAGGAGGGACTCCTGTGTGTTAGTGACTGTAAGCCTGAATGTTTGGGTGACACTGAATTAGAACAGTGGAATTCCACAGCACCCATTCCCAGTCTCATATAGGAAAATACTTCAGGGAGGGATGTGAGCACAAAATGAGCCTGAAGACTCACTTGGGGTCAGTTACTCACTAAAACAAGACCTACACTCTTTAATTTCTGGAATAAAATAATTTTGAAAATCCTCTAGTCAGAGGGGCATACGTTTTCCTTTACAAATTATTTATTTTGATAAATCGGGGTATTAAATAAAAATTAAGTATATTGATTGAATGCAGATGGTACTGTTATAGCAGTTAAACTTTTAACAGGTGCAGACCCAGCTGAGCTATGGACCTACAAACTACCTTTCAACAGTCCCAGATAAGCTGCTCATTTTCAGTGCATCCCATAAACTTTCCAAACATAAGTTTTACATAATATTTTATCATAATGCATTAAACACACACAGTCCAATCTTCATCAGTCCTCTGATGTTGAGTATGTTAATACTCATAACTCACAAATGATGATTTATTTTCAGTAGGAAACATGTGGTTGGTCCAGATGTTCAAACAAAATGACTCCCAACAGGCTGACAACACAGGTTAATTCAAGAATGGATAGGTCTAAATTTGCATAGAACAAAATTTTCCTTCATTCAAAATAAAGAAGAATAAGAAAGGCAGAGAAATGTGAAAAAATTGCTTTACTTCCAATTGTGAGAAACCTATTATGTGGCTTCTCTACATTATAGACATATAAAATATTTATAGTCTATTTAATGAAAGTGATAAAGAAACAGAATATATTTGTAATTTCAATAGTTAACTAAATTCTACTTTTTTGCTTCATTCAGAATTTATCTAATTGCTGTTAAATAATGTTTAATTGTTGGGTTAATGTTATTTGTAGTTGCTGCATTTTGTTTAATTTCTCATCTTGGATGTCAACAGTGACTATCACTAACACCAAAAAAGTTTAACATCTTTATTTCATTGTTTAAAAACCTGTTATATAATCTCCTTACCTGGCAGCCACAAATCAGGGGTGGTTTGTGTGTAGAAAGGTTTCCTGCTGGAAAGTTTCATCTGAATTTTTTCTTAAGGCAAACCTGGAGAAAAGGAGGATCTTTTCTGTTACAAAGGCCGAGGTTTGATACTGCCTGATTAACAGGAATTGATTTATTCCTTGTGTTGTATTGTTTTGAGACCAGAATTTTCTTCTGGCAGCTCTGGGCTGCAGCATTGTCTCCCTCATATCTAATATATTTTGTTTCAAAGTATCCCATTACAAAATAATCTTCACTTTGTGGATCCACATTTGCTAATCTCAGACTGACCTCACAAGACATTAACAGGGATTGGTAAATTCTCCTCTGTCCTGTGCCACCTCTTTTCTGAGGTGGAAGATATCACTCACTCTGTGAGGAGTTCCTTGCACCATTAAAAGCAGGAAGAAATTTTATGCTCAGCATATTGCAGGAGTAGGCAATGCATACAGCAAATACCTTGATTATTTAAAAATGAGAGGTTACAACAAAAATGAGCTCAAATTATCTTTGCATTGTATTCTTTCCTTATCTCTATGTACAATGTGATAAGTACTGGCTTATATACGCTATGTTGTAATTTATTTTTTTTACATAGAGACAGAGGATTTGAACAAAATATTTTTTCAAACCCCCTGTAGAAGGGTAGGTTTTTTTCTACACCTTATGTGAGCTGTTAGAACAACTTTCAGTTAGGGATCAAGCCTCCCCACAGCGCTGGCATTCTTCACTGTTTGCATTTATGAGAGAGACCTCCATGGGTATCAAGATCTGATTTCTTCTTATGGGAAATTCATTAGAAAATTGTCCAAGTTTCACTTATTTTCAGCAAGCAAACAAACAAATGGATGAAGACACAGTACTAATTGTCTGCAGCTATGAGCTGAAGCAGATCTTTGTGTCCAGGCTCAGTGATGGCAGTCATGGACCACGACTGCTTTGGGAACAGAGAGGGAGCTCTGCAAGGTGCTCTGTGAAACTGGAGAGTGCAGGCTGCAAACAGCCTGTGCTCTGAGCCAACTTCTCCTCTGTCACTTTCCTTTTGCATCTTTTGTATGTCCTGTTGTGCTTCATACAAAGTTTATGATCAGGTACCACCAACCCTTCCACAGTCCTGCTGCCATCCCTTGTTAGAAAACAAGGTTACACTAAATGTCACATCCACATGCAGCTTAAGTGCAATAGAGCTTCTCCTGGGTTTAGCATTTAATTAAAATTTAAGGAGAGACAGTGAGGTGTTCACAGGCAGGCTTGAATGAGTATTATGGACAGACAAGAGCTTATTGGCACCTGGACAGGTGCACACACACCTGTAGGTGTAAGTTTCTTAAAGGTAGTTTTTAGCATTAGTCTCATTTTTATTGTGGTATGTTTTAAGCAGATGTAAAAGAACAGAGTTTCTCTTGCAAACTGCAAATGTTAAAGGTCAGTGTAAAAAGTCAAGTAATTTTCAACAGCTGGTGATCTTATAGGAGTTGCTGATGACATTTTACAGTTGTGGAGTAGTAAGGAATTCAATAATTCCTTTTCATTATTCTTCTGAAAAGGAAGTCTTTCATATTGCAGGGTAGTCCCAAAGTATTATCAGAGTACAATTTTAGAGGAAGAAAAAAAGGTAGGAGGAACATGATAAGTGTAGCATTTTTAAAGTAAATGGGAAGGACTCGATTTTTTAAAAAAAATTTTTGAGGGAGTCTAGGGAGTGTGAGTTTGGATTGACCAAGGGGGGAAGTCAAGGAAACAAAGCCTACCTGAAATATTTACTTATAAACTATTTTAACTACAAATAGTTTTTGGTTTCAAATAGACTGCATACATCTGTACTTTGGGAAAGGTAAATGGAAAAGGTGATAAAGGTGATACTTTTAATTTGACAGAGGATATGTGTCTGGAATTTGCAATTAAGATTCTCATCTTTGGATTTCTAGAGAATGTTGAAGTGCTCTTAAAAGCCAGAGTAGTGGCTGTATTAATGTATAATGGTTTTGTGTCATTCAGGCCCATGGAACTGTAAAACTGGGATGCAGTACCAGCTGCTCCCAAGCCACTGTCACATAACTCTGCTGTGTCATTCCCATAAACACTGCTCCATGGCTCTGCTTTGGGAGCCAGTCTGAGGGAGCAGGGACACAAACACTGCTCCAGAGTGGGGCATGGCTCTGCTCTGGGAGCAGCTCTGAGGGAGCAGGGACACAAACACTGCTCCAGAGTGGGGCATGGCTCTGCTCTGGGAGCAGGGACAATGGCCTCACAACCCCACCCCACTGGGTCCTGCTGGGGATGGCTGCAGCAGCGTGTGCAGGAACAGAGGAGGGCACACAGGCAATGCTGGTGTGTATGGGGTTTGTGTGCTGCTGAGAAGAGTTCCAATTTAGATGTGTGTCTGATTATAAGAAAATGTGTTTTTTTAAATCCCAAACCTTCTAAATACAGGCATTCCCATTTGTACAATTTTTACTGCAGTCTACAGTAGACACTGAGTGCATATGTTTCATGACTTAGCTAAATATTTGGGATGATTCTTTCTTCAGATAGAAAAATCTGTCAGAAAAGCCTACCATGTAAACACCTACCATTTATGGTAATTATTCACTATGCATTTAGTAGCCTCAGGTACACTCAGAAGTAACTACATTAAACCATTTTTCCTTGCTTGGTTCCTCTGCTGGATTGTGTTGGGGGAAGCAGTGACAGTCTCAGTGCCATTCCCTGCTGTGTTTGTCTGGTTGCAGATACTGTATATTTGATAACCAACACTTAAAAAATAAGATGGCAGCCTTCTTGCTGGGGCTGGGGGTGTTTGTATGGTTTTAGTAATGACTACAAAGCATAATTACAGAAAAAATGGTACCTACAGTATCCATGGGTAATATGATGGAAAGGATTGAGTTCTTTCAAAACTTTAATGTTTCTGAGAAAAAGAAGCTGCCAGACAGAATGGGTACTGGGAGAAACACCTTTCTATGGGATTTTGTGGAAGTATGCCAGACCCTGAATTCTGAATGCTGTAGCTGGGCCTGTCTCATCCTAGGTGTCTGTTGGATCTGTGGAGGATCTTCATTAGAAGAGCTGCCCACATTTTCTCTCTGAGTGTTTGCTTTGTTTTTTTGCTGGTAAAAGTTAGTGTGGACCTATCTAGGTGAACAGTTCTTCAATGCAAAATTCTGTGGCTTCTTATTAAAGGAATTAAGGATATGTAGAGTCCTGAAAGATTTGCATCATAAATAACTTTTGTCTATGAATCACTCTCAGTGTGTCCATTGGTCCCACAAAGTCTAAGTGACTTTGATTTAAAATGCAATTCCAGCTTTTCTCAAAGGATAGTGAGAAGAATGGAGCCAAGAATACCACAAGCAAACCAAAAGAGTTATTTCATTTACCAGTCTATTCATCACAACTGTCATTTTCTTTATAATTAAAGTCTGATCTCTGAAAAACAAGCAGCTTCTGAAGATAAGCAGTACTGCACTTTCCTAGATTGTGTCATTCAGAATAAAAGTCAGTTTAAATGTCTGCCCTGAGTTATGATTTGTTTAAGAGAATGCTACTCCTGGCTTCTGTGATTTAATGTGGTTAGCCTTTCAGAAAATGAAAGCTATATTTTAATAGCTCAAAAACATGATATGTGATGTGTGGGACACATACAGTGTGATTATGAAACTAATGAGGTGTGGCTTACCAATGTGATTGGTGAAGATGTGCTCCAGCAGCTCCTGTTAATGAACTGTCTGTCTATGCCAGTGCTAAGCTTGGAAGGGTTTATATACTGGATGGTTGGTTAGATTGGAATGAGAATCTTGTCATGATCCCATAAATGAACTGGATTTTATGGCAGTTATACTTCCTTCAAAACTAACTTGACTAAAAATCTATCTACTAACTGTGAGTGTTAAAACCCATCTCCCATGAGCTGGGGGTAGCTCTCAGTGCTGCCACCAGTGAAGCCTCAGCTGTGCCAGGGACAGCAGCAGAGGCAGGCTGCTGCCCCAGGCTGTGGCTGCAGCAGGATGCACTGACACTGCTGAGGCTCTGCTGTGCCTGCAGGGGATGGGAGCAGAGGGGGCACAGCAGACACCCAGCTGTGCTCTGGATGCTCTGACACTGCTGAGGCACTGCTGTGCCTGCAGGGGATGGGAGCAGAGTGGGGCACAGCAAACACCCAGCTGTGCTGTCTGCAGAGCACAGGGGCTGGGTGAAGCATCACCAAATCACTTTGCTTTGGCTGTAATTTCTTTCTGACTCCAGCAGTTGGTCATTCTGCTTTCTGCTCTCCCACTAATGCAGCTCTAGCGATCCCCCAGGCTCCAGGTTAGCTGATAGCAACTGTTACATAGGCAGCCCCTCTTCACCTACCAAGCTGCAGGCCCCTGATTAGCATTTACAACTTCAAACATCACTAATGATTATCCAGGTCCAGTGTGTGCCGTGGCAAACAGAATGCAAATTTAATGGTGAAAAATAATGTAGCAGATTGCAAAATGAATGAAAAATTTAGGAACATTAAAACAAATGGAATTTGCATGGAAATTAATATGAAATAAAACTGTAATGTGTAAGTAGTTTTTAAGTAATTATGTTGGTTTTGAAGGCATATTCATTGTGGTATCCTGAAATATTTTAGCAATGAAGGTGCTAGAAATTTCTGTACTGATGGTCCTGAAGGGATGATATTCACCTGAAGGTTCTTTTGTCTGTAGGGCACAGCTGGTTCTTTTCTGGGAAGTAACTTAAGAGGGTGGGATAAACCCATGGCTTGATAATTTCTTAAACATCAACAGTAAGTGACTACGAAACTGAAATTATCAACTTTAGCTTAGATGCTCTTCTTCCCAACTGTGAGTGATTAAATGCAATAATTAGTGTTTTGCTAAATGAAGGTCTTAACAGAATTTATTTCTCTTGTGAAGTTTCAGTTTTGTGAGAAATATTAATACATTTGACTTAAAGGGTAAATAAATGAAAGAATTTGGCATTCTAATCTGAGGATATACTATTTGTAAGGTCAATTAAAAGGCAATTGGATTGCAGAAAGCATTCTGGTTCCTCACTAATGCAATTGCGAGCAATATTCTTCTTTTCCTACTGAAAGAGATGTATGTTGCTCATTAAGTAAGAACCTTTCTTATCACTAAGGAGAATAGTGTCCACTCATAGTTAAAGACTGGTTAATTTGCTTACCTTAGTTGGATTTTATCTGGGGTCATTTTTATTTTTGCATTTGCTATCCATCAAAAATTCCCAATTTCTTTGGTTGTCCTGAGAACCTGCCTGAGAAACGCGCCTGATGTTGAGACAGTGGAAACAATCAAATGCTGAACACAAAAATTGAAAATTAATGGATAGATACCATTTATTGGTGTTTTTTTCTAAAGGGGAAAAAGGATGAGGCAGTTGGTATCTCCCATTTTGGATGCTCTACTCCAGGCAGGAATTGAGAGGTGTTGACAAAGGGGAGCAGAGGTGTTTGCAGTGCCAGCCCTGCTCTGGCACTGCCATGTGCTGCATCTCCTCCCCAGGGGCCCAGGTTGTGTTACCTGAGCACAGCTCCCCCAGCACTGCTGCTCCCTGTGAACCCTGCAGGGCCTTGGCTCCCACTGGTGTCTCACTCCTGTGCAGGCTGCCAGAACAAACCCTCACACCACAATACAGGGTCCTCATCCTTTGCATTTCAGCCTCTTATTATGAAAGGGATTTTTTTTTTCAAAAAGTATCTTAAAAATGTCTAAATAGAAATGGATTTCAAGTATCTAGAACTTTCTTAAGAAGAAATTATTATTGAAAATACTTCTGAGTGCATTTTTCTCATCTGGTCTTCACCAAAAATGAAAAATTCTGAGGAATTTTTCTGCATGAAAAATAATTTACTGACAGGTTATGCTCCTTCCCTACACTGCTTTACTCTGGCCCTCTCATAGGCTGGTTGTCCCTCACCTGATTTTGTCTTCTTGGCACGTCCCTCATGCTTCCAAACCTGAGGCTTTGGCTTCTGCTGCTTGGGTGATTTGCAGTTGCTGATGTTATGCCTTACAAAGCAGGCAGCTGTGCTCAAGGGAGTTCTCTGTCCTCAAGTGTCACTGACTCCATTCCCTGTGCACCCCTTCCCTGCAGCTTCTGGGGGTTCTTGTCCCCCCTGCCCTTTCTGCAGGACTCCCTGTCCAGCTGAGCTGTCTGTCCTACTGAGACAGGTCAGGGATTGAGTTTGCAAAAGCTGTGATCTGAGAGAGACTAAGCCAGCCAGCAGGTTTTTCATATGTTACATTCACTTTTATTTAATGGACAAAATCCCCAAACCATCCAAAGCTGATTCTGTTTTCCCCCAAAGGTAGCAGTCATTAACACTGAAGTGAGGTGAATGACTCATCCCATTAAATTTTATTTTGAGAGGGTCCTCTCTGGGCTGCTGCTGTACAGCAGCACTGCTGGTGCTGCCTCTTAAAGCATTCCCATTTAAGCCAGGCTTTGTCAGCTCCTCCTTGGCTTGCACATTGTTTTACAGCAGCTCTTGCAGTGCAGCTAAAGCAGGGTGTGAAACAGGTGATTCGCATGAAGATACTCATCCTCAGGCTCTTGGTTGAAGCAATATGCTGAAGAATTGCCCCTGGGCAAATATGATCATGTTCTGCCATGTTTAATAGACAGAATTGTAGTCATTTTAATAAGAGTTTACTTTCTGCTGGGGGGAACAAGGAAGCTGATGAAGCTTAATTGCTCTATAGTAGGAAATAGGCACTTGGATGAATTGCCAGACAGTTCACTAGAAGTAGTTTACTTGTCTAACTTGATTTTACAGCTTTTTAGGTTTCTTTACCTTGTGTCTTTGCTTCATTCTCTGGATGAGATAATACTGTTCTGCCTCTGATTACATGAGCTAACCTCTTGTCCTTGTAACAAAGTGATGAAAAGATTTATCATTTAAAAAAATGAGTTTGAACGAATGTAGCTCATCATTTTAATCATAGGTCAGGTCATCAGATTTGCCATATTTTGGCACAGTCATATGCCACTTAAATGTAAGTGCTTCCTCTGTGAATTAGTAAGTGTACTTGCTAATTTGTATGAAGGCAAAAATCTGTTGAATGCTTTAATTCAATCACATGAATTTGTATCTTGAAATATTGCTAAACTTTTGACAATGACTGATTTGATTACCCTGGTTTCAACAGTCACAGAGAAAGTTAAACATTGGCTGGCACAGGTTTGGTTTTAGAATGACAGATGAGCAGAAGACCATTCAATATCATCTCCTCTTTTTGCTTTACTGCGCTGTTGAAGTAGCACCAAAAGCTTTTCAGAGTCTATTTAGAATTTAGCTTACTGTGGCCTTCAGGAATTCCCTGAGAAATTCTCATTCTAACAGCCTTTCCTTGTAGAGGATTCTGCACCAGGTGTCCCATGAGTGGACCTGAGCTGTCTTTTCATTACCCTGCTGGTTTGCCTTGGCTCTCAGACTGGCTGTAGCTGGAGTGTGTCCCTGGCTTGGGAGCTGATGCCTTCCTGAAGACAAAAGCTGTGGAACATAGATGACTGTTTTGTTGCAATTCAATTCAAACTGTTAACGATACATGGAGTCCAATTCAACATAATGTTTAAGACTAATTTCACATGTGCTTAAGCCTTGGCATAAAATCAGGCACATGCTTAAATGCTTTCCTTAATTAAAGCTTTATATTAGGACTTGCAAAATACTTTTACTACTTTTCTTTGGCTTTATGAGCCTTTTTTTTTCCAAGTTTGGCACAGAGTAAGGTTAAAACATTGCAAATGAAGTAAAATAGTTGGAAATGGGGACACCAGGCTGGCAAGCACACGTTCATTAAAAACAGATTAACTATAAACAGACTCTGATAATCCTGCAATCAAGACTTGATACACAAACTCATGGAAATGCTAAACATGTGCTGTAAATAAATAGATAATTAATTTCCTTTATTCTAATATGTGTGCCTTAGTAAGAAATTAGAGTTCCCCTAAAAGATCATTTTCTTGTTATCTTATGATTGTACCTCCTTTGCAGCTGCAGATATAAAGAGATAATTAATAGACTGGAGATAGAGTTGGTCCCTTGAGAAAGGGGGACTTCACAGCACTGTCTCAGGTCTGTTAGCAAATGCTGCAGCATTGACAGCTATTGAAGCTGAGGAAGAGAACATTCCTTTAGTCCTCTTTATTCCCAAAATCTTTTTGGAGGAATAATGGCAACACATGAGACAAGTAGAACTCTATATACAGCAAGGATTGATCCCTCATACCACAATGGGATTTTTTTTGGCTTCCTTCTTAATAAATTTGATTAACTTTCTCTAGAAGTATCTGGGGTGGAATGAAAATGGGGAGAAGTGTTTTGTATGAGAGATTTGAAAAGATTCATTACTGGGGATTATGCTTAATGAAACACATCCTGAGTGTGAGGCAGGGTGGCTGGTGTGCTTAATATGTACAAATTAAATCTTTTCCTATAAAAATACTAATAAAAACCAATGAATTAAACATCAGGACCAAGAAATGTTTGCTTATTAATACAAAGTAACAGTGTTTAGAGAATTCCAATTTACTGAACACAGATGTTGCCTGTGAAATAATTAGAAAGAAAATTAGCATCAGAATATGAAACGTATTGAATATCAGAGTTTAATAAAGATTTAAAACTCCAGTAAAATTTAGGTCAAAGGATTAGCTGGGGAAAATTCTAGAGAGTTTTATAGTATTTTATGCAGCTAAACTCTGGAAAATGAAACTTATTCTTTAATATCAGTGTTCTGAAACTAACAAGGAAAATAAAGTATTGTTCTTTTGCTGCTATATATTCATATGCCCAATTTTTAATTTTTTCAAAAGGCCTCATGAGCAATATTCTCAAAGGGGGACTGTATGACTGTAAAGTCATACTGCAAAACTTGGAGATCAGTAGCACATGTGAAGAGTAGAATGGATGGGAAGGGGAAGATGTTTGGGAATGCCCCATCACAAGAACTCACTGCCCTCACACCAACAGCTGTTCAGACCTTACAGGGCAGCTTCAGCAGCCACTGACATGGAAGATGCTGTTGATAAAACAGTGTGTTAGGAAATACATTTTTATTTACATTGGAAATAAACCTAGTGCCCTGAGGCTTGTCTGAATTGCCTGCGTACTGCTCTTCACAGGGTGGAGTTGGCAGGATGCTGAGGCAGTGGCTGGGCTTTCCTGTCAGATGTTGGGCATTGCCTGTGCTGCCCCCGTGTCTCTGCAGTCACTGTGAGGGGGAACTCCCCTGTGAGAGAAACTGCCACATCAAATGTGAGGAAGGATGGGAACGCATCACCCCTCTGGTTGCTCCTGCTGCTTTCTAGAGGGTGTTTCATGGCTGGCTCCTGTTATCTCTGGCTGAATTCCCTGCACCCAATCTGCTTTTCCCTGTGACCACGTTCCCTCCTGTATCCCAGCCAGTGCAGGTGGGGCAGCATGGGAGGCACACGGGGCAATAGAGCAGCTCTGGGCTCTCTGTGCTGGCTCACTGGAAGTCCTTACACCATTTTTATTGCCATTAGTACATACACTGAGTTGTGCTGGTTGCTCCTTCACTGCTGGCATCTTTCTGTTTGCTACATGGACACCGACCTGAGGAGTAAATTCTGACTGACTTCTTGCTTTTGACCCCTTAGGGAAGTGATGAGAGGAATCTTTTCAGCTGACATGTCTCACCTGTCTTTGGCTGTGTTTAGGGAAATTCAGAATAGCAATACCTATATGTTCTTAAAAATGGGAGCAGTTGGAGGATGGACTTTTTGTTATAATTTTTTTTAAGGAATTATTATGTTGCTTTTTTTCTTAGATCTTTCACATGTTTAGAAGTTACAAACATGGGTCTGACCAAGCCTTGATTGTCCCTGAAGGCAAAATCTGGGAACTGTTATAATAGTCAGTGGATAATGTAATCAGAATCTCAGGATTGCTGGCATAGTGTTGTTGCAGAAATGAATATTTGTTAAATTGGAAGCAGGCAGGAGGCATTACAAGGAAGAACAGAAATGTAATTCTTGACAGAGAGGCATAGAAATAAAACCAGAGATTAAACAGTGATTGGGAAGACAACTCTGAGGACAAAGTATCAGAATATTAAGTGTAGCATGAGAAGCAGGAGTTAGAATGTGGAGAAGAGAGGTGTGAAGAGCAGAATTATGTGCTATAGAAGGACAAAGAACTCAGAGTATATTAAAAATGCTGCCACAAAGCATCCTCTGAGCAGTGTTCCATCTACATTTATAAAATTTTAGTTTTTCTTTTTTTAGTCTTAAAAGCACTGTAACTTTTGGAGTTAATATAGCACATAAGTATAGAAGTTCATGATCTAAAAATCCATACCCTTTCTAACTTTTCAGGCTTAGAAGCTTTAATCAGCATTTACCAGTAAGTAAAGCTAATTTTGTCCCTTTAATAGAATGGATGATATAATAAAGTTCCTTGGGGAGATAGTTACTAAAATTTGAAGCTGTAGCAGCAAAACTCAAATAGAAAGAATTAATTTAGACTCAGTCAGGACAGCGCCGTAGTAGGAACTGTGTATCTTGGCAAGGTTTTGTGGATGGGAATAGGTAGCAAGAAATTGGCCCTAAAACAGCACTGCCAGCTCTGAGAAGTCCCCAGATAGGGGTTTAGGAAAATGAGAATGTGTTGCTGGCAGGAGTACTCATCAAAATGGAATTAAGGTGCATTGTTATAAGAATAGAAAATGAGCTCATGAAAGAAGCACCCCTGGAGTTTCACCCCAGTGCTGTGCTGTTTACAGGCACAGGGAAGCTGCAAATGAAGTTCCAGAAGTTGTCCATGTGCCAACTCTATTATTTTCTAACTATGTTTGACACAGCAGCCTTTTGATTAAACCTCCCATATCAGTTCCTGAACACTTGCCTTGAAATTTTTGTTTCCATCCCTATTTGCCAGACCCATCTCCTCATTGTTCACTTTGGAAACATCAGCTTTTTCAGCTAGTAGTTATGAAAAAGGAAAAGTATTTGGAGTACACTTTTCTAAAAAGTCATAATATTCTAGCCTCACCTTATTAAAGAATAAATTTTTTAATTGTAAATTTATGTTAATATAATTTTTAGTACATGTCATTAGCACAATTCTACCAGAAGATAGACATTACTTATGACCACTTGTTATGTTATTAAGATTGTTTACACAAAGGTGAAAAATATTTTTCCTTTTTCTTGTCATACTTAGTAGCATTCCTATAAGCAGGAATTTTTATACTGGAAGAAAATAGAACTCTGAAAATATGTTCGTATGTTCAGAAGACTGACTCAGGATATTCCCTGTGTTCATTAGCATTCTTGATTTAACTGTCTTAGGAGAGCTAAATATATAGGCTGCATAAATAAATAAATGCATGCTGTAGAGTTGATTCACTGTCACTTTGTACTTGTTTCTCTCACTGGGCTTAAAGTAACACCCTGAAGTCATCAGGAGGAATTCAGATTCACATACCCCAGCTAGGTAGCCCAGTTTTCTTGTAATATTCCTAAGAGGATTCTGTTCACTCTCTTTTCTGACCTGGATTCTTTGCATTGTTGTGAGAGGAGATGAGTGGCCTGATGAAGGGGGTTTTGATCTGCAGTTGTACATTGTCTGCATTAGGCTTCATACCCTGGATGCCCACCAGCTGATTCAATGGTGAAGCTACTGTAAGGTTTAATGACACAAATTCTTGTTTTCTTTGCTGTGCAGGAGGGTGGCAGTGCAAAACAGAAACATTATTCTGTTAATTTGTTTTGCTGCTGACCCCATTGCAGAGGGTGAGGCAGCAGGGACTGCTTTATTTTACTCTCCCCCTTTCTCTAGAACATCTCCAGCCTCTGGGGTCTGACAATGCTGACAGGGTACAAAGCTAATTTTCTCAGCATTCTAATGCAGTTATTTTGCTACATTTCTGGTTCCAAAGTGTGTAAGGTGTTCTTGCACATGTGAGCCTGAAGTTGTCTGTCAGGGACAGTGAGTTCTGTGGAATTGGATGTGTGCATGTGTGTGTATGTTGCATTTATTCTTCCCCCTCCATACACAGGACTGGGAGCAAAAACCAGTCATTTGTCTGGTTTTAAAGGCTTACAAAGATCATTCAGGGTTATATTTCAAGCTAGCAAAATTTAGATTTCTCTTGTTCTGATTCCTGCACTGATCCCTGAAGTTATAATTACTGAGTTTCTAGCACAGGGGTTGTACTTTCATTTCCCAGCCTGCCAGAGGCTTGCCCTGTGCCTTTGGCTGAAACAGGTAAATGAGATAAATGCAGTTCCATCCTGTCAGTGATTTTTTTTTTCTTTTCACATGTTCCAGTTGGTGAACACACATAATTTCTATGGCGGCTTTCCCTTCTCAGTGTTCCAGAAATGGTAATTTTTGCAACATTCACCACTACTTTGAACTCGTTTGTGAGAGTTATTTTGTCAGCCCTAATAATACCAGAAAGACTAATAAGCTGTGTTTTCTAGGTGTTTGTGCAAAATAAATGGGAGATCTGAGTATAAAGCAAGAGGAGGTGAAGAAACTTCAAAGGACAGAAGTGAAGTGATCATTATCACACTTCCTTTGAAACTGTGGAGTTTAAAGTTGAAGCCAGATTCAAAAACCTAAAATACTCTTAGGGCAATAGAAATTATTGTGCTTCACAAAATCCTTGTGCTCTGTGATGTGTCTTCTTTGAATTACCTTAAAGGTTAGCAGAGACTTGTTGTGTCCACCCTTTTAGAGGAAAATGCAGATCTACTGAAAATATTAATTACCCTTTGTGAAAGATGCAGAGCTAGTAAAAATATTAATTAACCTTTGAAAAAAAAAGATTTTGTGCCATCTTGCTAACACCTTTTTTTTTCGAGCACTGTGCTTCTTTTTTAGGTTTTTATGATTGATCAGATGCTTGTCACAACTTTTGAACTGTAGTGAATGTCAGAGCCTGTGTAGTCTTTGCAGCCTCTGAATTTCCATTGAATAAAATTAGCCTGGATAATGGCTGGTGACTGTGAAGTTTACTGAGCTTTCTTTTCTATTTATAAACTGTCATAGCTCAGTTTTAAATAAATAAATGAAAGAAACAAAGGAACTACTGTAACCTGCACAGGTTGTTAAGTAGATCCACTGACATTTAAGGGTCTGTATTTCCATTTTCTCTTGCATTTCCAAAGGATAAAGGAAAAATCTCCAAAATGCAAATAATTTAGAGACTCAGTCTGATTCTAGTAGAATGTCTCTGTTATCTGTCATGCAAAGAACCACCAAGTCATCACCCAAAAGCTTTTGAATTGAATGGCACCACTGTCATATATCAATTATATTATATTTTATTGACATCAAGGTGTAATTACTCTTTGGGTAATGCCCTCTGAGCAGTGCATTCCCTAATGGGAAGCCTGAATCCCAGCCCCTTTCCCCTTTGCCCTTTCTGGGGGTATGGCTGCTCAGCAGTGTCTGTCTTTGTGCAGGAAGCTGAGTAGCTTCAGCTCACTCCCTTGAGCAGGATAGAATCAAATCTTCCTATCTGGAGTAACTTTCAGGATTAGAACTTGGAGGGAGTTATTGATTCATGATATAGTGGAAATATGAGTGATGGGTTATGCTGTGCCAGTGCACGGGACAGCACACGGAGAAGAAGGTCAAATTTAACTTTGCAAAGTGTGCTGGCAGCTCTGGAACTAAAGGGCATTATGTCATAACAGTATAAGAAATACCATTTAAGGATTTTTAGACATTGGTTTTTTGGATTTTTTTCTGTTAGATAAAGACAGGTGTTTCTTAGAGGAAGAATTGAAGCAGTTGTCAGTTGGGATTTACAAAGTACTTAAAAAATGAAACTGTACTCTCATCAGGTACTTTCCATGTGCTGAGCTATAAAGAAGTGGCAAAAAAAATTGTGACACGTAAAAATTGCTGCTTCGGCTCTGGTGAGACATTATATTTTAGCTGATAAGTGCCAGGAATAATGTTTTGCATAAATATTCCACAATATTGAGCATATTTCGTGTCTATAATTAGAGCTTTGATTTACTCACAGACAGAATTAATTAGGGAGTAACAGCTGTACTGTAATTCTTCTATTATAACCCAATCTCATTTCTTCTTCCTCTTGTTAAAATCAAAAGTATACAAATATTTCTTTAACCTTCCTTAATACACTGTAAAAATAATCTGTTTAGAACACAAACATCCTGGTACTAAGTAGAAGAACATGCATTCTGCAGTCCAAACTTAATTTTATACTTAATTTATACTCTCTAGGGCTTTTTCGAAGACTGCTAAAACTGTTCAGAGAGGAAAGAGATGGAAAAATGGTGCCTGAGCAGTTTGAACCAATTTAATGTAACACAGTAAATCCTGTGGTTCTGCCCTTTCATTTTCCTGCATCAGGCTTGGGATAGGGAGAAAGAGCCTTGCTCAATGCTCAAGGGCATTCATGCAATATGTGGTAGATTGTGTATATCACTCACAAACAAATGTTCCATTTGAAAATGGGTGTTGGTCAGTGCAAAAGCTGAGGTAAAAGAGCTAAATATGAGGACCAGAGCTACTGAAAATCATCTGATCTGTTCCTTAGAGCTCCCCCATGTGCCTGCTCATCAGCTTCTGCTTGGGGCAGTAGGAGAGGGGGCTGCTGGAATTCCTCAGCACCCTGGGCTCCCTGCACAGCAGAAGGAGTGAGGATTCTAACTCTCCAGAAAGAAAGGAAAAGTTTTGTCTTCTGCCTTAAAACAGCACCAGCCAAAGCCAGAATGCAGCAGCAGCAGTTCCTGGGGCCTTGCAGGATCTTCTCAATGGTTTTTTTCCAGTGGCAGATCTCTCCACATGCAGCTGGGGACACACAAGTGCTGGTCAGATTGGGAACAAGGCTGAGGAGAACAGAGCTAATTTGTGGGCAAGGGAGAGAATTGAGGTGCACTGCTGCAAGGATGTGGGTTTGAACCATCTGGTAGCTCCAGAGATTCATTTTCTCAAGCCATTGTATCCTGTGGCCAAACTGAGCAGCTTGTCTGATAGCCTGCCCAGTGAATTACCAACAGCAACCTGACAAGAAATGTCAGTAGCCCCTTCCTTGATCTCTGGGTGAGCAGCTGTAATAATCCTGGAAATGCGGAAAAAAAACACCAAAAAACGGTTCCCCTTCCTCTTGAGTCACTTTCTGCTCGAGAAACTTCTTTTCCAAGTCATGACCTGGACAAGTCAGTGAGCAAACCAAGGCTTAGCAATTCTTCTAGGGAAATGAACCTTTCACTGACTCCTATGGTGCCAATGCATGCGCTGGTAACTGGTGTTGAAGGAATGTGTAGTTATTACTCATTTAATCTGAATTCAGTCATCTTAGGCACATGTTGCCTGTCATTATAATAACTTGGGGAACTTTTTCTGCACTTCTTCTGAGCCTAACTTCCTTGTGCTTGGAAGTTAAGTTTTTTCAATTATCTTAGTTAGATACTTCTCTAAATAAATAACTAAATATACATATATATATATAAAAATATATCTTTTTAGTTCAACTCTTTGTTCTGAGCATGAATAAACTTAGCCTGGAGTATTTTCACCAAGGGCTTTAACTGAATCTTCAAAATTCTGTAGGGTTTTTCCTGTCCCTATAGAATGAAATGGACAACAAGGTCCTAGCAAGGAAAAGTAAAGTATGTAATTTTATTTAGGGAGCCAGATTGACATTCAGCTGACCATCAAATCATCTTTAGAGATGAACAATGTGGTCCATATTAATGGGGTGATAAAATGATATATTAATAGATACATGATCCTTTTCCATTTCAAAAGCAGCTTGCTCAGCAGATGTCCTATTTTCAGAAGCTGGTGCCTCATGAGGATGCACACCAAATGAGTACATAGATCTCATCTGACATAATGGATCAGCCTTTGAACCATGGTTTTCTAGACATTCTTTGTATATTTACATGGAATTTGCAAGGCAGGTATTGGTACAGGTCTTAGAAAAAAGCTACCTAAATGTCCAGGCTTGTGGGGGGATAGAATGTAAGAAAATAAAGATAGAGCAGAGGGCAATCTCACCCCATACAAGTTGCAGCTGCACTAACGACCAAAGATTGGGAACAGGCCTGCCCTTAACAGGCCACAGCTGTGTCCAATAAAGATGAGGGCTATAGAAGAGTGGGTTGGCTGGGTGAGGAGAGAGTTGGAGTGTGTTGGCTGTGCTGAGAGGAAGGAGGCATCAGTGCTGCAAGGAGATGCCCATGAGAAATCCCTGAGAAGGTATGGGGGCTTTGCATTAAGATGACAACACAGGCTAACTTCCAGTTTCTTTTCCTACATTTTGTCTTAACCTATAGACCCTGGAATACCAGGTCAGCTGTTTCCCAAAAGTGTAACCACCCTTCAAATATTTATGGCTGCCAGTTTCCTTGGGGCGAGTGTTTGCTGAGGCAGCGCCCAGTGCTGAAAGCTGGAGGCAGATGACCACTGGGCATTTAGCTCCTTTCAGCCCATTTCCCTTTTGCTCAGATGGAGAAAGATCATGAGCCACCTGTCTGAGCTGTGCTCACCACTGAGACCCTGGCCCACATGAGATGGGCAACTCCAGTTTGCCTTTGAGCTGCAGCAGCCTCACAGTCCCTCTGCTGCAGAAAACCCCAGTGAGTGAGCAAAGCCATGCAAGCAGAGGGCTGGAAATGGCACAAATTACCCTTTTAGGTGTAAAAGAACCCCACACATGCCAACTAGAAGTGTTTCTCTTTGATTAAATTTCCTTTGGCTGTTATGTCTGCAGGCTACATCCTCACCTGCTGGTGGAGGGACCCATGTCCCAGTGGGGCTGCCTCAGAGTATTGTATCAGAAAATTGCTTTGATCAGGCACAGGTTTGCCAGTTTGAATTTAATAGAAAAAATTGCAAGAAAGTATTTGAGTTATGATTGTGCTGGGCTGTTAAGAATGCATGAGTGCAGTTTCCAGTCTTCACATTTAATTTAGGTTTTGAGAACAGAGAATAGAATGAGAAATATGAGCATGATTTACTTGTTTCTTCAGAGCAGTGATGAGAATTCCAGTGTTGTACTGGTGATAGATTAGCAGAAGAGATTCAGTCATAAATAATAAAGACCACCTCTGAAGATGACACAGATTCCAGTTGTAGTTCTAAAACTTCACGATCTTATGAAAACTGCTTATGTTTAGATGTAAGAATGGATATAAAATTATGCTCCTAAACATAACTAGCAATATATCTGTATGTGATTACAACCTTTCATTTAAATTTGAATGTGCTTCTGAAGGAATATATAAGATTGACAGGAGAGTTATCACCACAGCTTCCTGGCACTGTCCTAGATGTTTATCTTGAGATTAGAGGAGAATTCTGAAAGTCAGTCATTGGACACTCCCAACATTGCTGTTCTTCTGGAAAATAGGGAGCAACTGAAAATACAAAGTCAAAATTACCAGTTCATTTGAGAGTCTTGGTGGCAGGTCCAGCTGCTGTGACACTTTCTGAAGAGTCTTCTGTCACATTTCTTTTTGTAGACATTTTCATCCACAAAGAAATGCAGTTGAGTGGGCTCTATCAACTGAATTAGTCAATCCTGAGTTTCAGGTGTGAAAGTCAAAGGCAGGTCTGGCTCATATCAAATCTGCTGTGCCCTGTGAAGGTGTGGGGCTGGGTCCAGTGTACCCTGTGAAGGTTTCCTCGAAGAGCTCACTGAAGTCTAACCCAGATGAATCAGACAGCTGTTTCAATTAGATAATAATTTTTCCTTACCCTAGGGACAGGCATCTGTTATATGACCAGCTGTTTAGAAATTTGGGGTTTTTTTTAATAGTATATCTTCAAAAGGAATTTTCATGAGGGTAATCAACTATATAAGGTAGTAAGTTTTGATCCCTGCAGAATCCAATGGCTTGAAAGTCAAGAAATTCCAAGTTCCTTGTGAAATACTCATTCTTGGTAGTGCTTTCTATTTTTGGATTATTTATATGTCTCTACACTGAAAGACCAGTATCTATATTTATTACCCTCCAGACTTTGGACCATGGGAGAGGCAGAGAACTCCTTTTGTTCCCTGTTACTTTTCTGTGCCAAAAGAGCTCAATTAAACCATAAAAGCATCAAACTTTAGTGATTAGTTAAGGAAAGCTGCTATGCAATGGAGTTTATTTTACTGAGTTATGTAGCAGGCAGAATGTTGCTAGGAGTATAATACAGTATAATCTTTGCTTGTAAGGAAGATGAGGCAGAATAGGTTTTCAGGAATTAAGCCATTAACATAGCAACTAAAATGGACCAGAAAATTAACCCTGATTTTGGGGTTTACCAAAAACCTAAGCACTTGGGAAACTTACCCCAAAACTTGTAAGCCAAGTCTCTGAGTTTTAAAGCTTATGAGATTGAAAAGGGAGTGACAGAAATTTTATATACCCTTTTTCAGAATTTTTCGTGTGTGTGTGGATGCACATGTGGAATTATATAACAAATTGTGCAGTCTCCTTGCACTTAAAGCAGCAGGATTAAAGGAGAGGCACCTTGTTAAGGATTGTGGACTTTTCAGTGCTAATCCATCAAGCTACAAGGCTGGTACCAAATAATAATGTGAGAAAGAAAAGGCCCTACCCAGTTCCTAGACCTACCCTCGTGTTTTCAAGCTGTGCTGCTTCCTGGAGACTTTAGTTATTCAGACAAAATTCACACATGAATATTAATAAGAACATGATATCCTTGCTGTTGCGAGTGTTCAGACCACAAAACTATTTAAAACTGAATAGTTAATGGCTAATCATTTGTCATCTCTCTGTGATGATTCAAAGTGGGACTACGTGGTAAATAAATTATGCAGTGGCCAGTATGGTGTCACATAAACTGCATTCTTTATATATTACAAGGAAAATAGAGCCAGGACCAAAATTTCTGGTGTAGTATTTATTTATAGTTGGTAGAGCTGCTAGTTACTGTGATGTGTAATTCTTCGACAGTCAGAATTATCTATAAGCACACTAAACAAAGATTTATAATCAAAATGCTTCTACTAGAAATCTGACAGAGTCCAAGGTTCCCATGACAGATTTAGTTTGAGCTGGAGTAAAATTTCCTGAACTTTCTTTTGATACGTGCAAGATTCTTAGAAGAAAAATAAAATAATTCCAAAACTTTTCTCACCTTAATTCTTGGTGAAGTAGTTGGCACAAACCCAGCTTTTCATGACTTACAATGAAGGTGGTAACTGTATAATTTAATTTTAACCACAATTTTCTGCAGGATTCAGTAGAGCTTGAGATGTCTGTGAGATTTCCTAAAGCAGAGCTTGCATACCTTTGAGCTGAAGAGCTGCAGGAAGGACAATTTGGGTTATAATATTGCAACCATATCTATTTAGCATCTGGCTTTAATGAAGTTTGGTAATTATGTTTTTGCAGTATAAAAGTCATACACATGCTGCTGTATTTGAGGACACAAGGTGTATTGCGTTTATGTAATTGGTAATGTGTAATTTTGCCTCCAGACCTGAAGTGAGTTCTATTGAGAGAAGAATTTCTAAGGTTAAGTTGCCTGAATTTTCAAAGATAGCTGGTCCTATATGTTTTAAATCTTTGAAGTTTCAGGTTAGGGTGTTCAGTTTCAAAGATGAGTACCTGTTGTTTAGTTGCACAGCATATTTGGAGTATCTGTGCTAAAATTTGCATTAGAAAGATCCTAATACGTCTGCTGAAAATGCCAAGATGAACAATCTAGGGAGAATGAGTGAGGAAAACTGAGCTTGGTCTCAAATATGTTCCATTTCTCAGGTTTGTAATTTCAGCAGTAAAGCGCACAACTAATGAAAGTATCACTGTAAATACAGTGCAAAATTCACACTGTAAATCTAACCCTGAGGAAGAGGAGAAGGAGTGTCTTCAAATCTCTTTGTTCCAGACAGACTTTTATACTGCTGCCATGCTTAAGAGGTCTGCAGCCCCTACTTTTCCACAAATTAATCACCTTGCCATTAAAATCCCTCATCTAGATTGCACAACAGAAATGGCAATAAAAATAATAATAATTTTAAAAAGAACCCAGCAAAAAACACCAGAAGAGGCCACAGCACACTACTAAAACTGAGGTAATTCAAAATAAATCTTTAAGTTTCCCCAGTACTTAGGCAGAATGAAGGCACTTTGTTTTCTTGCCACCTTCCATGGCTTATTCACTGTTGTGTCCAACTGCTGCAGTAATGTCAGTCCCAGTTTTCCTTCCCAGTTTTCCAGTTCATTGCAAGGTGTGTGTCAGCTTGCTGGGGAAGTCTCTAGCAGCAGAGTGTGATGTGTCTGTGTTGGCACCTGCAGAATAAACAAAGCAGTATTATTTGCTTGTATTTTGGGTGTGGGGTCTTCAAAATGGATTTTGGGGGCACAAGTTGCGTTTGTTCAATGACCCCAACTTTAATCCTCTGTTTAGAACTGATGAGGCATTGTTCCATTTCTGAAGGAGAGGTTTTGGTGCTGAAGCACAGCTTTGGTGCCCTGTTAGCCACCAGATGCCCTGAGATGTCCCTGCTGGGGCAGCAGATGCAGCACAACTCTGCCTCCAGTGTTGGGATGGGGGAACCGTACAGGACCCACAGTGGTACTGCCTGCATTCAGGGAAGGAAATTCCCCCTAAATGCCATTAAAGTAGTCCAGTGAGGTTGCTGAAGTTCCAAAAGCGTGTTAGGAAGAAAAGTGCTGGTGTGAATTTAGTGAAGTTCCTTCTGGGCAGTGCTGCTTTGCTCAAAAAGATTCAGGAGGGTGATTGAGCAGTGTAAGGCTGTGCATGTGTGTTGCCTAAGGCTCCAGGACACAGGCGAATTCATATGTCTAAGATTTTCATTTTCATAGTTACAAACCTGAGATGCTGCCTTAAAAACAGGGTCTCTGTGGACAAACTTGTTTTCAGGTAGAGAATCAGAATTAATGAGATGAAAACATGGGTATACATTAATGAAACGTGCTTCTGTTAGTGTAAAATAAAAAAAAAGGCCTAACCCCCCTGCAAATGGATAATGCTTCAAGTTTATCCTTCTAGAGGAATTTAAAAAGCTGCTGTCACTGCATGGAATGCCTTCTTCTGAATGCTAGATGTACAAATAAGGAAATGAGGTCCCTGCTTGTGTGAAAAGCTAACAACATATAAACGAAAAACAGAAGCAAGATTCAATAATGAGTAAATTGGAATATCACAAAAAATGAAAGAAAAAGATGCAGCAATGAGCAAATGAGGAAATGAATTTAATGGACACCTTGCAATCCATGCTCCTTCCCCTCCTACTCTCTTGAACACTTTGATGAGAATGGATTTATGGGCATTCTGGAGGAAGGACTCTGAGAAGCAGGCTAGCATGGTGCTGAGAGGTGTTTCTCACAGATTTGGGTGGGAGTTCTGGGCCCAGGTGTCTCAGCAGGAGAAAATTTAGCAGCTGAGAATTTTAATGAGATAACTGCCTTCCACGGAGTATCTTTGAAATTTAAGTGTTCAGCTCCTTGAGGTTTATAGAGACAACAGATGGAAAAAGGAAAGAAGAAAACTGTGAGTTATTTAGTGTGCTTTAGATAGATGGAGCTGGCCCAAAAACAAATGAAAATCATAGGAAAGTAGATTTTGGGAGGGGTGAGAGTTGATAAATACAAAGGGTATAGTGATCTTGGAAATATTGTCTGTAAAGATTGAGGTTCTCAGGTTGAAAGATGTTTTTTGCACAGTAAATATGATACAAGTCTTTAAAAGTCTCAGAAAATTGTATGTTAAATTAAAAACAAGACACATCTGTTTACAGGTGTGTGTTGATGAATGATCCCTTTCTGGTAGTCAGGTGCAATGCTTCATGCTTAGTCAAACAGATCTTTTGTTTCAATATATCAGCTTTTCTAGAGGTGGAACGCAAAACTGAACACAAAAATTACTTTGTAAACCCAAAAAGACCTCCAGGCAAATATTTCTGATTTGGTTCAGCAAGGCAGGGCAGTTACATTATGTATACATCAATGAGTCAAACTCAGAATGTGGTGATTCAGTTTCCTTAGGCTTGTACCTACCCTTTCTTTATTTCACTGTAAAATGAACATAGCAGGACACAGCCTTGAGATTGCTGAATTGACAAAACAGGGCAGCCAGTTTTAGAGCAGCTGACATTACTGAGGGAGGGAAATCCAATAAAGGATCAAGCATTCATTTTCTCTCTTGGCTAAAGCAGGTTACAGACCATACTCTGGTCTGTATTTGTGGTCTCTCTCTGTAAGTAACATGTAATTGAAGACTGAACAACAGTGTTTCACAGACACAGGAGATAACAGCCCCAGAAATGACTTGTCTCCCCACTTAGGTGGGTTAGTGCAGTATTTATCTTGTCCTTTGGCGCAGAACCATCATCAGGATGTCACCAGATTTGACACTTGGCTTCCTGTATGGAAGGTGTACAGTTCTTCCTGTGCTGGTAGTAGTGCTGCTTTGACAGTACTGACATTAAAGGTGATGTTATTAATCCTTCTCCAGCAATAGAAGATGGCATTTTAGCAGTGTATTTGGCCCTGTTATTATAATTCTGTGGATGATTCATGCATTGAAATCAGAATGCAGGTTTTCTCTCTGTTTGTTTCTCAAAACTGGCAGCATTTTCCTTATATGCATTTATCTCCTTTAGTTTATTACATCATTTCTGTCCAGCAATTACTGCCAGCAAGGGCCAGCATTAATTTGTTGGCAGGTGTGGGGGCGTGAGCTTATTATAACATGCCAAATCACACTTTGATCAAAAGATGACAGCTTTCACCTGTAAATACAAGGGATGATAAACTGATTATTTTGGGTATTTCTTGTCACCTCTTGAGTTCAGCCTGTGCATGGGTGGTGTTTCTGGGGGCCTGTGCTCCTCATGCATGGCCTTAAAGGAGATGAACAACCAAGAGAGCTCAGCTGTTAATAGCAACAGCTTTCACTGTTCTCTTTGCATTGCCCTCTCTGTTTTGGGCAATAAAATGCCAATATGAAGGATTATGGTCTGGGTATCTATAGGTGTGCATATGTTCATATCAGTAAAAAATTAGAAGCAGTGTTCAAAATGCAAGAATAACATGAGAACTGTAGCTGAGGCTGATGAAATGCCTTCTCATGCATAAATTTTGGGATAAAATGCTGATTAGATTTCACACCCTCATCTGGGTTCTGTTTATTTTATATGTAGTATGCCTACTATACCTGTCTGTCAGGTGCACACAGACAGAATATAAATACATCTGTGTGCAGATGTTCTACTCACACAGTCTCATTGTGGAGCATTCTCATTCATTCTTTAGATGTTTTAATATGGGTGAAAGAACTACTCTAAGACAGCATCAATTACTCCAGTACTTTACATTTTTAAAAGATCTTTCCATAGATTTATTTATGAATCACTTCTGAGTTAAATCTCACAGGACATAACAGAAAACAAATAGCTTTATGCAGACAAGCAACTGTCCAAGCAAACTGAAAAGAGTGCTTGAAAAGATGTTTTCAGAACTTTATGAATTATTCAGAGAATACCTATTCAGGACATAGTCTTAAGGCGCACAGGGGAGTCCTAGGTTGGACATCTGGAGGAATTTCTTCACAGAAAAGCTGATTAGATAAGAAGGCATTTGCCTTGTATTTGTGATCGCCCAGGCTCTGTAGATTAGGTTATCATATGATTTATTTCTAAGGAATTGTATTAGAGATGAATCAAAAATATTTATTGCCAATTTATATATAGTTACTATTCTATACATACTATTCAGATTTTCCATCTTCCAAGCTTGATCCTCCTGCAGCTGGAAATCACCATGTCCTGTTTTTCTGGGGGCTTGTCCCCTGATAGCAGTGAGCTTGTTGCTGTGCCAGTCTTTGGCTTCTGCATTATTTTTACTTCCCCACCTTCCCTAGTTACTGTTTTGGGTTAAATGCATGCTTCTCTTATTACAGGTAGACTTTATCTTCTACTCAAGAGATCCCTGGAGCAGCATCAGCTCTCCTTACACACAATTTGAAACAGCTGATTTTCCCTGGATTTGACTTGTCATCCCCAATGTATTTTTCCTAACAAGAAGGGCACAGCACAATTTGCACAGGTGTCAGGAGAGAGTGTCTAGTTACACTGTCTTCCAGAAGCAGTGGTTCAGGGCAGAAATGTGAGTCATTATTTTCTTCAGAAAAGTATTTCTCCTGAGGTCGGTAACTTCGTGGTCTTAGCTGTTATTGCCTAGTTCTATATTCTGTTAATGGCCAGTGATTTCACAATTCATTTCTAATGTTAGATGAGGTAAGTGGTGAGCCATCTCCTCAGGGATTAGGGGTAAAACCTTCTGCTTTACCTGGCCTGCAACACAGAGAGTTAAGTGAAATTTTACCGATTATTTTTTGAATTTGCACCATTTTAATACATGGAGTTCCTCAGAAAGCTGAATTTATGGCACTCATGAAATAGTATGCTGAGTGAAGGCAGGCATTTTACCAGAGATGAGCTAAATCAGAAATTGGAATTGGTCTGTGGGAAGCATGATGAGGTTCGGGACAAACAGAATTAGCAGTAGTTAGAAAAATGTAAAAGAAAACCAGCAGGAAGACACCAGAGTAAGCTAAAGTGGAAAGAAGGATGTTATGGTTCCCAGCTGTTGGGCAAATACTAACTCTGAATATTACAAACACCCAAATAAAAGATGATTTTTTTCACCCCTTCTGTGTCAGTGGGTGAAATACCACCACATCTTGCCAGAATTTGGGAGTCTGTCCTGGGATCTGCAGCCTGAAGGGCACTTACCTGCCAATAATGGCTTAGAGACTTATGAAAATTTATGTACTTCACTAACAGCTTCTTCCGAAGAAATTTATTATTTTGCAACATACAAGTAGTAAAGCAAAAAATTATCTTGAATGTGTGTTTCTCTGCTTATTTATAACAACAACATTCCAATTACCAGACTGTTGTATCTTTATAGGAGTGTGATTGTCTCTTGGGGGGGTCCCAAGATTTAATGCTTCTATAAAATATGGGGTTTGTAATATGATAAAATGATTTACAGGTGTTTTAGAAAAGAAGAAATTGTGGGGAGTCTTTTTATTGCTAGTCAGTATTTATGTTATGTGCTGTAGTATTACCACATGCTGTACATTGCAAGAATTCCCACAGATAGAAATGATAATTTGGAAAAAAAGAACATGCAGATAATGCATGTGAATACTTGTGTTCAAAAGCACTAGCATCCTTGGCTGTTAATTTAGAAAACATTTGAAAAACAAGAGGAGTTCTTTTTGTCTTGCTACCTAAGCTTGCTGGTCTCTAGTAGGAACAAAATTCCTACTCACTTAAAAAGTAACTGGTTGCTGATAAATAAAAATATTAGAAGAATAATTTCCTTATCCCATACTTTTTGTTTGCATAATTGTATTTTAATGAAAATATCTTAAATATTATGTTTTAAAGTCCTACAATATTTATATTTCAGTATGTTTTATAGATGTCAATCTTGCTGTATTTTATATGCATTTTGGCTATCATAGAATCATAAAAAACAAATTGAGATTGGAAAATGCTTCTAAGATCAAGTACAACTGTGTTCACCACTGAACCTTGTCTGAAGAGCCACATCCTCAGGACTTGTGAGCATACTGTATATAAGAGAACAAGGTTGTTGCAGATGCACTTAAGTGATGAACCTATAGAAAAATAGGGGTTCTTGGATATTTTTAGTCTTTTCATTATATCTGTTTATAAGCAGGCACTGTCTCAGGTTCTGATGGGATCAAGCTGTTTTTTCTAACGTCATTTCAGTGTTTCTGTGCCTCTGTGGGGTCTGCAGCTGCCTTCACTGGGATGAGTGAATTTCAGAGTCAGGCAGCAGCGCCTGCTGCAGCTCCCCCTGCCCTCTCACACTGATGATGGAAGGAGGTTAAATGATTTCCTTCCATCTTTTAAAGCCTGTTAGAAATTATGCAGTTCTCTGAAAGAAAGTCCTATTTAAGTCTGGCTATTTCATAGCAGAAGTGAGAAATTTGATTTTCATTTGAAGCTTTTATAAAAGTGTTGCATTGATTGGTTGCAGGCATGATTGGTTCTAGATTGAACATAAGGAAGGCTGTGGAAGTGTGACTGCTCTCCCACCTGTTGCCTTTCTGGACAAGGACACAGGAGGTGGGGTGTTCTGGGCTGCTCTGAATTACAGATGTGACTTTATCTCAGAATAGGGTCTGGTGACATTAAATGTATGCCTTCAAGAAAATACCAACATTAAAAATTATTCTGAATTAGAATGTAATATCAAGGTGTAAAAAAGTTGATAAAGATCAACCTGACCAATTTATTTAATGAACTATCCAGTATTTTTTTCTATCTCACTGTAGACTTGCAGTTTTATTTGACTATTAATTTTGTGTTTTCTTATACACATGAGAGACACTGAAGTTTTCCCCATTTAAAGACTGTTGAGGGTTCTTTCCTTGTGTGGCTTTTCAATTAGCTGTAATTTTACTGGGATCTGCTGTTTAGGGATGGAATTTTCAATAATTGTGGTCTGCTCCACTATTGTATGAGATTTACTTTCCTTGAAAAAAAGGTCTCAGAATGAAACAAGGGAAAATCACTGCTTTTCAGGGGTAAAGATTTCCTTTGAAAATTTAAAAGTACTCTTATATTTTAGAACAAGGACTTGACATTTCATGAGAAGAGAGAAATACATTTTTTGTTCTGCTTAGAAAACCACAGAACTTTTTTCAAGTTGTAGATATTTGAAAGTTATGATTTGCTCATGCTCAAGAAGTACTGCTTAATTTTTAGGTGAGATTCTCCATTTTCTCTAAGTATAGCTGTTTCTTTCAGGTCTGAATTTGACTTATTTTAGCATGTTTAGAATTATAACGTTTAAGCTGGGCTTTCTCTGCAATAGTTTCCTTAAGTATTCAGGCAGGATGGAAGATGGAGACACTTGATCACAAAATACACCAGCAAACAATTCATAGCTGTCTAAGGGTGGAAGGCAAGAAGAATATGTTGGAATGCAGCTGAGTTGAAAGGACAATAAAAACAGCCATTACCAGAGAATCAGTTTTCTATTCTATCTTTTCTCACCATTTGTTGCAATGTATTAGCAATGGTTAGGCCTTAGTGTGTGCACCAGCCAGCCTGCTTCTAGGTTTGTTATCAAAACCTCAAGAATTTGTCAAAGCTATTAAAACATAAATTGTGCTAAATTAAGAAAGAAGAGGCTGAGAAACTGAATACCAAGACTACAAGAACTAGATAATAGAAGGCTGCAAAATGCCTAAACTATAACCAATCACATATTCTGAGAAAAAAAGTAGAAAATGAGTGAACAAAACAAAGGCACCAATCAAAAAGTGTATACTTAGTTATTTGAACAATCTATAAATATATGAATAATGTAAACAAGAAACAACTTCTACTTAATCATATTAGTTAGTTGTCCAAAAGTCCTAAACTTCCCACAACCATTCTGCAGCTTCCCAAACACCAGTGAACTTTATCCAGTTGTGCCCAGCCACACTGGACTCCTCCTCTCTGTGTGAAAAGACAAATATTACACAGCTCCTTTAGCCGTGGTCCCTCTCAGATACCTGAACACCACAGAATTTGCCTCTTTATCTCAATCAAGACCCCCTTAATTCCTTCAAACAACTACCAAGGTTCTTCATATTCAGTTTACTGGAAGAGGCAGAAGTGGCCCTGACACATGGCCATTAATAAAATGTTCACTTAGGAAAAGCAGGCCAAGTGGAGGGTTTTCTGCATTCTGTGGGATTGGGAATGGCAGGGGAGAATCTCCTGCAGGCTCCACTTGTGCTCTGTCAGGGCAGGGAGATAAGGACAATATCCCAGAGCACTGAAGCATGGATGGCAACTCCAGTTCAGTGTCCAGCAGACATTTGGTTGTTGCTGACATTAGCCTGAGTGAGGTCAGCTGAAGCTCTATTCTTGTTTTGCAAGTTTATTATTTAGAGGAAAAAAATGGTCTCATTTTCAGCTCTGGCTTTTCCTTTCAAGAAAATCAATATTTCTTTCAGCAATTTCTTTCAGTATTTCTTGCAGAACAATTTCTTTCAGGGGTCTCTTTTGCAGTTCTGTGCTGTGTTTGGTGAACTGATGAAATGCGTTGCTCATTCTGCATTTTGTAACATTTTAACCACTTTGACTTGTCTTTATTGCCAAGCAAGAAATTGGAGATGGTAAAGCTGTGCTTTTAGCTGGATGATTTTGGAATTTGAGATTTATTTTTCAGTTTTCCAGAGTTCTCTACGTGCTGACATTTAATGAAATTGTCGCATCAATGTAGAAAAGATACATTGCATATAATTTTTTGTATAGTGGTAAAAAAACCCAAACTTTTAATGTCTGAAACTTTTATTCTATTCACCTAGATAATCTCTCACTTTCCCCAGCCTTGGTAACTGGCCACTTCCAGAAAAAAATAAAACTTCCTCTGCTTCAAATTTTAAATGAGATTTGTTTTCCCAAAGCTTTCATTTAGATTTTGGCAGTCGATAGCAGAATTCTCTAAATAGGTGAGCACCTTTATCTGTGTCAGTAAAAACACAGTATATATATATTGTGTATATATACTGTGTTTATACTTCTTATAAAAGTAGGTATTTTATTTGGTTAATTACTTTAAAATACATGAAATAAAGGTCATTAGTATTGAATA
>JAWWEY010000036.1:5803653-5866841 GCA_035582745.1 Loriotus luctuosus | reverse complement strand
CAGCTAAAGCTCTATTCTTGTTTTGCAAGTTTATTCTTTAGAGGGAAAAAAAAGTCTCATTTTCAGCTCTGGCTTTTCCTTTCAAGAAAATCAATATTTCTTTCAGAAATTTCTTTCAGTATTTCTTGCAGAGCAATTTCTTTCAGGGGTCTCTTTTGCAGTTCTGTGTTGTGTTTGGTGAACTGATGAAAGGTGTTGCTCATTCTGCATTTTGTAACATTTTAGCCACTTTCACTTGTCTTTATTGCCAAGCAAGAAATTGGAGATGGTAAAGCTGTGCTTTTAGCTGAATGATTTTGGAATTTGAGATTTATTTTTCAGTTTTCCAGAGTTCTCTGTGTGCTGACATTTAATGAAATTGTTGCATCAATGTAGAAAAGATATATTGCATATAATTTTTTGTGTAGTGGTAAAAAAAACCAAACCTTTAATGTCTGAAACTTCTATTCTATTCACCTAGATAATCTCTCACTTTCCCCAGTCTTTGCTAACTGGACACTTCCAGAAAAAATAAAACTTCCTCTGCTTCAAATTTTAAATGAGATTTTTTTTCCCAAAACTTTAGAGTTTGGCGGTCAGTAACAGAGTTCTGTAAATATCTGAGCACCTTTATCTGTGTCGATAAAAACACAGTATATACACTGTGTTTATTTTTCTTATAAAAGTAGATATTTTATTTGGTTAATTACTTTAAAATACATGAAATAAAGGTCATTAGTATTGAATAAATATGTTTGTCACAAAATTATAAAAAAGGCTAATTAGTATTAAAGAAAAAAACAATTAAAAATTAATACTAAGTTGTAATACTTTAAAAGCATTTTCCAGTTTTAAAAAATAGCTAATAAATTATGTGGAAATCATACTTCATTATAATGACACAGCTATATTGTAGAAGCACAATATCCAGTATATTTGTTAGTCTTTATTAAATATTTCCATTGTTCACAGTAGAATGTGATTTTTTAGCAGCAGCCCTGCAGTGCTCAGGTATCTGCAGTCTTCAGGAGTCCAACAGCTGCTCAGTAGCCCCCTGACTTGCCACTCATTTCTGAGGTCTCAGAACTCAGCCATGCAAACAGACTTTTGCAGCTGGGCTTCCATCAGCTGAGCAGGCAGGTTTCTGCTTTGTTTCCTGGGTTTTATGGCTGGGAAGAAAGGAGGGGTGTGTGGCTTAGTGCAGGATTCTCTGACGCAGGAAGAATGCTTCCCTGAGATTTATGGGCCTTACCCAAAGCCCCTTGTTAAAGTTTAAAGCCATCGAGCACCCCTTGCCTGAGATTCATTCGGGTTTATGTAAATCCCTTCTCTAGGCTCCACCATGCAGAATTAGTCTCTTGGCACTAATTTGGAGATATTGCTGCAGTAACAGTGAGAGAATCTAAACAAGAGGTTAACTACCAACTTAAAAGACAAGTCTTGGGGATATAAAATAACCCTCCTGAGTTTCACTTTGCTTTGATATAAGAATTGTAAAATAGTAAAATATTATCAATATTAGTCCAGTTTTGCATAAGGTTCTTTAGTCTTTGGAAGTCTGAACCAGAGTTTTAGGAGAGAAAAAAAAGAGTGGGATTAGATATTTTTGGTACATTTTGTTTGCTTCCCATTGCGGCATGTATTTTAGCATTTTATCTAAAAACCACATGATTTTTCAGAGGGGTAAAACATTTATGTTCTAAAAATAAAATATTAATAGAAAAATGTAGATAAATAAGCGAGTCAGAATGACAAGACAGTTATTGAATGGGAAATCTCTGGATAACTGGAAGAAGAAAAGCATTTAAGTCAATTGAGCTTTTTCATTTTCTTGTACATTTCTTGTCCAAGTTTTGTTTATCTCAAAAGAACATGAATTCTTGAGAGAATCACCTTCAGCTGTGCTGCTGATATTGCTGCTAGTCAAAGAAAATTGAATGTCACAAAGATAGAAATGCATAGTAATGCAAAGTCCTCGGGAAGGGTGATAGCATATGTAAAACTTTTTCTTTTATAGCTATTTTGTTCATCACAATTTGCCTCCATCTTTTCTCCTTTGATTTCTTCTCTGATAATCATTACAGACTTTTGAGACCATTTATGTCTAGGAAAAAAATGATGAGTTGTGTAAAATCGTGAGCTAATACTTTTATAACTGTAAAATTTGGTGAATGGTAGAATTTGTAGCACAGCTGGAATAGAAAAACACTATTGAAGGAGAGGAAATAAGAGTTTTTGCACTTGCCCATCTTCCAACCACGGCTGTCTGAGGGAGCAGGGGTGTTCAGAGGGTCCCGCTCAGCTCAGCACACTTGTAGGAGTAAATAAAAAGATTGAAGTGAAATGAAGGAGTAAATGAAAAGATGAAAGTGATTGAAATGAAAAGATTTGTAGAAGTAAATGAAGAGATCCCACATTTGTAGGAATCGTGCAAAGATTAAGTGTTTGTCGTGGCATCATCCCTTCTGCTAAGAGACTGTGGTTGAGGTTTTGGCTGTGGCCAGTGACAAGTCCTTTGCAGGATCAATGCCAATGCACTGAGATGTGCCAAGGCTTTTCTGCAGTCGTGGTCAAGTCCATCCATCATTCTCTGCTTTGTCCTCAGGGGTTTAGGAGCAGAGGGGAGCTGGCTCTGCAGCCCCACTGTATTTGTGCAGTGAGTCTGACCAGACGTGGTGCAATCACAGCTCTGAGCTTTGGGCCTGCACAGACCATGGAGCTGCATCCCCTGTGCTCTGCTGATAGGTGGCCATTGCTGCTTAGCTCTAAGAGAGCTTTCCCCTTTGCTCAAACACCTTTGTCTTTACCTTTTTGTGTTTGAATTAAAAAAATGTGGAAGAATTAGGAAGGGCGAGTCTGTAATTTGATGAGTTGGCTTTTCTGGAGAAATGAGGTTATTCTGATCACTTGGTTTCTTTCTATGAAAGGGGAAGAATAACATCACTGTACCTGGGACATTCTTTTTCAAGTTTTGTCATGGGAATGTAAAGGCTGGTATACAAAGGAGAAGGGTTTAGTGAAGAAGTCATGCCTAGGACATAGGTAATCAGAGTTTTAGTGGTTGGTATGAGTTTCCTGTGGATGCTTAGAATATATCTTGTCCCAGCCTTAAATGAAAGGAGTAGAACTTGATACTTTCTTTATCTTTTGTGAGGAAAAAATATTAGAAATTCTGAGTTGCCTTGATATTTAGATACCAGGAGCTTAAAAGCATGGTATTCAATGTTTTTCTTGTTAAAATAAAGCAGTTTGTTTTGCAATTTTGTACCTGTCAAAAGCTTAGGCATCAAAGAGCTGAATGTTATGTTATATATACTTAATGTGACTGGCCTTGATTTTATCTGATCAAATTATTATGAAGTCAAGATCCATTACCAGTATTTTGTACTCTTATTTGTTCATGACTGTGGCATTTTGTTCTTGGACATTCTAATGTTAAATTATTAACCTCCTGTGAGCAGTAATGCACAAAAGGATTCTTTGAAGGGGTTATAGCAATCACTGTATCATTTAAATAATTGACTAATGGAAGCCAAGAGTTGCCTTCTGGATAAAGGAAGAGCAGTGGGTCAGTAAGTTCTGCGTGTCAATCAAACACACACACAGGGTTTAGTTACCTAATGCACAGTATGAATGTCACTCTTGCAGTACAATATTTCATTCTCCACCAGTCTCTATTTTACAGCTGTTACCCCAGAAAATAGGAATTTCAACTCTTGTGTTTGCAAAGAACAAACTTTGATGCATTCTCAGGTGTGACCTTGAGCTGTGTCATAAGAGACATCAACAAGGACAGTGTGCTGTAATTAGAGTGGACAAAGCTTCAGGGATATTCCTAAGGGAATAAACTTCTATATTGCCATCTGTGGGTTTTTTGTTTTTCAGAGACATGCTACACATTTTTTAAGAAGCTGTTCTAGGCACTGCCACTTTGACAAGTGTAGTAATTTTAATTTGCTACAATATTTTTTCTTCTCTTTGTTCTCATTTAATCTTAAAGTGGCTTTGGACCTGTATATGTGTGGAAATTCTAATAAGATTTCAAAAGGCTACAAATTCACAATGTATCTAGGACTAATGGAGCAATAATGGAAATTTAAATGAGAAACAAAATCAGCATATGTATTCTCAAATCATAAATGAAACAAAGAGGGATAAAAACACTTATCAAATAAAGAGCTTCCAGAGTTTTTCAGGCAGCATGTTTTCAATAAAATCTTTTTGAAATTTTATCATTCCCTGGACATTATTTCTTGCTTTTTAAATTCCCTTTGGTTCTAAACATAAAAATAATTCAAGAGGTTTTTTGTCAGATCTTCAATAGTACACTTTAAATACTTGCAAAACTTAGTGTAGAGCTTTGGGTCAGCAGATAACTAATGCATGGATGTCACAGAATTTAGCAGGATAATCTGTCAGAAATTCATGTTCTCTTACAGTAATGTCACCTTTTTACAAACCAATACAAAAGCAAATTTTAAGACAGGTAGAAAATTCAAGAGGATGTGAACTGAAATCTTCTGATACTTAAGATGCATCTACAGCTGCCTTCAGTAGGCCCTAATTTTGGCTATACTGCAAGAAAAGTTTATTAGTGAGCAGGTAATCTTTAGCTGCAATTAGAGGAAGGAAAACATAATCATGTATATTATGCCAAGGAAGAAGAGGAGTTCTTAGTGAGTCTCAATTGTCCCAGTACCCCTGTGAGTCGATATCTGGTGCAGTAACAAACAGCAGTAAATATAATTATGCTATTCCTTATGGTAGTGATTTTCTAAAATATGCACATCTGCTACCATGGAGTGATCTGCCAGCTCTGGGAAAATACTGCTAACAAAACATGCAGTGCACACAAAGCAATTCCCAGAAAAGTTATTTCTAAACTAAATCCAACACACTGGATATAAGAAAGTTGTAGATGAGGAAATTTCAGCTGATGAACCTTAGGAGGTGACTGATATCATTCATGTTATAATGTGGACCCTTCCACTTGTGAGTTATAAAAACAAACAAGATTTTGAGCAGTGTAGAACCAGGTGAACACCTACAAGAGTGTCTTAAACGTGCATAACCATGTGTTGCTAGTTCATCATGGTTTGTCTCTTTCAGCTTTCATTTTGGCTTCTTAACTGGTCCTTCTTGAGATCCAGGTTGTCACTCACTATCCTTAGATTCAGCACATGCTTCAGGTTAAGCAGGGACTGTGGAGATCCAGTTTTGTGAGGTCAGGACTCTTGTACTGCAGGGCAGCACAGACACTGTGCCCATGGCAGGCCTGTAACACTGTGCCAAGGTAGGGCTGTGACACTGTGCCACTGTAGGACTGTTATACTGTGCCCATGGCAGGGCTGTGACATTGTGCCCTGGCAGGGCTGTGACACTGCCCATGGCAGGGCTGTGACACTGTGCATGGCAGGGCTGTGACACTGTGCCCATGGCAGGCCTGTGCCACGGTAGGCCTGTGACACTGTGCATGGCAGGGCTGTGACACTGTGCCCATGGCAGGCCTGTGACGCTGTGCCCATGGCAGGGCTGTGACACTGTGCCCCTGGCAGGGCTGTGACGCTGTGCCATGGCAGGGCTGTGACGCTGTCAGTGTGGCTCTCTGAGCACTGTGAGGCTCTCAGCCCTCCGGGAAGTCTGTGGGATTTCAGTCAATAGATGCCATCCCTAAGTACAGTGTGACATTGGTGACTATTGCAGCTCAGCGCTGTCACAAGTGTCAATAAGCAGTGCAGATGAGAAGTCCTGGCTGTGCTTAGGGCTGGAGCCCAGTTTTGTGATAACACTGTGGGGGGGTTGGCCAGGCCAGGCTGGTTTGGATGCAGGCTCCAGAGCTGGGCTGAAGTACCACACTCTGTTGTGCAATAAATAGAAAATCTTCTGTCTTCATCTTTCTTGTGACCTTCATACTGCCCAATGCTTTATTTCCTGGAAAGATGCCTTAAAGAAATCTGCAGTGTTGTTGTTCATGGTGTTTTTATGTAAATTGTATGAGAACACTCCTGCCAGAAGTTTTTGTGTATAGGACAGTCCAAATCCTGCTGACATCCTGAGCTTTCTTTCCTTTTACAAGTGACTATAAGGCTTCAAGTATCTCTTTAAGAAAAGTTGGTAGTTAAGCACAGTGTTTTCCTCAGTCTGTCTGATACTCTGAGGAATACTGCCAGCAGATTTAGGAAGCTCTGAATGAGATTTGGAATTATTATTACTATGTTTAAGTATATAATTACCCTTAACATTTTTCCTCAAATATCACCTGATGCTGAAGGCTACTTATCTATACAGACTATTAATTATTTCCCTTGAAATTACTCATATAGCTCCAGGTTTTGTCTCCACATGTGTCCTTAGTGCTCCTGTTCCCACAAGCTGAGCAGCAGAGTACCTGCTGTATGGGGCACTTGGTGTTTCTGGATGCCAGTCTGGCAGCTGAAAGTCTGACAATTAGAGTGACATGCTTAGTTGGCCATAGTATGTCTGACAAACTGAGCACTGATTAGAATATTGATGTTATAAGTAGGATTTTTAGTGCTCATAGCCTTAGTATAATTGTATTTCTGCATGATGGTGACATTCACATACACTCTGAAGGAAATCTGCTCACTGCTCAACATCTCTGAGACTGTCTGCCTGAAGAAAAATAGTGACTCAAATACTGAAGCTGCAGTGGAGCCAGAATTTCTCCCATTACTCAATGGAAGAGAAAGCTGCAGTGTTAGATTGAGGACACCCTTGCCTCCATTTGCTTTTTTCTAGACTTTATTGGGGATTACGTAGAGAAAAAGGGGAAATGAAGAAAAAGAAGATAAGAATTGTATTAGTGGAAATTGCTGGACTCACAGTGCTGGCAGAAATGGATGAAGAAGCAGGATGAGATTTATCACAGGAAAACAGTGGAAAGACCCAGACTCAGACTCGTGAGTTTTATTCTGAGACAGTGCTGTTATCAGTTCTTTCTGTAGAATGTTCTGTTCATCTAGTTTGAGACAGAATGATGAGATTTAGGTTTGTTAGTAAAATATCATGAAATTTGGAATGAATCTTATGCATTGTAAATGAATATTGTGTTGGAGTATAATTTGACTCAGCTGTGCCATAAAGTGGGTATTTCCTCACTTCCCATTCCAGTTCATGTGGTTGGTTTTGCATGTGCATTGAAAACACCAGAAGGATTTACTGTTTTCTGACATTGAGGTGCATCCAGGATCAAGAACTATGACAATCATATTTTCTGTGTGTAATACCTGATGGCAGCAGGTGCACTCTGTGACAGGGAGTATGGCAAAGCATACAGGCCTACTCATATGCATCAGATTTCACGACTGCCATGAAGCTACTTCTTTTACCCACACCATATGGCATCTCAAAACACATTAAATAGCCTTTTTCTTGTGCCTGGATTGGCAAAAGCCCTAATCCAACAGCAAATTTCTACATGAAACCAGCAGGCTCTAACAAAATGACACAGTCACAATTGGGCATGGTATCAAGTGATGGCATTATAGCCATCCATCTGCCAGGCACCAGGGAAAGAGGCTCTTAAAGCAGCAGCCACCACTCGAAATGACTCCCATTTTATTTCCTGTAAAACATGGCTGAGTCAATGCATGAGATACATTTCAATGCAAATGAATTTCCATGAAAACATAGCTATATCAGTCTCTCTCTATATATACATGCACAAAGTTAATCTGCACACTGCTGCAAAATTAAAATTGCACTCTGACCCTGTGTCCATACCAGGCAAGTGCAGGCTCCAAAGTGTTACCCAGAACAGAACCTAGGAAGAGCCAAGTCCTAAGTCCCACCACATGTTAGCAGAATCATCACATCATTGCAGGCTAATGAGCACCAGGAGATGTTTGTATCACACTCACTTTTGCCATCTTCAGCACACATTATATAAAATAAATACATTAAAGTTAGATCAAGGACTATTGCACAGGTTTAATCAACCAAATCACTTAGTCCATTAAGCTGGCTCTGTTTAATGGTATGTTTTTATTATTTTTATCATTTCATCAATGGCAGACTGAGATGTGGTGCCTGTAGTATGCGGGGTCATTAGGCTGCCTATAACCCCATTAGGCTGTTGACACTATGGAAATATTAATGCAGATTCCTTTGGGAATCTGTAAGGGATGGCCCCTCCCAAAGCCCTAAGCTCCCCTTCTACCACTGGCTTAATTTTAGTGGTCTGAGGATTTTGCTTAAAATGAGCATAAAATTAAGGTTACAGTAACCCCCAAAATAGCCTTGGTCATCAGCAGAGATGTGTTTTGTGTGTCTCTTTTTATTTATTTTTTAAGTATTGTAGTTTTCTTTAAAAAATGGGTTTGTACAACACTGCTGAGAAATATCTATGTGGTTTGTAGATTTGGTCTTTGCAGTCATGTAGTTTTGCATTTTTTATAATGCTAGAGCCCTAAATAACATGATATTTGCTCCTCTAAGAATTTTTTTATGCCAAAGATGTATGACGAAGAACAAGATTTCATGTTCTGTTGTACCATAAATAATTCTATGTAAAAAAGAAAAAAAGAAAGGCAAAGTGTTTTCATGCCATTTGGCTCCTTGTCATGTATATATGCTAATTTTAATAAGGATTTATGGAAGGCAGACATGGGATAAAATGTGCTAGGTCCCTGACATTTATAATCTGAAATCTTGATTCATGAAGGAAAAATTTAACAAAAATGGAGGCTAAATATTGCTTACTCTGTGCTTTTCTTCTTGTGGAGGAGATTTCTCACCACATCGTACTTTTTAATGCTGCACTCAACAGTAGAAAAGGATTAAAAATACAGAAGAAAACAATGGAAAAATAGATTTAAATAGATTTTAAATGGAATTAAGCTCTCTTAATGTAGTAAAGTTTGTTGCTTGAAATTGTTATTGAAGACTCAGAAAAGGATATGGAGTCATTTAATGAAATCATATGGATTTTTTTCTGGAAAATCAGGTAATATGAGCATCCTGTTTCATTTTGACTATGAAAGACTAACAGTAATTTTATATTACACAGAAAAGAACTCTATTGTAGACTGTGGACACAGAAGAAAAGTTACACACAGAATTAACATTGCTGGGAGATAGCAGAGTAACATAAATAGTGCTGAATGCTGCACCATCCTTTGCACACACATAGAAACTTCAGTTGTTGATCAGAAAACTGTTCTCTTGTTCATACAAAAGAATCCAGACCAAAAACTATTGTCTAAGTTCTGGCAATGTAAAATTATGCCTTTATGCCTGAGTGCATCTGGAAGAATGAAAAATAATTTTAGACATTACCTAGTTATTATTAATAACTGCACTTATTGCAATAACAGCAAAACCAAATAACACTTTGTTATGATAATTTATAAAACACTCTTCTGGTCCTAAGCTTGTAGTATGATTTAAATTTTCTTCACCAGTTATGCATAATTTTGAAGGTTTTTCTGAGGTGCAACTCATATGAAGTGTTAGAATACTACAATAATTTAAAAGTAGTTTTGAAATGTTATGTAAACCATGCTAATTTAGTAATTTTTGGTTTAAGGCATGAAAGTTTAGTAAATAAAGTGAAAATGTCACTACTATATCCAGCTACTCTAAAACAATTGAACAATGGCTACAAAGGAGCCTCTGTAGCTCCAGGAACAGGATTATGCAATCTGGAGTCTGCTTTCAGATATATTAAGTTGAAGCATGCACACCTCCAGCCCCTCAAACCCTCAAACAAAGGGAAAAAAAAAAGAAAAGGCAATTTCTAATCACTGCAATTGCTCATTATGTAAGAACTCTCTGCAGCTATATAGGTCCAGTTAGTACTCTTCATTCATGAATCCATGAAAAGGTTTGAGTTTATATGGATTCCTGATGTCTGTCATGCCTTCAGTGGTATGATTTTAGTAAGAGAGAGTGACTGATTCTGACCTGGGGCAGGTTGCAAAGGTTTCTCAAAGCGTTTGCAGCTTTAGTAAGGATTTTATGTGCTGCTTTGATGTGTCACTTTCATTCTGAACCCTTTTCCTGGTGGATGTGAGCTGGCCACGTGGCAGTGGTGATACAGATCAGCACACAAACCAGTTGCACAGCTTCACTGTGGAGTAGCACCACGTTCAGTTAGGAAATGACGGTGAGCCGGTGACACAGGTGACATTAACTGTGCCTTCCTTTGCTGTCAGGAGGTGACGTGCGGCCAGCCAGCCACGTGTGCTCACATCAGAGAGGAGCAGAGCCTCAGCAGTGCTGTGTTTGTGATTTTCAGGGTTTGTCCTTCAATGACGGCCCCAGAGCTCTGGAAACACGTGTCAGTTCACAGGGCAACACCACTGCAGAGCTCTGGAGATGAAGGGCACATGATCTGTGCTCTATTGTGTCATGTTAAACACTGCAAAAGAGCTCAAAGCTATATCATGGTTGCTGATTCCTCATTGTCCTTTCCCTTTGTGCTGCATTCTTATTGCATCTTATCTGCATTGCCTGCTTTCAGTAATCACAATTATTATCTCAATAACTCAAAGCATGCAGATCCCCACCTGCTGATTGGCTGTCCATCACATTAGCCATTCAGAGAGCAAGGATTTGCATAGGAGCTCTGGGCTTCTCTCTCGACAACTGTATTGTAAATATGCCAATTACCTGCTCTGGGTGCTGCAATCATTTTTTTTCCGGATTGGCTGCTGATTTGAGATTTCTCAAGGAACTTTATAGTGACATAAACACAATGTTAACATTTTAGTTGAGGCGAAGAGTTCTAAAGCTTACCTAAAAAGACCAGGCAACTACAAAAAACAGAGAGCTAGGGTCAAAGAGAGGTTATTGTCTCTTGGGTGACTTACGGCTGATTTCTTTGCTTTCCAGTCCATAATAGTGCAGAGGCCATCAGTACTCTTCTTTCAGGATTTACTACCATAAGCATATTTTCATTCATAGCATTTGTTGACTTTGTCTTCAGTGTTGAAATGCTACAGATGCAAAACAAGAGTTATCCTTTAGAGAAGAGTCTTGATCTGTCAAAGAGAGTTGAAATTCTGGAGAAAAGGAATGACAGAAGACTGAGAGGAAGGAGCAAATTAGCAGTTAAACAGAAAAAAACAGCTTTACATTCTGTCAGGCTCTTTACAGATATTTCCACTTAAGGTGTGGAGTGTTTAGTTTCCCATGTCATGTTTATAATTTCATGCTTCTTCCTTTTTGTAATTGTGAAGTCCTGGGCTAGCAAGGCTGGGACCAGAATCCAGCAAGTTGTTTGCTGTGACCCCGTTCTAGAAGCAGAATTGATTTCCCTGTTAACACTTGTAAAACAGTAGAAATTTCTTTCACGTCGCTTTCTTCTCTAAGTCTACATTATAATCATGAAACATGATTTTTAGGAGGAAAACTAACCTCAATGCAGAGGCACAGGATTGCTTGCTGGCTGAGTCCTACATGTACTTAAGGACTCCTTCATGTTCTATATGTAAATGTTTAAATTACTTCAGTATAATTACTGCCACAAAGAAGGCTGCATTTGCATAAATAAGGAATTAATGGATAATTTTTCTGACAGAAGTGAAACAGTGATTATTAAGAAATACATGGGGCTCTCATCATCAGACTTCAAGCTCTAAGAATTTCCAGATTGTTTTTCACTGTATTTTTGATTAATATCAATGTGTCAATAGACACAGAATATTGCAGTGAAGAATTATCTATGGAAATGTAACCAACCAATCAAGTTAATTTGTTCGTCCCTCAAAATTCACCAAGGAAGCATTTACTGTATTCTGAGTACCATCAGCCCAATCTCAAAGCTACAGAGAAAATATTAATGCAGAATATCTATGCTGATTTTCTCCATGATGAAAACTTTTGTGTGTGTATGCTTGTTTAAAGACCACTCTGTGTGGTCTTTCAATAACAAGAGCTCCCATGCCCCATGTACCACCTTTTTTCTTTGTAGTGTTCCTATGTAGTAGTTTTGCTTCTGAGTACTGAAGGTTGAAACATCTCAATCTGATGAAATCTTGGTGCATGGAGTGCATACTGGAACTTTCCCCCAGATGTGGGGTCTTCATTAGTTAAAAAGTTTGTTTGTTTGCACCCATGTAAGAAAAGATGAACAGCAAACCTCTTAACCAGTGCGTGATGTCTCTTAAAAGAATTCAGGATGTTTTTGTTATCCTCAAAATTACAAAGCTGTGTTCAACTGCAGGAGCAAAATTCTGCTGAAATACTGGAAGTGGACAGTTTTCCTTTCAGTGTTAGGTTCCTTCCAGGACAAGTGCAGTTCATGTATTTTCTGTGTTCTCACTCAAAATCAGGCAAGAAAGGCTCTGTCTCCTCAGAGGAGGGGTTGGCTGAATGTGGGGCAGTTGTTTTGTAGGGGCAGCTTTTCTTTGCTGGTTGTGGCCTTTATTCCCCTTCAGTTCAGCATTTGCTCCACCATTTCCCTTTGCAGAATCTCTGAAGATTTCATTTGGAGGTGTGTAACAGATATGCACTCAAACCAAATTTAGTTTGACTGAAAGCTGAACAAATGCAGCTGGATTGGTAAGGAAGACTTGTCTTGGTTAGAGGATGGCAGCAGCTCTTTAAACTAAATCTAGGGGATTTTGAGGCAAATTCACATACTGTAGAAGTATCCTGAAATTGTCAGGTTGGCAGCTCACCCTTAGTGAATCTGAGCTTGTGGCCCATGGTTAATCAGGTGCCAAAGCAATTCAAAGGCTCCCTGTTCCTCATAAAGGGAGAAAATGCAGTTTAATAAACTTCATCCCTAGCTAGATACTCAGATTTATTCTGTCAAATAGGACCTGAAGTTACAGGGACACTTCTAGGTTTCCTTGACAATTAAAACCGTGTCTCTCTTTGTTTGTTTGGTCAGTTTTTTAATATTATTTTTCACAAGGGCAAAATTATTCTGATGTTTTCTAAACTTGTGTTTGACACTAGCCAAAGAGAGCTCAATATGACTTACACAATGTATGTGGCAGTGGCTTCCTCAGGGCATTGTTTCAAGCCCATCATTTTTCAACAGCTCCAGAACACTACTTATTGATATTTTAGAGGTGCACAAAAGCTTGAAACTCTGACTATTTTGTAGCTAATTTATTCCCTTGCTGAGTGCTAGCCTAGCAACCACACTGACTGAACCAGTCATATTTTTCACCGTGGGTGAAGCTCAGCTTTAGGGAAGGGCTCATGCTGAATGGGCTGCTCTGAGATTTGCTGGGAAGGAAATTAAACTGCAGTTCATGAGAGCAAGCTGCTTTTTCTAAAGCCTTCAGTGGGCTTCTGCTTTAACAGACCAAATAACAAATGCACTTTTTCTTGGGCACAGAGGAAAGTACAGTAAGTTGAGAGCTATTTGGAGTGGCTTAACTGCTGCTTTTTAAAAGAAATCCCTCTCAGACCCCTGCCACATTGGACCTAAAGGCGTTTTCCTCCTTTTTAGCAAGGAGACACAGTTATGCATTATTCAAACACTGGGGCTTTGGAAACAAACTGAGAAACCTCATGAACACCTTTTGGTTACATTTTTAGCAAGAATACAGAAAATCCTCTCTTTACATGGCTTAGGTTACAGTTTGTCTCATAGTTGTGGGTAATTTGGTATAATGAGTACAATGCAGCCTCAGCCTTGTAAGTGCTGTTAAGGGCAGTATTGTTATTATTGTTGCTTTTTTAAAAATAATTTCCTTAATAGTCTGTATTCTTGCATAAGTCCTGTACAAAATATTTATAAAGTACATTCCAGTGGACATTTTGGAAGTAAACATATCTTTCTAAACAATTTTTTCTGGCGTTGCAGGCTAACCCTGCTGGATATCAGAGGAGGCAAACCTGCAAAAGCAGTCCTAGATCTTGAGGATTTTCTCTTTTTTAGGGGTCTTTAACCTTCAGGATTTTTTTGCTGCAGCAGTATCACACAAGAGGAGAAATAGGCCTGAAGTCTATATACCAGTTTGCAATGTCAGCTATTAATTAACATCTAGTTTTCAGTGTGCTGTTCATCTTGTGTTTTCTTCCACACAGAGGCACCTCCACACCCATGTGCAGTGTTATTATTCTGACTGCTTTGGGGTGCTGCTGTTAATTCACACACCTCCTGGCAAGTTAAACAGAAACAATTTTATTGTTACCAGTTGTTAAAAGATGGGGAGATAAGTCAACGAAAAGCCAATGTAAGAAAACAAGGATGCCAGGCACACTTGAATTATTGTAGCCCATCCTGCTGCTGCTGTTGATGATGGAGGAAGTGGCAGAGCAATTACAGCACTGCCTCCTTGCTTGTTTCACCTGTTGTTTCTGGAACTTAGACACAGATTCAATTGAATTTTGGGATCTTATTAAGCTCCTTGACAGACATACTTCCCCAGATTTTTCTGTATTTTTGAACATATCCATAATTTTTGCTTCAAACGATCCTGTGATTCTGAATTCCACCACTTAAATATGGACCTTGTTAAAAAAAACAAACCCAGAAAACCTATCCTTTTTTAAAAAAAGTTGTTGCCTGAAAAGTTCATGAGGCACCACATCATTCTTTTGCATTGGGAAGCTGTGAGTAATCACTCACTATTCACAAAGCTCTCATTATTTTGCTCTCTATGAGATTTTTCCTTTCCTTTCATTAGGTTCCTAACCTCTCAGTTTAGTCTCATATAAAATATATTCCATTTTCTGGTTATTTTCACAAAATTTCTTTATGCCTTTTTCTGAAGAGTTTTACTCTGGCATTCTGAATTAGGTGAACAGGAATTCTGCTTGACTTAAGGATTTTTCAGAGCATTTATTATTTTTTCAAGGTGAAATATTCTTAAATAGGAAGGACTTATTCATTAAAAAAGATATATACATAGAAATAAAATGTCTGTAAGTGACACTTCTCAAAAGTTTGTGTGCATTTAACTTTACCCTTTCTCAGGTACTATCTTATGACTTATCTTGAAAGCCATGGCCCAAAGTTTATATGAAGTTTCCTTAACCAGAGAAGGAGTATGTAGAGCACTATTCAGCATAAATGTAGCTGGGTGAAAGGGTTTTCAAAAAATGGAACCTAGAGTACCAGCAGTACTGACATAAATTTTAAGGAAACAGTTATGAATTTTAGGTTACTTGTTTTGCTACATCTTGTCTCTGGCATGAGCAGCAGGACTACACCATTTGTTTTCATACTCTTGCATCAATCAGAATTTATTGCCACTGTTGCAACAGGTACTTACACTCATCTGTGTCAATTTATTACTCCTCTTGGCATTTTATCAGTACATTTTTTCTTCACCAAAAAGATAATTCTCACAAAAGAAAAGAACTTTGCAAAGCAACCCATTTATGTTATAGATAAATCTGACTTCATGGTTTTCTAACAGTTGGATTTAATCGTGGCAAGTCTGCTAACATGAGAACACTGTATTTCTTATTTTCAGTGTATATTACTTATATTTTGGAGTTTAGGACTATTTTTATGTATGGTTTAGCTAATTTTTTTTTTTTCAATTATGCAGAGAGTGTTGCTCATTTACTTGGATCTGTAGCAGGTGAACAGAGAAACAGGAGCCAGAAGCAGGTGTAGCACCCACCCATTTTTTATCCCCCAGGAGCTGGGATGTATTGGGGGGATTTCACTGCTGAGGTGGTTTTCTCTAACATAGTTTCCAGAAACAAAACGTGGGAGGAAGAGTCTCGAGATATTGCCAAAAATAGACTGTCCTGCATGATTTGTTATTAGCAGTTGGGCCAGCTCAATCCAAAGAAGCAGCATATTTTTCCAGATGCAAAATGTAGGGAAGTGCCAGTGGAGTTAGGCAGTTGTTAGGCTTGGTGTCCTTTTGGTTCCTTAGGAACTTCCCTGTGGGGGGAAAAAATAAACCCGGGGAGGGTTTTTCCCATTCTGTGTCTGCAGTTACCTCTCATGCACTGCACAGCTCTGGGGTTATGCATTATGTCTCAAGGACTTGAGATTATCTCCAGCTTCACAATATTACTGCCCAGCCTGATTCATGTCAGGGCACACATTGTTTCCCATTGAAATCTGCTTCCACAGGAATTGTCACTCAGACTCCAGATACAGCATCTTCCTCTGATAAAACAATGTCATTCTGGGGAAGATGGAATGGTAATTATAATCAGAGTTCAAGCTGGCAGGAGATGGAGCAAAAATTAAAAGTGCTAAATCTGTAGCATTTTGATTATCTGAAAAGTCCCCAGATTTTGCAGCAGAGCTGCGTTTAAATATGTAGTAAAGTGGCTCCTTGTAAATCAAGTCATAATTGTTCAGCTCTGGGTTGCAGGAGCCAATTTCAATTTTTTACTTCTCTACAGAATTCGCAGCTTTGATTAAGAGCAGAGGTATGAATAATAGGCTTCCCCCCATTAAATACACAGTCAGGAGAAAAAAGAAACAACAAAATATTCAAGGTGTATTGTACAAAGTTGCAAGATACATATAACATTTCTTTTAATACTGAGATTGAATTCCAGTCTTATAAATATACGGTCTCACTTATTAAAGTGCGATGATATGGATAATGAGCTCCTGTAATACCCATGGGCACCTCAGATATGTCTGTGGCGTTCAGTAACATTACAGTTGTCATTATACACTTGAAAATTATTTAGAGTTAGCAACTTCCAAAGATACAGATGAGAGGTTTGTTGGTGAAAGGGACAGTAAAAAGCATTTTCCTAAGAAAAACACCTATTAAACAGCATGTAAAATATGTGATTTCTTACAGTCTTTATCAGTGAACTTTGTCAGGGTCTTTACTGCTCCCCAGATGAAAACTAGCCAATTGCAGATGCAGGCCAAGGGTATTTTGTTTTCTGTTTGGACACAGCTGTTCAGAAAACCCAGCAACCACATTTAATTGTTCTGGTTCTGTATTAAGCATGAATTATGCTTTCTGAAAATTTATCTGCGTGGCCTCTAGTTCTTTTATAGTGTTGCTCTTACCTACTTTGAGCTGTAAAGGTTTTATTTACCCTGAAAGACTATGTCTACTTGCAGAGAAATTTCAGAAGGGTTGTATCTGTTATTTCAGAAGGACAGCTTTAGTGTTATGGATAGAGGACTTGGAAAAGCTCTATTTTCCTAAATATTTTGTTTTGAAAAATATTTACAGACCTATGCATATGCTTGCTTCCTGGATGGCTCTGCTACAAAACACAGTTGGTGTTAGGGTTAAAAAATCATGTAACTTTGAGAGGATAGTTCTGTGGTGGGTTTGCTGTGCTCATTAACTTCTCACCATAATACCATGCAATATTTGTGATCTCTAGTTAACCCATATTTCCTTCTGCAGAAAAATAAGCAAAGGAGGAATTTAATGAAGTGTCTGGAGGACTTTCTTTGCAGCAAGTGGTTGTACTGAATTCATTGCCTAACACTGAGTAACCAGCAGGATTCTTCAGCACCCACCAGATGCTACTTGAGGTCTTTTATTATCAAAAACTGAATGCGAATATAGTTGCACAGAACTATATCTAAATTGAAAGGGTTCAGATAATATAGTCTAAAAATCACATTAAAACTTTCCCAGTGGCTGCTGAGGTTCCACATCTTCCCTCCCTGGAGCCCCTGAGCGATGCCAGGGCTGTGGCAGTGCCTGAGGAGGGGCAGAGATGTCTGGACCAGCCCTGCCCAGGGTGCAGCACAGCTGGGAGACTGAAAAGGAGGAAAAAAGGTCTTGAGGGAGGGGGAGAGTTTTACATCAAATATTTGAAATGTTGATGAATAAGCACTAACACAGAGCAGCAGCACCTCAGGAATCTTTGCCAGAAACTCAGTATCATTTTAGTGAGTTTCAACAGGAGCTTTGTGAATTAAAATGGTAATTCCTTCACCTAATCTCAGGCATCAGTATGAAAACAGATCACCTGGAGGACTCAGGCAGAGGGGGATGGCCCTGTGTGTACAGCACAGCCATGTGTGACATAGGAAACTGTACCTTCTCAATAGGTCTAACAATAGTATAGCAAATTCTCTGATTCTAGGAAATGTTCAAAATAATTGATTTTGTTTCTCTCAATTTTTTTTAAATGAAGTTGAGAGTGGGGAATTTATCTGCTTGATTTCCATTAAAGCTAACCAAGAATATTTCGCTAATTGTAATGTTACAGAGATTCGTAACTGATTTGCATGATTTTAATTTATTTACTTCTATGGGCAGGCCTTAAAAGGAATACCTGAATATGCCTTGGAAGCAAGGAAAATAACAGAGGCTTTGTGTAAAATGCCAGTTAATTCCTGTAAAGCTATATATGTTTTTCTTTAAGAATAAAAGATTAGCTTTTATGTCTATTAATTAAATTTTTCTTAAGACTATCTTACAATTTCAGAAAAGGGTTTTCTGTGTTTTATTTTTATATTGTCTTAAGGAACACAGGGATATTCTGCAAAAATAGGAGTTTCTTTAAAATCTAAGCCATGGCAACAAAAGGTTTTAGAGCCATGATTTTAAAACTTTGTTGAGATTAGTGCCTTTTGAATATTTTCCCTTGTGCCTTAGTTTCTAGCAAATGTCATTAACAAAATCCATATTTAATGGTTTTAAGCTCCTTTAAATAACAAGATGTAGAAATAGATAGTGAATATAATGCAAGATAACACATTCTTTGAACGAGAGGGAGATAAAAAGAGAAAGCAAATAAATCTTTGTGTCTTTACACCATTTTGATTTTGGAGCTCTCTGACTATAGAAACTTCAAGTACTGCAAAAGAAAATACTGAGTTTGTGTAGTTGGGCTTACCCTGATATTTTTATTCTATACCTGAATTTTCATATTTGGCCGTTTCGTGAAGCAATTCACAGAGTGAGTTTGAACTTTCTAATTCCAATTCTTCTACTCACTGCAGTAGATTGTAGTGTGACAGTGAACAGAACCCTCACTGAACACCTTCCCACCAAAGAGAAGCTTTCCTGTTGAGCAGGTGCATTCACCTGCTTCTGTCTCCTGCAGTCCCAGCCAGCCCTGCTCTGTCCTTTGGAAGACAGGAATTGTTCTCCACTTTCAGCTTCAAGCTGTGACAATATCCAGCAGAGGAGGTGGAACAAAGCAACACCCACCTTGCTGCCTGAGGTCTCTCCAGGCCCAGCAGTGTCCATCCTGATGTGAGATAAACATCACCTTCTGCAAGGTCGTGTGCTCAGAAACCGCTCCTGCTGTTCAGATTCTTAATTAACCAAATGCACAGACACTACTCAGGTTAACTCTGTCAGATTTAAGAGATAAGGTAGGTCTGGTAGAGACATCATGTCCATGAATTGCTCCCTCCCTTGGCCAGATTTGCCAAGGTTATCCTATATTTTCCTGTGAAAACAGCAGAAATGCAGAATTGTATTTCTGTAGGACTCATAGCCAGTGTAAGGAAAACATGTTTCTTCTACTTGTTAGTAGTACATCAAGCTAGCTTTATGTCTCATGTCAGTAGACAGTTTTTGACATAATTATACTGCTCTTGTTGCTTTACTTCCTAATCAATCTGAGTTGGGCAAAACTGCAATTATAATCAATGCTTATATTGACAGAGCAGAGTGATAATGGGGAATGGCAGAGGAGTAACAAGCATGGGTTGTTGTTCCTTTTAAGAGCTTGCAGTAAGAACAGCAGCTCCATAGCCTAATTTATAAGCTAAACCCACAATTTGGGAGTGTCCCAGTGGAACAAATTTTTGTCATCTTTGAAAAATATTCAAGCTGTTTGTGTTAATCAGACTGTATTTTAGACATTCTGATACTGTAGGTGACTTTTAATATGATCCTGACAGACTTTATAAAATTAGGTGTGGTCAGTTTTAACCTGAGCTCTGTTGAATGCTCATTTCTTAGCACTGCTGAAAATTGAGACATCGATTCCTTTAGTGGGAGCAGAGAGAGGAAAACAAATCTGCCTTTCTTTCACTGCCACAACTGGAATGTCAGGCTCTGTGCTCTGTTTCCCTTCTCACCTCAGAGTTCTTCTCTTCTTTTTGTTGCATATTAAACTGCCTTGGAAAGGAAAGGCACAAGGTCACTCATACTCAATAGTCTCAAATCCAGCACACAAAGAGCCCCAGCATGATGAGGAAAGATTGATTCTCACCACATCAGGCTGTGGAGCATCTCATCTGCCAGCCAGTGGTGTCCCTTCCTCCCTGGTGCTGAGTGAATGTGGAAATGGAGGGCACTGCTCCCTCTGTGTCACACAGAGGTTTTCTGGACAGGAGACACAGTGAGTTAGGCACTCAGGCTGCAGAAAAGGCTCTTCTGAGGCTTGCAAACAAATTAGGTGCCTATACACAGCCTAGATTGGGACACCAAATTCCAGGAAAGGATATGGGATCAGGTACAGTGTGTAATATTATGGAAATGGTTGTCTGAGGTCCAGTGGAGCACAGCATTGTGTCTCTGTCAGTTGTGTCTGCCTGTTGCTGAGGCAAAAGTTTAAAATGCAGTGAAAGTGTATGTGGGTTGTTGACAGGGTTACTGTCCCAGCATCTGAGTCAGTGTCTCAGCAGCTTCCCAAACCAGGACTGACATCTGTGAGAATGTTTCCCCAACTTTTCTGACTGTATTTTCCAGCCTATATGAACATTTAGCATCACCTTTACACTCTGGCAATGTGTTGTGGAGGCCATCCGTGCAATTTTGGGCTAAGCATTGACTTGGTTTTCTGCTACATCAGGATATAATAAAAATTACTGTAGGGAGGATCACTCTATTAGTTGGTGGTTGGGTGATTCATGGTGACCCTTCATGATTTTGTGTTGATGTTGATAATATTTACATCTCTGTATTTAATGGTACATGGACTGTGGTGTTGTGAACGTGTTGGAAAAGGCTGGCACCTCCCCTTTGAGGAGCTGGGGACAGCATGGACTGCTTAGAGCTTGGTCCAGGTATCAGAGCTTTGGGGAATGTACCAAAGTGGAATGAAAGCCCATTCCTTGGGATGGGGAAAGCACTTCATCCTAGCAAGGTGCCTTAAACAAAGGATGCTTCAGGGAAACATTATTACAATAACAGTCCCTAGTCCAGGAATCACCCTTTGAGGCAGCCTGGAAATGTTATCTATCTCTTTGTCTAAATAAACTTTAATTTAAACGTTATCCTTGATAAATCTGGAGGCATTCTGCTTGGTAATTCTTTAAAATACCATGTATTTAGTGCCACATAGTTGATGTATTGGGTGATATTTTTGATTCAGTCGGAGACATATTTGAATCACATGGTGGATTTGATTTACTGTAGGAGATACCTGTTTTGATAGATGATGCATCTTGTCCTGCATTGAATAAGCAGTGATTCAACAGGGATGTGTCTGATTTGGTGAATAAAATATTGTATCTGATTTTGATCAATTTTTCCTGTAATACACACATTTATTTTAATAGTTGATGCATTTATTTTAGTTTGAAGTGTATCAAATTCTTCATGTAATGTTCTTTCTTCTGTTGGAATGATCTATGGATTTTACAAGGGATAGATATATATTTCAATTAAAAGTAAAATGTTCATTACTGGCTGCCTTGCATTCACAATATTCGTGAATATTTCAAATTCCCCTCATGTAGGGATTTGTGGTGGTTGGATGTAAGGCCTCTGTAAAGTGTAAGCAAACCCATTTCTTTGTCGAAACCATCAGTGTGCTATTATGTGAAGGTAGAATGTCTTTTTGAAGAGAAACAGATTCTGTTTATGCCTCACATGAAGAGCTTCTGTGTGTGCCACAGATATTTAAAATTATTAATAATACATGGGTACTTCATAATCATAATCAACCAGGCTCTTTTGCTGCATGTAAATCTTCAGTGAGAGTTTTCAGCTAGAATAAATAGATACATGACTTAGGACCAGAGATTTTCACTTTTAGGGTACTATTACTCTGATTTTTTTGTTTGATTGGGGTTTTTGTGGTGGGTTTTTGGGGGGTTTTTGCTTGTTTGTTTGTTTTTAGGGTTTGTGCCATAACTTTGCTCCTTTCCTATCCCAGAACACAGTGAATTGTAGAGCTTCTGATGACCTCTAATCTGTACCTGATCAAGCAGACACACAATGTATTTTGTTGCATATTTTCACTAAGGGGTAAACTGCAATGCATTTTGGCTGGCACCAAATTACCTTATTTTATGTATTTAAATTTTACACGAGTAAAGGTCATTCATTTCCCTGGATGCTTCTTATTGTATTTAGTTCCATGCTAGGAAAACAATTATATCAGGCTTAGCCCTTCCTGACCTTTTGTATGTTACTACTTTTGTTTAATTAAAAAAAATTCTACAAGAAGGAAACTGAGATTTTAAAAGATTACAGTTATTAGCCATTCCCCGGGCTGATACAAGATTATATAAAAGTGTAGCCAACAGAAATGAAAAGCTGGGACAGTATTAAAAGGGATAATCTGAAAGTAGAACTAATGATAAAAGCTGGTGCTCCCCAGCAGAGGTTCCTCAGGGGGAGGCTGGTGGGAGGCTCAGCCTTCCTCTTTCCCCCCTCACTCTCATGCTGGGTGCAGGACTGTGCTGGCCCTTTGGAGAGCCCAGGGGTGCTTGGCCATAGGGCTTTGTGCTTTGTGCTGCAAGTCCCCAGTTTGTACAGCAGATAATGCTGAGCTCCTCTTGTGTGTTCAGATGACAAGAGTCAGGCCTTGCTGTTTGACATAAAATAATTGTCCTGAGTAAGGGGAAATGGGATTAAGAGATCAGGTGTGTTAGTGCTTCCTAATCTTGATCCGTAGCTATATGTATTACTTTAGTTTTTAAGGCAAGGAGTATTTTACACGTTAAACCTGCAGCATGAGATCCTCTTTATCACTTCAGAAGGAATATGAGATCAGAGAGGTGCCCTGGCCTCAACCTGCCTGGCAGGATATGTAAAGCAGTGATAAAATGGCTCATCTCCTCTGATACAGGTGTAGCTCCAGGTGGAGCACTTTCTGCTTTCTAGGAACAATTTCTGGGTTCCCCCAGGAACATTCTGCATCCAAGCACTGATCTTCTCTGAGCAAGCTGCCAGGTTTGGAAAAGGGAAGAACTAAGTGATGTAAAACTGGCTGTGTGACTTAGGTCAGGATAAATATTGCTTTGTTTTGTGCTGCCTTAGCACATGGACAGAATAGATGCAGGGGCTGGAAGCATTCCTGGTGCCTGCAAGCCCAGGAGGAATGAGGGATGCTGGCTGCAGGCAGGCTGAAACCTCCCCTCCATCCTCAGCAAGGTTTTCACACAACTGGAATGTTCTCCCTTTAGTGAATTGCTTGGGAAAATGTCTAGGGCCAGATTCTCCTCCAGGCTCTGGGCTAGTTTTGGACAAGAGCATCTGTATGATACTGAAAATGTCATATGCTGTTAAATAATAATAGTTATCTAGTCACCTTTTCATCAGAAAGATGATTGACTTTTGATTTTGAGCTTTTTCTGAAAGAAATGTTGCTCATGCACCCACAGCCAAGATTTGTTTCCAGCTCTTGGGCAGCTCTCGCAGTGTTCAAGCACTTCAACAATTATGAATTTGGATATTTAAATGCTGCCAAGTTCTTTAATATTTTATATTAAATTTTATTAGAAGTTCTTGAAAGCTGTGAGCATTCATTTCTGCAAAAGATGGTAAAAAGCCCACATAAGTGTCTACATATGGAGAACCATTCACAGATAAGTGACAACAATACAAGTTTCTAAAGTTGTAAAAAGTTGTCATTTTGTTTTCTACTTGAGCAGCTGGGCTATTAAATTACCTGGGCTGTGTAATGGACAATAGACAGGCTGTTGAGAATTAAGTATAAAGCCAAACATGTGGCCTTTAAAATTTTTTCTGACTTGCTCCAGCATGTAGCACTGCATTATGCCTGATCGCATTGGCGTGATAGGCAAGTGAAACAAGACAGTTCATGCTAATGAACAGAGAAACACTGCAGTTTGCTAGTTACCAAATTCACTTAGAGTATTTCAGGGCATTTGGAAGTATTATGGGAGAGACAGTTATTGCTGAGAAGAGCTGAGCTGTAATGAAATTAGGGATGTGAAAACCATATGTTTGCCTCTGTTTTACCAAAGCATGAAATGTTCTCTTACTGTATATCTGTAGCTGCTATCTGCTTGAAAATAAAGGCTGTGCTGCAAGATCACTTGACTAGGGTACAGGGTACAGATCTAAATTTTAATTGAAAAGACATTTAATCTCAGCATGGTTTGTTTCAGATGGGTATCTGGCTTTATGGCCTTTATACTCAAGGCACATTTGTGTATTGTTTATGATTATAATGAGAGAAAAACAACTGCAAATGTGTCCCAACCCTTTCACAATAATAGCACTTGGTAAACCATGACAGAAAACATTTTTTTAATAATCATAAAAATTTCTGTGCTCGTTGTTGCCAGTTCTGTTTGGCCATGTTTACAAAGTGCAGTATGAACATGGGCTGGGTATTTCTCACTTTAAGCTGTGGTCAGGTTGGATTGTTTCCTCTAACTTTTCAGGTGCATCCAAATCATCTAAGCCTAGGAGTGTTCACTAGTTTTCATAAAATTCACCTTTATTGTCTCAAAGTAGAAGCTGTTTCCAAAGCAAGGACAGCTGGAAGCGCCCTAAGGTCGCGTCTGTCCCTGCTGCGCTCTGACCCTCGCCCATCAGCTCCCTCAAGTGGAACACTCTTCCCTGTTCTGTACTTGAGATGGTCATTTCAGGTGAGGGAAGGCAGTCAGCATCAGACAGAAACCAATTTTTACCTCCTATTAAACTCCAAGCATGAAAGGCAAGGAGTGCAGACAACCTTGTCATCTCCCTGTCTGGGTGGCGAGTGACTGACACAGGGGGTGCCTGGCTGCCTAGAGGGGAGCTCAGCACTCCTTTCAAACCATTTATTGCTGTGGTTTTTTATGGTTGAACTTCACGAGGACTGGGCACACTGCAGAGGATGGGTGAGGGAATTTAAGGGCAGGGAATTAATTAGAAGCTGTCAGTGACTGAAAGGAAGTGGGTTGGACAAGTATGATGGGCTCAGCAGGGTGTCCAAGAGTGCTAAAATTGATAAAACAAAATTGTTTTGATCTTGGCTGGGAACTCAGAAATATTGCCTTGGATAATAAAGAAGATATAAGAAACATTCTTTAGATCTTTCCTAATGTACTTTCAAAATCCTGTGAGGTACTTCCATGGACACAACATTTTCTGTGGAGTTCTGAATTGCTTTAAAAATAAGAAGGCTCTGGTGAGTGTCATTTCTGGTGAGAAGACATGACCAGTGTCCTCTTCACTTGTCAAAATTATTCTGGTGGAACATGATAGGGTTCTACCTTCTGCAGAGGACTAAGACCAGCCTTATTCTGTTATTAAAAATGTCTTTCTAAGGTCATTTAGCTCCTCTGAAATTCTTTCAAGTATGCACCAGAGCAATGTGATGAATAGCTGCCAGCCCACATTTGGGCAGTATAGCCTGTTATAAAGATTAAGTAACATTATTTAAGATAATTGCCTCAATAATCTGTCAATTTGCAATAAATTTTCCTTCGTATTATAATCTATTTTTAAAGTTGAAAACTCTCTACATGATTGGAAAGATCCTTCTGATTTGGCATACAGCTGTTATGATGTAGTTCAGGCTGCTTTTTTCTTTCTGATGTTTTCATATTTCAAGTCTGTCTTCTGGACTTTCAAGGAACTCAGTCTTTCACCGTTTCTTTTTTTTTTTTTTTTTGCTTAATGCTTTGGACTGGCAGCATTTGAAATTATCTTTCTTCATTGACCTCTGGGAGCTTTATTTACACCTTGAATATGTTTATATTATAGCTGGGAACAAATGATGCCTTTTATTGCTGCTGTTGTATTTACTTGGATGGGATGTGGCAGGTCAGACCCATGTACCACCACCCTCTGTCCTCTCCCAGCATGAGATACTCTTTACTGCTAAAGCTGCAAGTCCCTCTCCAGCTGGACTTCAGCTTCTTGAGGCCACTTCTTACACAGGTCCAAACCTGTTTTTATTAGCTCTGCAATGGTCTCTCCCTGCTGAGTTATTCTTGCCATAAATTGCATACTCATTGTTAGCCCCATTTCCTAACTGAAGAAAATGAGGCTCAGAGGATTGAAGGATGTGGTTTCCACATTCAGAAATGCACCAATTACCTTTTGTGCACAGTTATTGTAGCTGCACACACACTGTGGATTCCAGAAGCCAATTCAGTGCATTAGATCCTGTTTCCATGTGCATTTGAACACTTGATGAACATACTTGTGTACTGGAAAAGCAGCTGTGCCCAGCTGGGCAGGAACAGCTCCCAGTGAGTTCCACAAGGTCATTCAGCAAATGAATATTGAACCTGAAGCTGGATAACATGTCCCTCTTTTATTAAGTAGAAAATAAACTGTTGAAGAAAGTTTCTTCTAGATTATATTACCTGTTGGGTTTAAACACATTTTCCATCTCTTAGAGCCAGTTTTCCTATTGTTCTGCTGTGAAAAAGCTCCCTATGAACTGTGCAGCAGTGCCATTTCTAAAAGATGGGTATGTGAGGCAGTAGTATACATACTTTAATAATAAAATCTTATTGCTGCAGCAAAAGTGTTGTTTCAGCTCTTTTTCTGTGCAGCAGAACAGTGGCACCCAGTGGCCATTCATGCAAAAATACTAACCACTACAAATTCACAAGCTCGAATATCAGTACAAAGAAAAATGAAAAGAAAAATAAATCAGCACTTGCGTCCCTTTTGTTTCTGTATGCCTATAAATATTCCTTTAAACCCTGTAAGTTCTGGACAAATTTCAAGGACATTGCATGTTCTCTCGCGCATATATCTGTGGTAACCCTAGAATACATACATGTGCTTGCAGGTATGCCTATAGCACTTTCATTTGGATTTGTTTCTAAAAATAAGTTTACTTCTTTCTGCTTTTAAAAGACCTGAATGGTTTATCCGAAGGGCTACAGATAAATAGTGATTCATGTTCCCTTGGCTCTCCATTATAGCCAGGAACGCTGTGGATTTGGAAATCATGCCAAAAGACAAAGTGTTGTAACTGCCATGAAGAGCTGATCTTCAGGTGAAATTCTGAATAAATGGGTGCAGCTCCATATATAAATATACATAAATATAGACCTGCCTGATCAGCCCTTTACTCCTGTGCTGAAATGATCCTGTTATTTGGGCTTACAGTGAAGACTTTATTACCAGAGAATTGGAGTCTTTTTGTGGAGTAAATCTTCAACAGCAGTTGCCTGTCTGCAATTCTAGTTTAGATCAGGGAAGCTTTTTCTATCAAAACTGTCTAAAATTTTCCTGTTAAAAATGTAGGTTTTAACATTTAAGATGCTCCAACAAATCCCAGTTTCTTATCGGAAAATAACCAGCCATCTCAGCATATAATCTCTCTCAGATAATCTGAGGGTTAAATGCAATCAGGTGAGAAAAACGTATAACTCCTGTGTCTATCTAAAGATTTTGTGCAGCCACTCTAGTCCAGATAATGCATAAGCATGAATTTGGCCCATATTTATAGGCAGAAGATCTAAGATCTGTCTATCCATGCCCTGAACCTAAAATAGCTGGTGCATTTGCCATCTAAGTTTTATAGCAGTAAAAGAATTTAATGTATTAAACAGCTATTCTTGGGTTATAAAATATTTCTAGCTTAAAGAAAGTTTAATAAGGTAAGTTCACTTGCTTGCATATTGGAAGCAAAGTCAGTTTGATGTTTGAATTGGTAATGGCTTCTTAGCTGGAAAACTCATATCTTATGTTGAATTATTCTAAATCAGACAATAAAAATGATTTGAAGGAGAACTCAGAAATAAAAAGTACAAAGGCTTTAAATAAGGTATGTTTAATGTCCCATGAGTCAACAGAATTGCTTTGTGGTTTAGACTGATTTTATATTATTAATAGGACTGTACAACAATCTCCTACAATCCTTTATTCCATTGGTAATACCTTTTGCCTAGGGCCAGCATAGAAAGTATGCATACAGCAGAGGAATAATTGTGAAATTAAGATCTAAAAACTTGAAGAATTCCAGGAATTCAGGATTTGATTAGAATGCTCAGCCACTGTGTGAGTAATTGCAGTTGGACCTGCCTTCTATATGCAGTTTCTTCTTGACTTTAAATTCTTCTCCTTCCCTTTTTTCTGAGAACCAGAAAAAAGATTAAAAACTTGAAGAGTAAAAAAGTGGAATTGTGTGAACAGTTTGTAAAATACAGTGTCGCAAGATGAATTAAAAAAAAAAAAAGCCACTAATAATCTTTTAGCAGATGGGGTACAAATGTTTTGTATCCTTTTGTTGACAGCAGCCCACGAGCAAATACCCGAAAGCTTTTCTGAGGCTGGGAAAAGTAAACAAAGCCTTTGAGTTGGATTGTCTGAAGCTTTTCTGGAGCAGTCATTTTCCTACAGACATCTCATGCTCCCACAGAATGTTGAAGGCTGATGAAATGAGTTCCAGGCTTTGGATGGCAAGGTGTAGGAAATCAGAGCGAGGAGAGCCTGGCCTGTTGTGGTACATCAGCAGTGATTCTGTGTGGGAAAACTGGGAGAAAATTCTGCTTGGCCTTCCAAGAATGCTGCAGGAGACAGAAGACCTGTCCCTGCAGTAGCCCAGACCCCAGCCAGTGTTAGATGTACAAACAGAGGAAGAAAAGAGATGTGAATCTCTTTGCAGAGAGTGGAGTGGAGGAATCACTTGAAATGAGGACAGCTGGCTGTTGGATGTTCATAGAGAAATGAGGCTGGAAAACCTTGGGCTGGGGACTTGGACCATGGTGAGAATGTGCCCTGGAAGCTGAGGGGCCAAGAGAATCCAAGAGCAGGAAGGAGTAGCATGAAGAATAAGTTAGAAAATTTAATATAGAGATATTAGAGTATAGGCAGGAGTACGAGGGGAGCAGGCAGTTAAATGAAAAGGAAATAGTTGAAAGACAGATGAGATGTTTAGAACGTTGACAGAACAGGGTAGCTATGAAGCCCCTGAAGACTCCAGGATTCACCTCAGAAGGAGAAGATTGACAGACCTTTAAGAAGGAGTCTGAGAGAAGGGCTTGAACTTGTCCTTTGTTTTCTTGGAGCCTGGCTACCTGGGATGAGCATGGAGTTTTTAGTGTGTCTGGAGAGCTGAACTAATTAATGAGGTGAGGCAAAGGTTCAAACATACTCAATGTGCTGAGGAGGAGAAAAAGGCCTGAACTCCTGAGAAATCCTGATTATGCCACCTGTAAGGCAGAAGTTCTCTTCAGACTGTTACAGGACTCTGAGATGCATTGAGAGATTTTTACAGGCACACCTCAATTTACAAGCCTGAAAAAGAAAACATGACCAGTAAAACAAGAAGGTGCAGAAAACTTTTAGGGTACATATGTAAACAAACACTGCCTGCATTATCAGAAACCCCTGGGAGGGAGACATGCATTGCTAAAATACTCCCATCAGAGGTCATAACCCATCTTTAGCAGCTCACAAATGTATTGTACACCCATGTGGAAACTGTTGTAGTTGATTTAGCAGAATGAGTACCATTGGTCTTTTTGTTCTTATTTTTGGTAAGCCTTTATCCACCCCATCCTTCTCAAAAGACTAAAATATCAAGTGAATTCATCTATGAATCCTTTAGGCCTCTGCATCCCATGAAGTGTAAGAACTAAGCAGTTAACATTTGTAAAGTATATAATACAAATTTTAGGAGCTTTCTGAATACATGCAGTGTTCTGTTGAAGCTGTGTGCATTGAGTTGGGTTTTATTTGAAATATTGTTTGTTTGTTTGGTGCTTTTTAAAGTTTGCCACAGCAGAGTGATCTTATTCAGGTTGCTGACTCCTCTCTAATGGCAATAAAAAAGTAGGAAAAATTGGAGAGGGCAACAGCTGGAGATTACGTCTGCAAAGTTTGTGGTTAGACTTAAAATCTGTGTTTAAAAATACTGGCTTGTATGAACAAGGTAAACAAAATGATTGCACTGTCCTCTTTCTTTTTAACTAAGGGTTTTCCTTTGTTAAGAAAATATCAGGAAGAAGAACCTTAAGAGCAAAGGTCCCCAGCTATATTTGTTGGTGCCATCAGGTGTGATGGGTGTGTGTATGGCTGACTGCAAGTGCTGCCTTTTCCTAACCTGGAAATGAAACTTGAGATAATTTTAGTAAGGAGGTAATATAAGAGTGAATTTTTATTTGAAGGCCTTCAGGAGCAGTTACAGAAAGATGTCCACGAAAGTCCACATCTTTAAGTACATTTTTATAAATTTTAGGAAATTAGCATAATTGATAAAAAGCATCAATTAGGAGGATAAGTGGTGATGAAATTCCCCCCCAGGTCAAGCCGCTTTTCTGGAGCCCCCCCTTTTGATACTAATTGCACTTTGTCCATGAAAATATATCTTGAAGAGTTGTTCTCAGCCTTGCTCCTCAGGAAGAACCTAGACAGCACTGGGGCCTTGTACCCCCCAGGGCTTGGAGCTCTGGAATTTGTCTTGTTTTTCTGCCTAGGGAAAGGCCATGGAAAATTACTGGGAAATCTAGGCACTAATACAACAGGCTGCAGAGCTACAAATAGGTGTGTGAAGAATACAGAGAACATAGAAAAGAAAAAAAGGCAAAACCCAAACGGGCATCACAGTAACCCCCCTGGGTCTCACTCTGCAAGGCACTGCCCACGCCTCCTGTGCCCCGTGTGCCATCAGCACCTGTCCCCACCTGCAGGACACCCCCGTGCCCAGGTCAGCCTCAGCAGGGCAGGGAGAACCTGCTGTCCCTGCCAGGGGTGGGACACTCCTGTCACACCTGGGGATGAGAGCAGGGCTCACTCCTCTCTTCAGACAGACCCCAGTTTAGCTGAGTGTGCAGGGAAATCAATCGATGTCCATGGAGGATTTTTTCCTAAATCCTGGAGGCCAGCCCTGGCCAGTGAAGTGTGTTTGCTCAAGGAAATAGCAAATGAAACGTTTTTGACTGGAGAGGAGATTTACTGACTGTGTGGCCATCCAGAAGGTTTGGGGCTTGTATCTTCTGTTCTAACTGAAAGCTGAGAAAGATGTTTATTTCTGCAAAGCAGGAACACAATGCCCGTGCAAGGAGACTTTTATTTTCCTTTCGGATGGCTCAGAAGACACAGAGTTTCCAGACTCATTCTCAGGTCTAAGGCTCTCTGTTGTCATTCATGGCATGTTCAATAGAAGTGATTTATTGCCTGTCTGCAAGTCAAGACATTTGATCATTATCATCTTCTTTTTCCTCCACATCAACCTCTTCCCATCTTTTGCAAGTCCAAGCTAATTTAGATAAGGTCAAGATCTGGGCCACTCCTTAAAAGTTTTTAACATGGCTTTTCCTTCAGTGCCTTCTATCTTATTCTTGAAACATCTTTTGTAGTATCCCCAAGGCAGAGCTGGAAGAGGAGGTTGGTGGGTAATTCAGTAGTTAAGCTATCCTCCAACATCTGACATGCCTCCAAGGCATTAAATTTTCCCTTGTATCTGTTAAATTGCTGGGAGCTTTCTTCAGTGGTTAATCATCTTTATGAAATATGTGGGGTTTGCAGTGATGCAGAACTTTGAAAAATTCTCCTCACATTATCATTCTAAAGGTGGAAAAATAGATATTACAGGTTTATCTCCATAATATCTGGGATGTGTGTAAATATATCTTTATGTGGAATAGCAAAACAAATTAAAAGGCTATTTAACCCTTCTTATAAATGGGATATGACCTTACATCATCCCTTCCCCCATTAGCCATGAATGCAGAAATCCTCTCTGAATATTTCTTCTCATGTTTAGTGCTAAAAGCAAAGCAGGAACAAGATTTTTAAAGGATTTTTTTCCCAAACCATCCCTGCAGACATTTTCTGAAAAGGATAATCCATCTTAAAACATGTTGACTTGCAAATTTGTCATGCCTCTGCCAGATAGGAGAATGCTGCAGCAACTAAAGAGCCACCAGACACAGTTCTATCCTCCAGCAATATCCTGAGGAGTTGTGCAGAGCTGGTGATGGGCTTTGTGGGCTGCTTTGACCACAAAAGTCAGAGAGCAGAGCACAGGACAGGCAGCATGAGCAGCACCAGGCAGGAACAGCCTCCTGCACTTTAGGGGACAAGGAGAGAGGGAGGGAGTAATTTTATAAGTTTTTCCCCTTAAATCACATCTTGAAAGCAGGATAAGTGTTCTTTGTGCATATCCCTGTGCATTGAGTGCTTTGAGACCTCCCAGTTTTTTTTCTGTGGCTTAGCAAAGAATTATGTCTGTGTATTTATGGGGTTAAATTATTTTTAAATGTGTCAGTCGAAGTCCCTCAAAAACATCTATTTTGCCAGACTGATTTGAAATCCTTTTTTTTTTTGTAATTTCTGATGATATCTTATAGAAAATGAAATTATCTTGTTCACACAGCCACTTAGTATTTTCTTTTCATTATAAGAAGGCTAACATTACTCGTATCATCACTGTGATTCTGAGTAAAATCAATATGGTTTTAATTACTCATGGCCTGTGCTTCTATTATCTAAGACTGCCAGTGCACACAGAGTGAACCTGAGGCAAATTTAGGTATCATGAATTAGGTAAATGAATTACATTTGGTTTGTGTTTATGAGGGCTTTCACAGCCCAGGAAAGCGAGCTGGATGTGGCAGTTGGTGCTTTGGTTTGGTTCACGTGGTGGTGTCTGGTCAGAGGTTGGAATTCGTGACCTTGGAGCTATTTAACAACCTTAATGTGTCTGTGGTTCTGTGATTCTAAGCCGTGTGATTGATTGATTGATTGATTGATGTTTTGTTTGGAATGGAGCTGCACTGAAAGACTGCACTGCCCATGATCAGGAGCCAGAACAGGGAGGGTGTGCAGTGCTGGGTCTGAGTTGTGCCTGACAGAAGTGACACAGAGCAGGTAGGAGCAGCATCTGAGGTAGCTGGGACCAGCAAACTCTTTCTCAGGTTGTTTATTGTTTGTAGCCAGCTGAAATTATGCAGCAGTTGGTACCTGTGACTGTTCCTGCACTGGGGCTGGGCTGTGCTGGGCTGCCAGGGCCGTCCAACTGAGGATTGGGCAGCTGGGGGCCTCAGCACAGCTGGCCAGGGGGCTCAGCCTGAGCCACAGGGACACCAACAAACACAGGGACACAGCACGAGGCTTCCTGCCACTTGAACTCCACTCCTCTAAATTGCACATCTGAACAAGGGCTGAGCAAGCAAGATTATCTTTGCTTCAGCTTGCCGGATGATGAGCGTGCAGATAGACATTCTACTCAACACATTTGAGAAGAGCAGAATTTCTGCTCTTAACCATTCTGGAAATCTGCAGTGTCACATCCTAAACCCAGACTTTGCCATTTTTTTTTTTTTTTTAAGTTGAAAGAACTGCATTGAGTTAATTTGCTTTTCTCATGTTCCTCCTTTTCATGAGCATTCACATGGTTCTGTTCTGCTAGTCAGTTCCTCAGGGGAGAGCAGGGCAAGGAATACACTTCAAAGTTTTATGAGGGTACACTCACAGAAGCTTAATATTAAATTTAAACTTGAAGATGTGCATGCCTTCATTTCTATTCTACTGTGCACTCTCTGACTCTGGAGTATTGAACTTGCCAAGAAAGTTCAGAATGTGGTTTAATTTTTAGGAAAGCTGTCTGCTTAAAAGTGGAGTGTACCTGAGGTTGAAACTAACTACCAGAGGAAATTCTATGATAAAAAAATAAAAAATACATGTCAGATAAATTATTCATTGTTCATTGTTTGCCTTTGACTTAAAAGGAAGAAAAATACCCACTGCAAAACCAATCATGTTTTGCAGTTAGTTTTGAACTTTTTTATGTTTTTAATTTTAATATTCGTCTTATGAAATGCTTCGTGTTTTTGTGAGAAAACTTTATGTGAACTCTGCCTCCAAACTCAACCTCTGCAGGGAAAATTATATGAAAATTAAGTTACAATGCTATGTAGTGAAAGGAAAGACCAGTGTTACTTTCATCCTGAGGCTGAAATTGTCTCTCTAGCAACTGGAAATAGAGTTAAGCTTGCCAAGAGTTCCTTGTGAAGCAGATGGAGAGGCAGCTAACAACCTTGATGAAATCTTGTTGGCTAAGCCTTCTGAGTATCCACGGGGCTCCCAGAGCTACCTATCAAATTAACCCCATCACTGCCCTCCATGAAAGTATTCTTCACTCTTGGCAATGGCTGGAGCAGTTTTGCACCCTTCCTCCTCCCTGCACAGAGCTGTTTGTTCTGAACAGCCAGTGAAACTCTCAATTACTTCTTCATGTGATGAGTGATTACAGGTCTGTCCTGACTCCTGAAAAACTTCCATGGCCATGTGTGTCTTCTCTCTTTAAAGGCTTTACACTTTTTTACTGGTATTCAAAAGACACCCAAAAATGTGATAATTAATGCCTACATACTTCTAATGGTTACATAAAATAGTATTACATGTGGCTGAAGGGTAGAAAAGGATATTTGGTTGATGAGTTAGAGTGGTGTGCTGAGTGCAGGGACAGCCTTGGACCCTGCTGGCATTCTCAGATGCACAACATGATCCAAACGCTGGTTGCAAGATGATGGTATCAGTCTCTCTTTTCTTGCTGCTGCTGGTGGGTTCTGAATATAAATCACAAGCTGTGTGTGCTTCGGCTGATCCTCTGTTCCCACAGTGACCTCAGAGTAAATGTATTGTTTTTTCATTTATATTTAAGAACAGATGAAAGTGTGTTGGGACTTGCTTCCCTATCCACACAAACTAAATCAATATTTCACACACACTCTGTGTTGGCAATTAGTTGCTCCCCATCAGAAGTAACATCTGCTTTAGAAGTTTCCACACCATCCATTCTGTTTGTTTTTATTCTTGCAAGTGTTCAAGCAACTAAAGTGGGATCAGAAGTTTGTTTAATTGCCATTTCTTTCTTTTCCACTGCAAGAAAGCTGTCCATACAGAAAGGACACTGTGAAGTGAGTAGACATGCAGGTGTAGAGTCATTGATGTCCTCCCTCTGCTCCCCCTGTCTGCTGTTCAGCATTCACACCTGTGCCTGTGTGTCATTTTAATTATTAAGAGCTTCTCAGTGCACAAAGCCAAATCATGCTCTTTGATATGCATGGAGCCCTTCTCTGAAGCTGGGGAAACCACAGCTGGTCCCTACATGAACCATGCATGATGGGATGTGGTGTCAGTGCCATTTCAGGGGCTACAGTGCTCAGCAGTGCCCAGGAGGGAAGGCAGCCTGAGTTTCAGAGTGGGCAGGCTTTGGGCATTGCCCTGCTAGAGGGAAGAGTGGCATTCCAAGCCTGCCTGGAGGGCAGAGGTGGCCAAGCCTTGCAGGGAGGTTTGGAAGGCACAACCTTAAGCTCCTGTGTGTCAGACACCCCTCAGTGCTGGGTTCACTTGAGCTGGGGCCAGACTGCAGCAGGCTGAGGAAGGGCAGATGGTGCTCATGGACAGGAGAGTGAGCCATGAGGGCTTTAGCTCAGACAGAGGAGATGCAACTGGCATCTCCCAGATTGCTTCTATTGGTGTGCTTCTGAATTTATTTTCTTCCAGGTTTAAGGGAAATAGATAAGACTCATTGTAAAGAGCAAGATGATTTATATTGTCAGTTAAACACATGAGTAGGTAGAAGAGAAGGACAGGGAATAGACATGCAGGCAGTGATCAAGCACCTAAAGTAGTATTCTGAATCACTGTAGCCTGCCAGACTTCTTTTTAACCCAAAAGGTAGTTCTTGGTCTAAATTTATGCTGATTTAGAAATGCTCAATTTATAGAAATTATTTTTAACAGGAAATAAATATCTATATTTTAAAAAGCTTTTTGAGCAAAGCCCATTTGACAGGTGGGTACTGTGTGGACAGAAGTGTTTCAGATCTGTATGGAAAGTAAAAATTTTTTGTGGAAAGAAATATTATACATTTAATAAAATTAAACACATTTCTTCTCAACCTTAGGCAGAAAGAAAGCTGTCTTGCTAAGGACATTATTTTCTTTAAAATGTATTCAAGATTAAATTATTAGCAAATGCAAATTGACTATGTTGGTTAGTTTCAGATTCATTAGAAAAGATTTCCAAACAATATGGTGAAATCATGATGAATGAGACTTAGGTCTTTCATTTTGTAATGAAACATTTGAAAATTCTTAAATTTTTGCTGAAAGTTTGCTCCTCAAAGTGATTTTAGATTGACTGAAAACAGTATTTTCAAAATGTAAAGAAAACTAATTTATATATGTATATGTATACACACACATATATTCTCCTACATCAATGTGGTTCCAATGTACTGAAGTGTAATTCCAGCTCTTCTGCTGGAGTTTTCAAATAAGAATTTCTCATTGAGGAACTTTCCAGTAGCAAAGGGGGAATGGGGAAAATTATTCCTGGCAGTGTCAACACTATTTTATTGCTGAAGTGCTAAGGGTGAGGACAGGGACAGCACCTGGCTGTGACAGGGCCAAGAGCCCTGGATGTGTGCATGCCCCACCCACTGAACAGCTGGATGTGTGCACATCCCACCCACTGAACAGCTGGATGTGTGAGTGTGCCACCCACTGAACAGCTGGATGTGTGTGTGTCCCACCCACTGAACAGCTGGATCTGTGCATGCCCCACCCACTGAACAGCTGGATGTGTGCACATCCCACCCACTGAACAGCTGGATGTGTGTGTGTCCCACCCACTGAACAGTTGGATGTGTGTCCCACCCACTGAACAGCTGGATGTGTGAGTGCCCCACCCACTGAACAGCTGGATGTGTGAGTGTCCCACCCACTGAACAGCTGGATGTGTGAGTGTCCCACCCACTGAACAGCAGAGGGTTTGTCCCTGCTGGCTCATCCAGTGCTGAGGGTGTGCACATCTGACTCTGAAGGCCAAGTGTTCTGAGCAAATCTGCTGGCAAAAGAAAAGTCTCATCTCATGCTAATACCTACAAAAGCTACCACAGAGAGGCATCTTGCTCTGTGCAAGCAGATCAATCTGTTGGCAATTTCCTGTTTTCATGAACCAATAATGAGATTAGGGGAGAAAAAAAAACCCAAACCAAAAACCCACACACAAATTCAGTTCATTTGCTAAGATTATTGAACTAAAATGAGACACGTTTAAAATGTATTTCCTGTTTGCCACATTATAACTTTCCATTCTTAGTTTAGGATTAGGATTCTTAGAGCTGACCTGGAGGGAGTTTTTCTGCAGAAGGTGTTCAGCACTTCCCTTCTTCAGATAGAAAATATTGGCAAATGGAAAGTCATAGAAAATATGCATACAGGCCAAATAGCTGTATTTCTCCTAGAGAAAACAAACCAATCTACTGAAGATAGAACAGATTCCCTGGGTGATTTAACCTGTCCTGGATGCAACCCAAGTCTGGATTTATGCTGCTAAACACAGCTGTGGCTTTGGCTCTGGCGTAGAGGCAAAGAGCTTCTGATGAAAACTCTGAGAAGTTGAGCTGTCCATAAGACAGGAATGTATGAGGCCTGAATTTGAATTCTGAAAGGTTTCAAGGTTATGGTCGTGGAACTCTGTGCAGCATCACCACATTCCCAATGCAGGCATACTCATAACTTCTTCCTTAAAATCCAGTTCCTTTGTAGGCAGCATTTTAAAACAACAGGCTCTGAATGATATTCATATTTGCAGTTACCTACACTGAGAGCATGTAGGTAAGGAGGTGACAGTTTGAAAAATAAATTTGGAAAAGAATTTTGGAAAATAAAACATGTGAAGGAGTGACAGTGGAAATAAATTATTTTCACATGCCTAATATCGTATCAGGTATATGCTCTGCATTCATTTTTTCCAAAAAGGAAAGCAAAAAAGCCCTACAACAGCATATATTTAATGCAGCTCTTCTCTGAAATATTATGTCCATTATATATGCACATTCTTTTTTTGTTTCTCTGTGCTTTGGTCAGACACAGATTTGCCTCCACCAGCTGGTGTACAGTGAATCCCCTCACATGTGGAAGCTTGTGGATAATGTGGCAGGATAATAGTCAAGGTTACCTGACTTGTATCATGGAGTTCATGTGACACTTGGCCTTACATTCCGTGCTCACAGGTTTCCTGAGAAATTTGGAAGTGTTGCTTCTGACAGGGAGAGTTGAGAGGGCTTGGACCTTTCCTCCTGAGATGACCCTGCAGTAGCTGTGCTCTACAGAAATGCTAAATTCCCTTGAGATAAAAGCAGGCTGCTCAGAGAAGTGCCTTTCTTGGAGATTTGTACTCAGCTCCTACTTTCTCTCCTGAAGTACTTGTAAGGCTTTTTGCACTTTCCCAGCTGCACTTGGCAAGGCTTTGTGCTGCCTTGCTGGCAGGAATCTCAGAACTGCAGGGGCTGCAGAGTGGGCTTTGCAGCAGGGGCTGACCTCTGTGCTCCTCTGCTCCTGGGTTACTGCCTTAAACCCAGGTTACAGCAGAATGTAAAGCCCAGAAGCAGGTTTTAAATCCATCACACACTTTCCAGCAGCAGTTTCATTCGATTACAGGTTGCTGCAAGTAAGATGAGCCCAGGTGGGCTGAGAGTACATTTTTTCTGGCTCATGGTTTCTCACCTGCAATATGGGAGGGTTCTCCTAGGATGTGGATTGCTCATTAACTCTAAGGGTAACTCTAAGTCTAAATTCTAAGTCTAAAAAAATTCCCTCAGAATGTGGCATCTGTGGTTTGTTTTTGTTAGTTTGGTTGGATTTTTTTAGGTTGGTTTTCTCTTAATTTATTTCCTCTGGGAAAAGTAAAGCACTATATCTATTTAGCAGATGTCAACTCTCCTGTTATCCTATAGCTCTCATTTTCAACCTTCATTTTGCTAGGCTGAAGCTATGGAGAGTTAACCTTTGTCTTGAGAAGGTCTGAATTTATCCATCAAATAATTATAAATTTCCCCCAATACTGAGTATTCCAAGGTAACAAAAGCCCTTTGGTACTAGGGGCAGGTACCAAAGATGGCTGAGTAAATCAGTGTGGAACCTTGTCTGCAGACATGTCACTGTCTCACTCAACCCAATTTCTTACAATATCCAGGAACCTGTGACAGACCAGAATAATTGTTTAACGTTACCTTGAGATTTACTGACTGCTGTGTAGTGGAGTCTAAAAGAAGAATTTTTATGGAAGTCTAATATTTCAATTTTGCTAACTTATTCAGTTAATACCCCAGCAAGTAAAGGCACTGTCAAGCCCCCACAAGATACAGACAGGGAACTCACCTGGTAGGTTTTCTGCCTGTCACACCACTGTCAGAGTGTTCATTAGGCTTGTTTCAAAGAAAGGGCTCTGAATGTAGAAAGGCCACTGGACTCAATCAGTATAAAAGGTTGGCTGCACTCCCACTAGCTACCAGTTTTATTGTGTTACTGATCTACTTTAGTTTTCACAATTCTTTTAATAGTAGTAACTTTTAGTTGCCATTAGTGTTACAACTGTCCTCCGTGGGAGCATTTAACAATGAAAAATGCACATGAAAAATTGCTGGATTTGAAATGAAAGATACAGCATGCAGAAAAGTAATTTGATCATGAAAATTTTCCACAAGCTTTTCATGGGGGAAGAATAGTGAGTGCCAATTGGTATTTCAAAGTTCAGGTTAAATTCACATCACAATGGCAGAGGAATGCAGTAGATCAGTTGTAAGGAAAGATGAGTTACAGCTCAAATGGTGATTATGTCAGACAAATGGACAGTGTCTTGAAGGTTTCTTATAAGTATTTTAAGTATTTATAGCAAGACTTAATCGTGAAGGGAAATTTTGAGTGAATATAGAACCATCTTTACATCCTATGCTCCAGTACCTTCCTACATATTGTGCAGGCTGTAAGAGGATTGATTGGCAATAATGACTGGTCTGTTCATGGGAAGCATGGGGAATTTTGAAAGATGAATGGCTGGAAAAAAAAATGTAAAAGTGCTGTTCTGGTGCCTGTCCAGTTATTAGCAAATGCATGCAGAGTTGCTCTGTTTAATTCACTTCTCTCTAAGGGGGAGTCACGTCCAAGAAACAGCCCAAAGCCTTCATATTTAAATCCTTTTGGAAAAGCTGCTGAGTCCCTGCAGAGCAGCACGAGGCAGCCTCCCCTATTTACAGAGAACTGAATCCTGCTAGGCTCCAATTTGCTCTGTGGTGAGCACTGACCTCAACACCCACTGGGACAAGGGAATTTGAAACTCAGAGTTGCTCAGCACTGTGTAGGATTAAAGGTTCCAATTTCACTCCATTTAAATGCGTGCTCAAACTTTTTTTTTTTTTGGTACCTTGAATTAGATTATCAAAATGGAATTAAATTTGAGGACACCGAAATTTAATGTGAAATGGAACTCTTATTTTCTTGCCTGCCTCAATTATAACAAAAAGACCCCTGTGCTTTCAATACTTTTATGACAAGTGCCCAATGTGAAAAAGAAAAGAGAATAAGGAAAATTAAGAGCTTCCCTTTGCTGGACTCCCTAGTAGCACTCTAACTTTGAACAGTTTGGTATCCACAGCTCCAGCTTCAAGCCCTGAAAGAAAGTGGCTTTGTCTGATAGTTTTATTATATGTTTTTAAACTATGTGAAATGAAAGAAGTGGTGATTTAGAGGTTCTGCAGTGCTTTACTGACTCAAGTTCAGATTATAACAGACTGCTAACCCTTATTTCTCACCTGTAACACCAACCTATAAATTATAAACACATTGGCACAATTGTTAGATTATTATTTTTTTATAGCTCTCAATTTACAACTCTGGCTGTCCTTGAGCTGATTCTGTGTATTTGTTACAGCCTCCTGAGGCAGGATTCATTGACTAGTGACTCCACATTTTAGCTCAGGGAAAATTCAGTCTCATTCTGATGTCTTCAATTTTTCACAAGGCCTTACTGTTCCTCATTGATTATGTACTGAGGATTAATTATGCTGTCACCTAATCTATTTACATTCTTGGACAATATATGGGCCCACTTATTCTGGCATGGTCAGCATTTTCCCCCAGCATGGGACATGCTTGTTTTATTAATTGCAACATGTTGCCATTAGAATGCATGCAAGTGGCTGGTTAGCAAAGTTGTATTTATTCCCTTCATAAATCTATAAAGATATTTTTCTCTGAGACTTTGAAAACTGGACTGTCTACATTTTTTGCCTTGAAGGCATCAGAAAAATTTGTGTTTCATGAAAGAAGATTGCTCTCTGGTAAGTTGTTTTACACAGGTCAGTGCACAGTCCAGAGAAATATGATAGTATTCAAATCTGTTACTTCACATACATGATGAAAGAAGTGTAGTCAAATATGTGACATGGATTCTTACTTGTAATAGTCAAAGATTTCTGTCCATTCATTTGTATATTTGTATCCATTCACATACACTATAAATATTAAAGATAGATACAAAGAAAGGTAGATGTTAAATATAAAATTTAAGGATTTTCTCAAAGAAGTTAAGAAAGAGAAAATAGGATTTAAAATAGCAAAGAGCTAAGCATTTTGGTGGACTGGAACTATGGCTCCTTCCAAGCCTAACCATCCACTCTTCCAAGCAGCCACAAAAGAGCTAAAAAAGAGGAAATCCCAGGAGGCTTTTCCCATAAAATGCCTTTGCAGGGGGACAGCATGATTATTGTAGTTTACTTCCCTTGTTTCTCCCCAGGCTGAATGGCATTAGCCCCAGAGTTGTTAGGAGAATGCTAGGAAGCCAGTGTCATTTCCAGAAAGGAATTGTGCCCTGATGCCAGCCAGATCCCCAGCACAAAATAGCATCTCCTTATGCAGATGCATAAACTTATACAGTAGGAGATGAACTTATATCTCCACAGATAAAGGTCTTCCTCTTTATGCAATATACACTCCTGTGAACAATGGATCCTGTCCATGGTGGGAATTGTGGGGGAGTCACTGACAGGGAATGCCATTGAAACATCCCCTGATGTGATATATTGCCACCTAAAATTACACAGAGGCCACCTGAGAGCCACATGGCCCAAAGGGCTGAGCAGCAATATTGAGTCTGGGCATTTGTTCCTCTCCTTCCTTCCACCAGGTCCCCCTTTTGGAACTCTGAACTTTTGAGATCCTAGAAAAGGGAATTCTGCTACATGGAGAGTGTAAACCTGTGAGCAGATACAGCAGAAATCTGTTCTGAAGGTTGACTTATTAGCTTGGTAATAAATTAATATTGTACAGAGGCTGAAGTTAGAGATCAGGAAGAGGCAGAGCTTTTTTTCTAAAAAAAGCAGAAAATCCACCTCTAATGTTGTTTTGTTGTTTTTTGGATTTTTTTTTTAATCAACTTAGATATGTAATAGTTCCTTCTTGGATGCTGCAGCAGATGGTTTTCATGTGTTTAAATTCACTGTAACCATAAATCCCAGACTAACAGAGTCCCTAATCTTCCTCTTTGGTTCACCTAATAAAAGTTAAAGTTATTAGTAAGAGAGAAAAGAGCACTCTGAATTATTAAAATAATCCTAAAACCTTTTAGGTCTGTGACATGCACAAAGAGAAGGGGGTTGAATATCATTCTTCCACCTTTTTTTTATATGTGTCTAGGGAAGTATTTTCAGCTGACTCTATCATTAGTTTTCTCAGTGTGATGCTGCTTGTGTCAGATGCTGGTTGTGTTAGATATTGGAATGTTACAGGTTTGGTGTTTCACACAACATCCCAGTCAGTTAATAAGAGAAAATAGGCAGGGCTTTATTAAACACCGAAAATAGTGCAGCTTAGTCATCCCCACACTCATTTTCACAGGAATTTGCTCTGAATGAGGTATTTCTTCCCACCCAACACTTCTTAAATCCTTGAGTTATTCTATGACTGCATTTTACACTTAGAAATTACATTGCTTAGCAGTGGTGTCAAGAGATTTTCTCATGCTTTTGGACAAATACATAGCTGGAGGCCTGGGAAGTGTCTGTGCAGTGAAATAAAGGAGCTCCTGTGTGCTCAGACTTGCAGTGTTACCTTGCTGTAGGAGAGAAGATCTGATGAGCAAATGGAGACCTCCAGGGGCTCCTTACTCAACACCTTGGTGGTAATGACCTGGCAGGTGTCTCTCATACACATGTTCTGTCAACTGCAGGAGGTTTTCTAGGCTTTAAGACTGATGGCAAGACATATAATGCCAGACCAGCCTGTTAATATTAGCATAAATTTTGGTATTCTTATTTTAAGGCACGAATTTCCGTTATCAACTCAGTAGCTTTTGTATGACAGACCATATTTTGACATCACAAAATTAAGATATCTTATATTCATAGAAATGCAGGTTTTTCTCAAGCTGAAGATCTTTGCAATCCCTGACTCTCCACCTTGTTACCTGACTTCCAAGAGCCATTGGACTTCTGCAGTCTGGCCTGGTAATCCTTCATACTGATTTGGTATCGAAGTGTAAGCGCCTTTTTGTTGTCATTTCCATGGTAACTTTAGGATACTGGGGTGATATTAAACCATCCATTTCAGTGAGAGTTACTGCTCTGTCCTGTTGCTGTGTGAGTGCAAAGGCAGAAAACTGAGTCAGCATCTCGGGTAAATGTGACACAGTGTGGGGGCTACGCAGCATCTTCTGCACATCCTGCCTGCCTTACGGAGAGCACAAGCATGTGAGGGTACAGCTTCAACAAAAACTTACTGTCTGGTGCCACTACTCTTACAGGGTTTCTGGAGCAGGCCTACCCTTGATCACACCAGTCACTTCAAGGAAAAATCACTGAAAAAGAAGATATTGTAGGAACTAGAAGGAAAGTTCTGTTTCTTCTTATTTCTAGTGACGGCATTGTTGCTGAAACTGGAAGAATTCTGCTAGGAGCACAAAGCTCTAAAGAGACATTATGATTTTACCAAGAATGATATATTCTAGTTAGAGTTGTTCAGAACAACAGGATACCTCAAGTATCACAGGTGACACTGTCCAAAAAATGACTCGTCTGAGAAGAGGAAATGATTAGTAACTCAAGAGACCTGAAAATGGAGGAGGGGCAATCACTGTGTGTAAAAGATGCATTGTGCGCCTTAGAAGTTTGGAAGAAAGGTGAGACTGGGAAGAGGATTTAGATCTTTGTGTAGGAAAAGCAAAGGACAGCTGCAGGAAGACAGTTGTAGCACTCTGAAAGCTTATTCCACACAGCAGGATTAGCTCCATGCAGTTCACTGAAAAAGAGCCATGCATTGACTGCATGACAAAAGCAGCCAGTGGTTATGCACTGTCTCATGTTTTTTATTTGTTCTTTTAAAAATTATTATTATATTTTATTTTTATTATTATTATTATCATTATTATTATTGTTGTTTTGGTACTTTCCCCCCCTTACTAGCTCACATTATTTTACTTATCATATATGTCCTAAGGGATTTTTAAGGAGGATTGAGAGCTGTGCTTGTGTCAGATGGAGACTGAATGCTAATTACCAGCTTGACAGAGTATAATAACAATACAAGAGCATCAGTGACAGAAAAAAAAAAATGAGCAGAATATACAATTATTTTATAAAAGAGTTTCTTTCCTTGAGGGAAAAATCTGCACATTTACCATCTGTGACAAAGGAGATGTTGAACTGTGTAAGTGAATTACCCATAGCTCTGCCTACATGTGTGCATGGAACAGGATGAACTTGAAATGACATTAAGCAATTTTGTTATTGCAAGAAAAGACCAGAAAAGGTACTGAACTGCAAAGCTGCATTTTCCTCTTTCAAAAGCCTAATTCAGGTTGATAAATGAATCATGATGTAAAGCAGAAATACTACATAGACTTCTATTGAAATGTTTATTATACTGCACAAAGCTTTCATTTTTCTTAATGCCATGTTCTAGATGGAAATGTGCAGTATGTTGGAAGAAAATTGTAGAAGACCTAAGCTGTGTCAGTATTAATGATATGTTTAGGTGGAGTTTATTTGTGTACAACATTTTAGCTATAATAAGGGATGGTTCCCTGCAACATAAGACTCTTACTCTAAAATAAGTGTATTATTTAAGGTTCCTCTCTCAACTAAATTCATAATATGTATTTCCTTCTGGTTTTCAGTCTGGTCTTCAGTTTTCACTTAAGTAGCATCAGAAAATTAGGCCATATGATATTGCACTAATTAAATTCTGGATTTTCTCAGTAAACTTTTTTATGGCCAAGAAGAGTCTTCTTACCCTCATACCGCTTGTGTATTTGATCAGAAATAGTCCTTCACAAATTGTTTTTGGCTCAAGTCCTGTAAAGCTGTGTGTTATCAAATGACAGCTGAATCTGAACTTTTCACGTGTGACTTTTTCAGCTTGTAGAAAAAGATTATGCAACATATTTGATGTCTAAACTGAGTGCCAGGAGCACAGACATACCTGGAGCAGGCTATGGAAATCAACAAAAGGCTCTGTGTGCCTGAGAAAAGAATGATTTCCCTCAGGAGCCTTCCAGTGGGGAAGCACCTTTCCTATAATTGATATTCCCAGGCCACAGCAGTATCATGACTGCAGCATTAAATACTGATTTGTAATCAAATTAGATGAAACAGCCAAAATTAGTCTAATTTTAGAGGAAAACTGGAAGAAAACCTGTAGGAAAGAATCAAAGAAGCTGTAGCCAGATGATCTGTCAGTTGTGTGGCTAAAGCATTTTAAAACAGTGGAAGAGTTGTAGACCATCACACCCAAGAAGCCAGATGGAATTTCTGTGGAGCAAGGAGCTTGTGTACACTACACACTCACTCTAGCATGTTAATAACATCTACATATTATATATAACTAGAAATATATAAAATAGCATTTATGCATTCACCTGAGATGTGTTATTTTCTGTTCTTCCTCAAGAACAGAAAATCAGAATATTCCTCTACTCCAGGGAGGAATTGAGGCAACTCACATACCTCAACCTGTAACAAGAACCTTTGTCATTACAGGAGCAGGAAAATGCTGTAATCACCAGTTCACCACAAAATAATGCCCACACAAAAATATTCTGAGTCCAACTGTAAGGAGCACCTTATTGCATAGAGTGGGGAGTCAGCTGAATGTGCCTGACATTACACAGCTTTCACTTGGCCAGTGGTTTCTTGTCTTATAGGTGTTCACAAGCACATTTTCTATATATGTTACTAAACCAGTGAGAGTTTTGGCTGAGTTAAATAATGACAAAAATGGAAGGCAGGTCTTTGGACTACATGTATGCAAAGCAGCCAGGATATTAAATTCTTTTTGCCATGTTGAAAGAACATTGTATGATACCACAAGAGGTCAGTTGACACAATACAAGGAAGTTTAGTGTGAGTCAGCAGTCATCATTAATGTTTTGAACACTGAATAAAATATTTTAATAGTGCATGTCAACTATTTTAACAATACAATCTATTTTTAGTGAATATTTTGTTGTAGTTATGTTTCAGGGGAAATAGAAGGTATCTTATTTTTCTTTCTACATTTCATTCTGCAGACAGAGTTTGCCAGTAACAGTACTTGCACAATCTAAATGCTAAAAAATGTAAATAATATATGTTTCCTGCATCCATGGCAGATATGTGACAAACTGGCAGATGATGAATGAAATACTTCAAATATTTTTGCCCAGAAAAGACAGGTGTAACATGGACTGTGTACCCAGTTGTAGAGACGAATGGTGAAATCTTGACTGTAAGTTGATGGAAAAACTCCTACTGCATGCACTGATGCATTCTTTACACAATCATTGTAGAAATGCACATAACCAAATTCCTCCTTAATCATAGAAAAAATGAATGTATGCAGCCTAGAATCAAGCCTGAAGAGTTCAATTTGTCTTAGACTTTAACTTTCCCTCCTCCTCTGCTTTTTAAAAAAATAACTCTTTCTAAATCGTAACTTCTGTGCACCACTATCTTTCTAGTGGAAACTAAGAACTATTTTTACTATTGCTCTTTTTTAACAGATCACTCTTCCATTAAATACTCTTATGTCATTAGAGAGCTCTTCTTTAGCTTTATTGGTAGGTTTTTGTGTTATACAAAAATGTGTATTTTGTACAGGTTGTGACATGCGCTACATATGAGTATAGGAATTTGCAGGGACTCTTCATCTCTTCATGCTTCTGTGGACCAAATTAAAGGGCTCAGAACTCCTTGCCCATGCAATATTATCTATAGCTATTTGTAATGAAGTACTGATGCCATGAGCCAGTCTGAATACTATTAACAAATACAAGCCATTCAGATAATAGCAAAGTCTGAATTGTCTTGATTCACACGGTTGCTCTATGGTAGTTAAAAAGTTAAAAGGATGATACAAGTTGGACTCAGTGGACAATTAATCTGATCAGTACTCAAGAGCCAAAACATGTATCAATTTGAAATCTATGTGATTTTTCAAAGTTGCTGTCACTGTGTCCTTGAAAAACAGTAATTCCTTTATGATTCCCAGCATAGCAATATGCTCCATCAGCATAGGCTATTCTACTATTAAATAATGATTCCATTGAGATGAACATTTATTTTAGAAATTAAACAGTAGATTATAAATTCTGTCAGATTCCTTCAATGCAGAAAGTAGTTGTCAAAATACTGACCAGGAAAAGCTGAGCTTGAGCGAGGGCTGCCAGTTCCCTGTGTGAGCTTCCCCACTGAAATGTCTCTTTTTCCAGTTTACAGTCCTAAGGTATAATGTGGGGACTCTAATCTATCAAAATAGATACCTTATCTCAAAGCTGCAAAGTTGACAATTGGCCATACCTTTTTACAAGCAAATGTTTGGGCTTTAGCTTTCAAATGAGTCCATTATTTTTCTATTACAGATGACCTTGTGGATTTCTTGTCAAATGGCTCCTAGTAAAAAGGTCTTTCACAAAGATGGGAAGGGAAAAAAACCCATTTAAGAGTGTTCTCTGTTTGGAGATGTGATCTTCAGCAGGCACATGAGTGATTAGGGACAGCACTGAGGATCCAGGGACTGATGGTCAGGGCAGCACCTGCTCAGGGCTGAACTGCAGCACTCAGCCCTGTGTTGCAAAACTTACCCTGAAAAGGAGAAAGTTGCCTTCATCTTCTTTTCCACTAATTTTAGGGTGTTCTGAAGCAAAATGGGGGAGAAGATTTGAACTTTCATATCAGATGTTTTTTCTCCTGATTTGTCAGCATTTTATGAACCTGATTGGTTTGTAGTTCAAGGAGAGAAAATACCTCCCAAATACAAATAATACTATTAAAAATAGAATTATTAATAAAAAAATTCTAGTATTTCAAATATGATTTCTAATACAGTATTTTTAAGAAGTATTTCATGGTTAAAAGACAAAATATTCTTTCATTCTCTGCAAATTTAACTGGGTTTTTTCCTCATATTTAGAGCATATTTGGCTATATTACATTTCATATGCACATAAATAAAACTTCAAGAAAATTATTTGGTTTACAAAATCACACAGTATAAGTTATAGGATGTCATAATAGAACTTGCTCATGCAAGATAAGTTCATCTGTTCAGTACTTTCATGTCTATGCAATCTTTAATTGCATAGCAAATATGGCTATAATGTATTATTAATAGATCAAAATTATGTAATTTCATCATCCTATTTTCCATGTGACACTGTCCTTTTCCCTGCAGTCTCATGCTGTGCTTGACAACAGAGAGCAAAATTGTGCAGCATTATTGACCTTTCATTAAAGCAATTTAACCTCTGGTGTCTGAAATATCTAAATTGAAAGTTCAAATAATATTTTGTGCAAGACCTATGTACCCACCCTGAAGCTTGGAACTGGTCTCAGTCCACAGCAGTGTAAGTGTGCTTGTACTTATGCCATAGTTTGGATGTTACAGAATTTTACCCTGGTTAAATGTTAGGATTACACTTGAGTTGCTTATTTTAAAAGTGGCACTTAGCAGCACCCTGAATTTCATGTCCCTGTTGTGCTATGTCTGCCAAAGAACATGCTGACACAAGTGCTTGGAGGCAGAGTTTGCATTGCTGGGGTTGAGGTGTTTGTGTGTGTTTGGCCATTCTCAGGTGTCTCTGCTCCCTGTGGAGCACAGCCTGTGACACATCTTGTGAGAGCAGTGGTTTGCTGTGCTCCACGTTGGCTGGCGTGTTCACAGAGTCCCCAGGGGACTGTTACAGCCTAATATTGTTAAAAGCTTCAAAAGTTCTCCAGCACAGCTCCCACTGGAGCCACAGGGAGCTCTTCATGGCCGGCATTTGAAGGATCATGCCCATGAATGCAGAGCATTGTAGGATTCCCTGGGAAGGATCCACAGCCCTCACAAGAGAAATGCCTTTCCCATTGCTGCTGTATTCCAAACCCTTTTGTGTGTTTAAAGTTTACAAAATATTGCTGGGAAAATATAAATAGAAAACTGGTGTTTTTCTTCCTTTGGTTTGGATTAGCAACGCAATTAATAAGCAAAATCTCTCCTGCTCCTGGGCAGATCCTGTGAGCCTGTGCCCTGCTGAGGATGTGACCATGGAGGTGCTGGCTGGTTGTGCTGTCAGGGCATGAGGGAGGGGACTCATCCTTCTCCCTTCTCAGAATAACTGCAGGTACATTGCAGCATGGAGCTTTGCAGTTCAGCTGCTTGTGAGGAGCTGCAGACCCACAGCACACCTGGGGCAGGCAGAGATGAAAATCCTGAGCACTGTCCTGCCTCTCAGCTGTGGATGCTGGGGTGCCTCGGCAGAGTGTCCTGTGCAGAGCTCTGGGGGCACTGCAGAGCTGATCCAGGCAGCAGGGCTGCCCTGGGGTCACATTTAGCACCTGTGGTGGGCACACGTCCTCCTCTTGCATTCCCTGCTGTCCCACCCCTCGAGCCAATTTACCCCCAGTACAGCAGCAGCCTCACCTGTAGAATGTTTAGATAATATTTACCTTCTCCACAAGGGTGTTGGGAGTGTTAATAATTTCTTTAAAAAATACTTTGAAAGCTTGAGATTGCTGCTAGCAGTATCTATAATCCACAAAATAATTTAGCGGCGGAAACAAGTTTGGGGTTTTTTTCCTCATTTGTCTTTGCAATTTCTGGCTTTCAAATGATAAATTACTTCCAAACTTACTAACATAAAACCCTGCAAATATGTGCTACTTATGGTCTTAAACACATGTGAAGCTTTGTCTTCCCAAGGATAAGTACTGCACTTGAAAAGGGAGCATCCCAATCACATTTGACCTGTTACAGAAAGTCAATAGTGTCTGCAATTACTCTGCGATCCAACAATTCAAACCAATCTGTTTTTAAAGACAAATCATGCATAAACTCAAGCTAAGTAGTGGTCTCCAATGATTCTGATTCATGCTGTGCTGACAAACCCTCATGAAAGCAGATAAGCTGTATCAAGAACTAATTAAGAACAGAGTGTTTTATGCCTCTTTTGCATGAAATTAAATAACAGCATTCTGGGAAGAACTAAAGCAACAAAAAACAGCTGATTTTTTTCTTACTCATACATGCAATTTTAAAACATTACATTTTTCTCAAGCCTCAAGTTCTCTGTGTATCTCTGGGGTGTGAATGCCAAAAATGAGCCATAGGCAAGACAAAAATATTTCTCATTTCACCCAGTATTTTGGTCTTGGTGGGACTATTTGGAAAAACAAGCCTAAAATATTCCTTGTGGAATTAAGAGTACAGTTCTTGTCTTCCTTTGTAGCATGCTCATTTCACTTAATTGATTTTTCCGCAGGGGCATCTTGTTCATTCTTTGGAGAAGAACATAGTATCTAACAGATTAATCAAGTAACCTTGAGCTTTTAACCCAACAAAAAAGTTTGGAAAGTAACTTTGTATTAACTTGCTGCTTGATACCTCCACTGATTTAGCCTTCGTGCCAAGAATAGACGGCCCTACACTCAAAGTCATTTTTTTGGAAGGTAGTTTAGAGGGACAGCATGACCTGGAATGAAGTTTGGCATAGTGACAATAGTTATGCCAATTTAAACAAGTTAAATGTGTCTCAGTGTATCAGTACTTTATTCTATAAATTTGATTAACCACAGAAATATCTTCCATGTATATACATTCCTGGGGATATTACCACATTCCCTGAAAAAATTGTCTGAAGATGGAAGAAATGTATGAAAGTCTGTTTCAAGTTAGCTTTGATCACAATCAGCTGTCTGTCTAATTAAGACAATGATTTCCATTGCATAATGGCACATTTTGATACTTTGTGAAGTCGAGGTAAAATAACAGCAGTGGTTTTACCATTTCTGGAAATTACAATTCTAAGACCACACAACACTTTCCAAACCTGAGGTTTAACAATACCCTCATGTATTTACCTTGTGCCTATTTACAGAAACAAAAGAAAAGGCAAATGAACTGAGGATTGCTTGGGTGCTTCCTATTCAGAATGAGCTTTTCAAGAAAGCAACTAAATTAGCTCCCACATAGACAGACATTTCTGCTTGTTTTCCCATGTTTTATACTGTAATATGTGTTTTTCAAAATATCCTTTATATTTTATGCTGATCTTTTAAAAATATTTTCCAACTTATTTACACTTGAAATAGGTATTTGTCATGTGTCATAGAAAAGAGTTTTCTGCAAAGGAGTGTTGCTGTCTTCTTTTTACTTTTATACCTTCTGTCTCTTTTTGACATTTCCCTAAAATTACTGCAGATTTTAGTCTGACAGTAGGAGGGGCAGACAGGGGTCTCAGAGCAGTTTGGCTGCATTCCCAGTGGGAAATGGGAAGGGTCTGGAACAGCCCATTCTAACTGCAGACACCCCTAACCTCACCCTGCTGAGAGCAAGGGAGCAGGGAGGCTGCCTTGAAAAGGAGAATTCTTTATTGAAAAGGATTACTTGTCATCTATTGGTGAGATTCACTGGACTAGAAAGTCAAAGTATCTGAATCACTCCAGCCTGGAGAAGGCTGATGGAAGATGTATTTTCAGCTGATCCAATTCTTAATCTTCATTCAGATTGAGTAATTTCTTTGTAAATTTTCAGTCATTAATGTTTGAATATCTGCTTTTATAGAAAGGTTATTAAACATCAAAGTATTGTAGTCTCACCAGAGATTCCATAAAGCTGTCCATTCCTTAAAACTCTCCCTTAAGGATGTTTTTTTCTCAAGTAAATTTTCTCAAATTGTTCTGATAATCTTTTTTGAGCCATTTGTGTGAACATGTGTGAATCAACTGCCATTATTAAAATATTAAAATCACCATGAACATGTAGCCCTTTACTTGAATGTTCCTTAAAGCTTTGAGGACTTTTTTTCAGATTGCCATCTGAAATTCAAATACATCCGTGCACAACTTAGAAATGATTAGTCATATAATTTGATTGGTGTTTTTCTTGTTCCCTGACTGGTATGAATGTTCACAGAAGGCTATATTTAAATTATCTCATCCTGAGATTAAAATGCATTTTCCCTGAACATCTGTGCCTGTAAACTGAATGCTCACGAGAAGTGACTGTAAATGGGCTGCTCACATGTGCAATTCAAATGTGGCTGAGTCTAGTTCAATTGAAGATTTAAACCAGCAGCATTTTTATTTGTTTTGATTTATTTATTTCAGCTGTATTTGTTCAGTTTCAGTAGACCAAAGAAATAAAAGTAAACCCCAACTGCCTGCTCTGGACACTCCTGTGTTTCCAGTGCATGGATGGGAAACCAGTGGAACATGGCAAACATGGGAATGTTTCATGGAAGATGGGAATGTTTCATGACAGCCAGAGAAAGGTGCTAGTAAGATGACCCTACAGGCAGAACTACACTCTGCTAACAGAAACCAGCTGGAGGAACAGCTGATTATTTAATCCTTAAATTTTTTTCACATGATTGTGGATTACCTGTGACTGTAGGTAATTTGTGAAATACAATCTCCTGCAGAATGTGAGTAGTAGTGTGGTTCTGCACATGCCTGTACACACAGATATTATTCCAGGGATTGTCTCCTATTGACGAGGGGAAATGCTGATTGCTTTTCTGACAAATTCAGAGGAGTTTCCAGTCTTTTGAGATATAAAATGGCTGTCTCTCATTGCTGAAGACTGGTTTCTGTTAGGTATACAAATGGAAACTTGTAGAGTTCTTTTCAATGAATGTCAACACCCCATAGTTGTCCAGGTGGAAACCCCCTTTCCAAAAATATTTTTGCTGTTTAAGAACATCTCTGGTCTCACTATGTGTGCTTTGCAATCTTTACAGAGGCAATCAGCAAATAAAATTGTAATATGTTGTTATGGAAAAGATTAAATTTGCTTCCAAGTTTAGGTTTCTTTCTCATTAATAATTTGATAGCAATAGAAATGTATTAGAGAATTCTCTGCAATAGTTTTTCAACTTCTTTTCAAAATTAATTGCTTTAATTCAGCCACCTGGTCTAATCTCTGGGTTATTTGGGAAGTACAGTCCCAAGAACACGGAGTTAGGAGTGGTGGTAACTGCCCCTATGCAAATATCCACCCTGTCATCTAGCAGGGTCACACGTGGGATTTAGTGGTATCAGTTTTCATGTTGTGCATTTATTGTATTTTCATTATTCTGCAACCCATGCATTATTTTTCTCTCTCACACACATGATCTTTTTAACATCTGCAGTCTGCTCTGAAAAAGGAGGTTTAGATTAATCAGTGATATGAGGTCTGATTTTCAGTATAGTTTAATCCTTTTCTGAAAATCTGGGACAAAACAGTGGGCCTTGTATTGAACAGGAGCATCCTGTGGCTCCCTGAATCACTGCTAGGGAAAGCGACAGCACAGTTTCAGTTTTCCAGCAAATGAGAGAAAAACAACTTGGAATTGTAAAAATGTACCACAAGATTTTACACTTTTAATTGATAAGCAGATTATGGTGATAAAGCACATTTATAAACAATAATAATATATGCTGAAAAATCTTTATTTTCTTTTTTTTTTTTACTTTATTCTGCTGATGAAGTTTTGATATTTGTTGTCATCTGTGGCTTTGTGCTGGGTCAGCTGTTATCAATGCAACCATGACAGTTTAAGACTGATATTTTTGATCTTTTTAAAAGTGCCATTTAAAAGCCTTTTGCAAGATGATGTACCTGGTACACAACAGTTGTGTAAGTTTATAGATGAGGTTTGTGCAAATTAGGAAAATAGTTTTAAATTTTCCGGCTTCTGTGTAATGTTTTTCATGTCTTGGGAAACTGATTTTCTTGGATCAGAGAGTTTCCTAAAGTCCCTCAAATATTCTTTAACTTGTCATCTTTATGGTGACAGCTTTAATAGTAGCTGGAAGATTAAGTCATTAATAAAAGTTTGGTTGTTTTTGGTTTGGTTTTTTTTTAGTACATTTCAAAGGTGCTGTACTATGTTGATCAAAGCTGCTTGACAGAGGTGTTTGAATGCAATGACCAGCTGTGTTTTTCATACACTGGGTGTATAAACCATGGTTTAAGCAGCTGCAGAGACTCCTCCTCTTGCCAAGGACGTTGTAGGCAGGATCCAGGTTTGTCTCCAGTCAGAGGAGAAGCTCAGTGGGATCACCCTTGCAGTGATAAGACAGTAGGCATAATTCACTTTTAAAAGTCCATGAATACCACTGAAATTGTTCCCTTTACTTGTTTGTCAGATAAAATAGGTGGCACCTTCTAGCTCTGTTTGACAGGTACACATTTTAAACACTAGCAAGCTGTAAGAGTTATGGCTATTTCACAAGATAGAAAAGAACTAAAAATGTTTCAGTTCCATCTCTAAAGATCATTTTTGCCTCCTTTTTTTCCCCCCCTCTGAATTTTCCCTTCATTTTGTGAGGGCTCTGTTTTCAGAACCACACCCAGTGTGCCTAGTCTGAAAATATTCATCAATATCACAAACATGTCCAAACAACTAGCTTAAAGAAGACTACCATGATAGGTAAAACCAGTTGAAAAATTTCAAGATAAAAGTTTTCAGCCCAGTAGATGTTGCATGTGGCATATATTTCAGATTGCATTCTGCATATTTATTTTCTGTTAGTCTATTAAGTACTGCCTGGTAATACCTATACCAGGAATTTATTTGATAAGAAAGCTTTAAATTAGTAAATGCATGTATATATTGGCAGTTGTTACAGGATAAGAAAGGACATTGATCCTTAAAAATAATAAATATTCATTATATGGTTAGATAGATTAACAGTGACATGAAAAAATAAGCTTTTCCATCTCTGCATCAACTTTCTCATTCTTCTCGATTCCCCTTGATACCATCTCTATCTCATTTAGCCATTAGAGCTTTAACAGCTGAGGGGTGTGTACATGAAGGGAGTTTCCTGTGTGTGACAATCCATATCTGAGTGAATGTAAATGTCAGTAGACGGGGTGTGTTCATGTGTGGTTTGACACATGTGAAAATACAGTCCTGCTGCTTGCATTGTTCTCCAATTCCAACTCCCAGGCACTGAGGTTTGAGCACAGATGCTGTTTTCACTGAGATAGTGCTTGTCTATTCTTGGAATGTCATGGCAGATGTTTTACCTCGAGGTTAATATCTGACTCGCTTTAAATTCATGTGGGAAATCTGAAAGTTCCATTTCCTATCTCGAAAATCAATAGAAACTTAATCAGAGCTGCTAAAAACAAGTCCCAGTTCTTTTGTAACAGAGAAAGTAAACAAGGTACAAAATTAAAAGTGACAGAATATTTTACATGAAGGACATGAAGTGCACCACCAACTGAGCTTCAGCTCTACAAGCTGAGTGTCTTTCAAGCTGAGGTTTGACTAGAGAAAGCTCCATCTGTTCTTTTCCTATACCAAAGCACTATAGCACATTTAAGGTACATTTCAATTTTTAGCAAAATGTAAACAAAATTTTTTAACAGACATTAGCTTTGCATTGAACAGCTTGTATGGTGACCTAAAAGATTTTCTTTGTCAGAAACTGGGTGTTTAATCCAGACTCCTCACGTAGGGTTGTTATTCACATGGATGAGAAACCAGATCCCAAATGCTTTTTTGGTCCTCCTGCCCCAACAGATTTCCTGCATGGGCTTCATATAGCTGAAAATTTATCTTCCCTTCCAGCCTAGACTGATTATTCTTTCTTGCTTCTGTTTTCTGTTATGTTTTTTTTGTCTTCTATGTTTTGCTGAAAGAAACTGTTGCTTCATGTCATTTGTCCTCAGCCTGGAAGGGTGTTAGGGGCATAGAATTTAATCTCAAAGACACAGGGAAGTTGAGAGTGCTGTGTTCAGGTTTTGTTAAGGTTTTTTTGTTCAGGTTTTGTTATCTACTCAAGCTGGTTGATCATGGGACATCCTGGTCACTGCGTTCTGCAGCAGGATTCAGTCTGGAAACAAGGATTATTCTTCCAACTAAGATTGCATGGGTGAATAATCATAGAGGAAATAGTGTAAACTTTTGAAGAAGCAACAAGAAAGAAAAAATTCTCCGTGATCATCTTATTAAAACATTCTTTGTCCTTGTTGTTAAAGCTCCAGAGAGTGCAGATATATGTGTGAAGTTGGTGGAGGGGAGCCAGACTTGGAGAGAGGAAACTCCCTCCAGGAGCCTGGTGACAATGACTCCCCAGGATCATTGTCCCTGTTCCAGTGGAGGACACGGAGCTGCTACAAGACCATAAAGATGTACTGCTTTGAGTGTATGCTTTAAAGCATTTTTATGGTTAAAACAAAAAGGGTGACTTAATTTCTTTCAGATAAAAAATTCCACCAGTGAAAGAGCTCGGCCTTACAAGTGGATTTCATCTTAAAAATAGAAACATTGTCATTGCTATCTTTCTTATCTTACTCCCTAAAAACCTCAGAGATTTTAGTACGTATCTGAATTAATAGGGTGAAAAAAGCTGTTAGCATTCTTGTCTCATTACTTAATTTGAAAAGTTCTTGCTTTCTTTAAAGTTAAATTTAAGAAAAAAACAGCATTAATATGTTAATTAATAAGAAATTCAATAGAGAACTAGAAAGCAAGTAGTTAGACTATTTTTTCTTTAGTAACTCTGTGAAGCTCATTAAGGGCTTCTTGGAACACATGCATAGGAAAGAAGTACAGAGGAATCTTAAGATGAGCTTGTGAAGAAAACTCCTGTCTTAAGAGACATTGGTATTCTCAAATGTATTGAGTCTACTCTTCTTAGAAAATCACATTAATTATACAAGTGATTTTGTTTAGTCCTTTGGGCAAATACTTGAGATAGTTCTCTTTAGGTCCTAGAGCTGAGTGAAATATTGACTTCTAGATCAGTGGCTGAACTAAAAAGTGCCTTTAAATATGTACCTATTAGTCCAAGATTTTAAATTTTCTTCTTAATTTTTTTTTACATCAAAATAAGATTGCTTGAAAGTGGGCTTGAAATTGCTCATATGGAGATAATTTTATTGATTTAATAAAACTTTTTCTTCTCAGTTTTTAAAATTAAATAAATTTCATCTTGTAAAAAGTTTCAGAGACAAGCTTTGAAACATTATTAATTTTGAAATATATTTCCAAATACCTCTCTTTTATTTCCTGTGGCTTTCTGGAAGGGAAGAATCCCTGGCTTTCAGCATGGACATGGAAGATTGAATCAAAGTGAGGCTCCATTTTTTCACATGCCAAACCCTTGACAAAAAAAAAAAAATATCAGTGTTGTTGAAAGAGTTTTGTTTTTGGCCAGAGTGTCAGGACTTGGTATCTTCTTACTTTCTCTGTGACTCCTATAAATGCATGAATCAGCTATAGGGCATAATAGGACTTTGGTACCATAACCCTGGTGTCATTTTTGTGAAGCTCTTCTCTGGCTTTACCATTTTCCCTGGTCCGATCTGACAGTGCATGTTCAGACTTTTGGAAGAACTGTCCTTCCTGCACCCCAGTCTCAGTCTGTAGCAGCCCCTGGATTCAGGTGTGGTCCCAGAGTGGCCCCAGCTGTCTCCATCCTCTCTGACAAACATTAGGGATAACATTTTAATCCATGCTGGATGCTGAAACCTGGCCATTCACACAACCATGGGTGGAATTTGAATTTTTATTCCTGTTTGCTACCAATTTCCATGTTGCATGAGCACGAGGGCCCATTCTATTACCAGCTTTCTTGCCCATAGCATTAGCTGGCAAATCCTGTCTTCAGCAAACACACTTTTGGTACAAAAGCAAGTGCAAGGCCAGCCCTTGACACCAAGGATGGCAATGGAGGCTTTTAGAGAGGACTGAGGCATTGTTCAGGCCTCTTTTGCAAGCAATTACTGTGCCCATGAATGATTTCTCAGCGGTTATGAATGTGTAACTTTTTGTTAAAAGCTCCTTTAGGTCAGGGCAGCCACTTGGGGCACGCTGAGCTCCCTGCTCCATAAGTGCTCAGGAAAGGAGAGCAGGCTCCCTGCAGCTCTGCCTCGTCCTTGTCTGCTGCCTGTGAAGTGTGGGAAAGGTTTGCAGCTTTGCCTGTTCCATGAAGAGAGGCTGAGCAAGCTGTCCTCTTCTGAGGGCCTGAAATTACTGGGTTTTAAATGGGAAAAATGTATTAGAGTATTAACACTGTATTAGCTGCCTCCTCTCTACCCACCCAGACCCTAGATGGGGCTCACTGTATTTATGTAATCCTTCACAGGTATTTATTGACACTAGAAAATGTTTAAATGAGATGTTTCAGCTGACAAGGTTTCAGTTTATGAAGAGCACAAGAAGATAGGCTGCTCATCAGACCTTACCCAAATCTACTACTGAGGTAGAAAATCCTCTCTGTTAGGGGCATGAATAAGGCTGAGGATGTCTGAATCTTGTTTGGCTCACTAGAGAAAAGTGGAATGATTTGGGAGAAACCTGTCTGCTACTTCATGGAAGCTGCAAATTAGGCTGTGCAGAGAACACCAGAAAAATAGGTAAAAAGTGGAGATTCTATGGGAAAAGAAATTTCTCAGCCTCAGTGGATGACATACTGGTAAAATACTGGGATCAGGGTCAGTGATTTGACATGATTCTTTCAGCAGTCAGGAGAAAATATCAGAAAAGAGAGTGTTGTCTCTGAACTTGCTTCTGTCATTCCCTGACACATCTCCCTAACATGACTGCTTTTATTTTAAGGAAGAAATAGTAATGAAAAACTATAAATAAAATAATACTCAAATTTATTAAATAATACTCAGATATATTAAATTGACTTTTTTTTCAGATGACCATCTGAAATAGGAACATAAGATGAGAAAGTGGTTGCTGTTTCATTTCCACTTCAATAAAGTCCCTCTTAAATTTGCTGCTTTTTTTTTTAGTCCAGACAAAAAGAGGTTGATTTTGTTGTTTTGGAACCTTACTCCTCACTGGTTTGAATTCAATTCCTCATTACAAGACTGTATTAGCTTTAATAAGATTCCAAGTTACTTGCCCAGTTTGTGGTCTTACACATCAGTATTGTTTCCTGTTGCTTGTGTGCACTGATCCTCTCTGTTGTACTTCTAATCATCTTTTCTTTGAGATTTTACCTTTCTCTCTCATTCAGTAGAGTTTCTGTTCCCTTGTTATTTTTCTAATAAAAGCCAAGTTTATTTGAGATTGAATTTTTCCTGCTGGGGTACTGGTGATCAGAACTGCAGAGTAATTCAAATGTTATGCCACGAATGTTTTGCTTTATCCCTACTGGAAATTCCTTTCAAAATCAAATTTCTTGTCACAAACACCTTGTTCACAATTACTTTGTGTTTATCCCAGACACCTATATGTTATATTGCTGACCTCTTTCTTTAATGAAAAATCTACATGGATAGAATATTTTTAAATGAGTATTTAGAAAATGTGCATCACTGTTGTCAGGTCTGTCACATGGAGCAGAGATCTCATTGTCTGTCTGTCTGTTAGCACATTTTGGTACAATATCCTTCTTTGTTCGTTTCCCATTTTGAACATTTGCAATTCTGTCAATTCCCATGTCACAGTCAGTCAAACTTTCCTGACTTTCAGCACTAACAATTTCTGTAGTCATGTACAATTCACACAAATGCTCATTACTGAGAGCATAATTAGCCTTCTCTATTGTGTGGGACACTGTGTGACACAGACACGATTAACAAATAGTGGGTGATGAATAGTTGGAACAAAACTCAAAAGAAGTATGGCAGGAGAAATGAGTGTTCTTTTTCTCTGACCCGTGCTGAGTACCTGTCTTCTAGGACAGTCAGAAGAGAAATAATTTTGTGCATTTGGATTGATTATGTCAGGAGGTGAGGTAAAGTTTCAGCTTTACATGGAAAACTTGAAATTTGATTTATGTCACGCTTCCATCAGTCATGTTTTGCCATAACCTTACAGATTTCAGCAAAGCTATTTTGGGTTTATTCTTCTGTAAATGATACCAGTGTCATGTTCTTAGCTTGAAATACAGAATTTTTATGAACTTCATAAATTAGTCTTTCTGGTCTAGGATAGCACTGTGATGTAACTTGCAAATACAAATGTCTGACAAATCAAAATCTCAAAAAGGAACGAGTTTTGCTGGCAGAGTTTTTGTCCTTTGTTCTCCCAAAGGGGTGATTAGTGTAACATGCAAAACGGTTCCAATTAAACTGGCAAAAAAGAAAAATGCCAGCTTTTCACAGAAGCTATCCCTTGAGGACTCAGACCAATTCCAAGATTTACTGAGGTTAAGAAATATTTCATTTGTATCTGGTGGCTCAATAAATTCACAGTGAAACCACCTGTGAGCAAGCACAAACCTCTAAAATCTAAAAACCTCTCAAAGCTATGTAAAAATCCAGGCTGGTGTGAGTTCAGATACACCCAGACCTGTGCCTGCCTTGTGCCTGCTGCTTTTCATTTTCCTCTGCCTGAACAGCTGTGGGGCAAGGGGGAGCAGCACCCCAAACCCCAGTGTCAGAGAATGTTGGGCAGGTGGTGCCATCTGTGCTGGAGAATTACTGGGTTTTATTTCGAAGATTGAAGGAGAGTGAGAAAATGTTATCCTGGTGTAATCTCCCAGAGAGATGGCTCAGACTTGCAGCTTTGTGTCCAGAGCAAACCAGCTGACAGCCTGCCTTGGGGGCTTCTGTTCTGAGGTGGTGGCTTCATTCAAACCAGCATCTCCTGAGCAGGATAGGCACTTCACACAAACTTCAGAAAGCCAAGGAATCTGTTCCAACTCAATTCTGTGAACTAAATCTGATATTTTACACATAAGCACCAGAAATATGCTCTGTGATGTCATCAGTGAAATGTCAGCTGGCAGATGTATTTTCCTTCCCCCCTCAGATATTGGAGCAGATAATATGTACAGACCATAGTGTGAGGACTACTGTCAACCTTTAAACTCATTTCACTGCAACATGCCTAAGTGGCCTGCCTATAAATTCCCTTCCTTTTATAGTCCAGAGAAATGGCAAAAATCCTTTCAGACTTACCTGGCTTACATCAGAAAGCTGTATGGTATTGGTGAAATGTTTTCTGTGTGAGCTTATTCAATAAAAATGTTAAATAACATTATTAGGTAAGGCTAATATGTTGTACTGGCTGTATTTCAATATTTATTTTTGACAACAGATGAAGAAAACTAACATGAAATAAACTTGAGCTTTTAAAAACACAGCACCCAGACAGATTTTCAGAAGAAAGAAACAGCTAAAATAATCTGTTTCTTTGGACTCAGTTTTACATGGTGCTGTGCTGTATTCCATACAGAAGAGATTGTTACTCTGTGACCCAAACAATCCCCAGAGCTCTGGGCTGCATTAAAATTGGGGGTTTTTATTTGTTTGATTAGGTTTCTCTAAGCAACCATTTAAATAATATTTCTTCTGTTGCCTCTGTTTCCCACTTCCATATGGGCTTATACTACAAAGTGCAGGGAGTCACAGGAGCTGTAAGATTCAGCTCTGAGCCCTCAGTTCTACCCATGGTCATGTACCTTCTGATGTATGGCTAAAAAGGTTCAATCTCCTAGAGTTTTGCTGCTTTCCTTTCTAATAATATTTAATTTGCTGAATTCTTTCTTCACAGTCTAAACTCTTTCAGGTGAAAGCATTTTTTCCTTATTATCCAGTACTTAAAATGAATTTTGGATACTAATTGTTATTACTTGGTGCTACTCTAATGTTATAACCTAATGATAACAATAATAGAGCTACTTTGAAAATGGAAGGTTGTTTTTTTATATCAAGGCACAAAGGACAAAGGTTTTAATGAAATCTTTTATTGTCTTACTTGACTTCCTATTTGAACACTGGACATTTGGCCAGCTACTCTGAAGGGAGTTTGACATACCTGGTTTGTAGTAAAGGACAATGTTTTCCATTCTAAATTGATGCACCTGTTGTATAGAAATACTGTTCAATATTCCAGGAAATCTAATTAAATAATACCCTTCAATGAAACAAAAAGAAAAGCAGAACCTTCATCCTCTACTAGGAAGATTGTGTGGTTGATAGAGGTGTTTTGTTCACAGATAACAGCACTGAGGACAAAGAGGTACTTGCTGCTTCCTTGGGTTCTCAAGGCACTATGATGATAAAAATAATAACAAATCAAAATACAGCTTATATTAAAAAGCAGAGCAGAAATGAACAGCCTCACAAAAGGTGCATATCAGAATGTTGTACCTTAGCTGCAGAGCAAACTCTGACAGGATATGGAGGGGGAAGATCAAAATGAAAGGAAGGTGAGCTTGTTCATGAGGAGGTGTCACAGTGAACACACCTGAAATCAAAATAACCAGCAGATAAAGTTCATTTCTCCCAGATGGCTGTAATTCAGAACAATATGTGAATGAAAAGTAGCATCAAAATGCTGCAGAAAAGCAATATAACTCTTGGGAATAATTATTTAGTGGTAGTAACACAGGGTGGTATTATTAAAAATTCTTAATTTTCAGAGGTTTTAGCTGAAAGATGAACCCTTGTTTTCATGACATTCACCCTTCTTTTGAATTCCTGTGGGAGCCCATGTTGGCAGTTTAATGGAGTCAGATACTTCTAAACATTATATTCACCAATTTAATGCAATATTCATTTTGCATTTCCTTATAAGTGATATTTGTGAAATAACTCCTTAAAATGAAAGTGTATGGTAAGGGGTTTACTTCATTGAGATTTAACAGAAAACAAAAACATCTGGCAATGCATCTGTGCCAAAACCTAAGAGGTCTTCCCTTTGCACATCTGTGCAGAGTCCACACCTGCCCCAGCTGAGAACACCTGGCAGTGTCCAGGTGCTGGCCAGTTCTTGGGGAGCCCTTGCCTTGGTGGGAGGAGAGCCTCTTTCTGAAGTTGTGTGTATATGTGAAAACTTTCAATACATCAAATATTCTTGCACATGAATCCTGGAATCTGATCTGAGCGAGGCTGGGACTGGCACAAGGCCCAGCTGAGGGGTTAGAGGGGGTGTGCTCAGGGCTGTGAGATTAAACACGGGGTGGAGGCTGGTACCCCTGGTGTCACAGACATTCTCTTTGTGAAAAATCCTTTCCTTAGGATTTTTCCTTCTGAGAATCTGTGGCCTCAGAGATAG